>JBBMOC010000024.1:5525981-5886326 GCA_037975185.1 Centropyge bicolor | reverse complement strand
CCCCCCCACCCCCCACTACCTACCACTTCCAACAGAAGCTCAGAGCAAGCCCTACTACTCCGACTACTCCCCCACACGCCTGCTCATCCACAAGATGTGCACCAGCCACTACCTGGACCTGTTCATCACCGTCGTCATCGGCCTCAACGTCATCGCCATGTCCATGGAGCACTACCAGCAGCCCGAGGTCAGATGTCGGGGGAGGATTGAAGGGGTGGTACAGATGGGCTCTTTACTTTAAATGTCCATACCTGGACTTGAACAATGACTACAAATGATTCTTAGAGTTTGTTTTATTGGTCACATGTAATCACATATCCAGCCATTTGGTATGATGGATACAATGCAGTTTGTTTGCGTACTGTCTCCTACACTGACTATCAAGGACATAGCTGATCCCGTCCTCTGTTACAGAGCAGTTTAATTGTCCTATAATTGGGTTGTAAAAGTTTCAAAGACATTTTCTCTCTACCACTAATACAATTTAAATTCTGGCAAATGCTTTTGAACTTTTTATGCATGAAAATGATCAAGTTTAAAAGATACTGAAGATTGGCCATTAAAGGCTTTGTTCTGAAAACGTCAGTATCTACGCTGGCCTTTAAAATTGAATGTCATTGCAATATTAGTTTTAATCATCCTAGAACACCAGGTTTGTTGCTCCAGAGGACTTCAGATAATGCCAGGTATACGAGCGGTGGCACTGACACTTAAATACCCATAATAATAAAAGATAACCTTTCAAAAGCCCTCACTAGTTTAACTTTAAACAAGCTTGAGAAAGGAATCAGGTCAACAGAAAAAGAAATAAACGTAAGATAAGAATAGTAAAAGACTAATGAAAAAGCAACGGTGAACTATAAAAAGGAGGTCAAAACAATAAATGTGAGATTAATACACAGTCAGTAAAAGAGGGAGGAACATATTAAAAGGCTTTAGAATGTGTAACTCTTCAAACTGTATAGATTTGAGTTAACATGGGGTTCAGCAAATTCCACCCATCTGGAAAACCCAAAAGGTAATACAAATCCATAACCATGGTCTGTTTTGGATACTTAGGATTTATAGCGCCTATGTTAATTGCCACCAGGCAGTTGTTCCAGCTGGGATTTGTCTTGCACTCATTTTACAAATATTTCTATCGCTTTAGCATATTGTTGGCCACCTGCTTGATCAAAACCCTTGAGGTGGAGACAGAATAAAAGATGGCTGTGGGAGGCGGAGGGAGGGGTCGCATTTAGCAAGATTTCACGTAGTAAAAGAGACAAAGACATGCCGCATAAAAGAGATAAATTGATAATAGATGGCTATAGGAGAGATAACGAGGTAAGGTATGGTTGATGGGAGAATGGGGTAGAAGTGGGAAAGGATGTATCACAAAGTGGAACTAGCTGTGAGCCAATGAACTGCCACCAGTGAAGATTTAGTAATCTCCCTGTTGACCACCATTTCCCTCCCTGTCTCGCCGCTAAAGGTCAGTTTTTACATGCAGATGGGCATTGTGAGCTCTCCCACAGGCAAAAATGGACACTTTGATTCTTATGGCCTTTTCGTAGAGAATGAGGGAGGGAGGGGCGGAGGGCGACGCCAGTGATCTATTAATGGAATGGCTAATTCTGGAGAGGAGGGCAGACTTTGCAATATGGACCATTTGGTATTTCATGCGGAGACTGTAAATGCAGGGAACTTGTATATTTACTCAGCACAAATATTCACCACAGCAAGTCATTTAGTGGAGTGAAGCTGAAAGATTGTTTTCCTTTGAAAAAAGTGAGAGAAAAAACAGAAATGGAGTGAGATCATTTCATTGGTTTTAGGGGCAGTTTCAGCACATTTCATTAAATGATTTGCAATGAAAACCACAGCTCGCTCTGCTAAGATAAAAGAAAATGTAATGTCGGGTTTAGAGACTGTTTAAGATGGATGCTTGTGCAATTTATTAATCTTTAACACGTCTCTTCCTCGCATCCTCAGGAGTTGACCGAGGCTTTGAAGATCTGTAACTACATCTTCACCCTCATCTTCGTCATGGAGTCCGTCTTCAAGCTGGTGGCCTTCGGTTTCCGGCGCTTCTTCAAGGACAAGTCAGTATTTGAATAACTGCCGTAATCCCCCAAAGTAATGACCTTTCTCAAACATCCTGGACACAGATCAGATAGAGATCCTGAACAAACATTTACCTCCAAGTTTAAGGTTTTGACATTTGAGTGGATGTGATATTGTAATAGATTGGTGGTTAAAAGGTACCGTTCTTTCACCTCTGAGTCATGTGGAAAATCTGAGGCAGCGTTCGGAGAGCTTAAATGAGCTTTTTCTAAGGTGCTCAAGTGGATGGTTCTCAGTGAGGCCTGTATGAATACAAACGGCCTCGTTAAACACCCATAAAACACGCTGCCTTAGATGATTTCATAGCTTTGAAATCCCTGGCGACCCGCTGAAAACCGCACAATAATGCACAAACACAATCACAACAGCACAAACGTATACTGGCACACATCACGTATACATGACTACACACACTTCAGTGGAGGCATCGTGTTTCTGGACCAGCTCTAACCACCAAGGGCTCCATGATGTCCATTCTCTTTGCCAGAGTACACCATTATCCTTTTTGGATTTGGCTGTGGTCCAATTTGATGGTACCTCACTTACAAACACAAACAGATAAAGGCAACATTTGGCTACGACCTCAAGGGCTAGTGTGACAATCTCATTGGATTTTAAGTTGATTTTCTATCTGTCCAAATGAGGGTGTGAGGCATAAACACCAGAGTGGACTCGTGAGAGACAGACAGAGAGAGAAAACTGCTTGTGAATAAAAGAAACAATGGGAATTGACAAACATGATTAGTACGACCACCCACCACTGTCTTCACTTTTTTACATGCTCGCTCTGTTCCAAACATTTTGTTCAGCGCACATTTATTGCACAGGGGCTGGAAAATTAGATTCGGTCCCAACACAGTCAAGTCACAGTATCTGGGAAAGAAAAGAGCCTGCTGATTCCCGATCGGAGCGTACTGTGTCTGTCTTTATGATACACTAAAATAAAACGATACCACTGATGCTTTTGTTTAATCTGCCTCATAACACTGAAATAGTCTGCCCACTTCCATGTGTCAAGAATTATCTGTCTCTAAATATAAAGTTAATGTGACTAGTCCATTGTGTATTAGCAGAGTTTTGGCCTTATTCTGTAATCTCTGGGCCATTACAATGATATTTCACACAACATGTATCATTTGAGTGTCAAGTACTCACCCCTGCAGGCTTGAAGGGGTTGTAAAAATATAGTGTAGCTCAATACACAGCTTCTGTTTGACGCTATGAAGGAGCACATGCAAAACAGTGTTATGCAATTTCAAATCAGCAGGACTTCATTGTTCAGTTCAATTCAATTTTATTTGTATAGCGCCAAATCACAACAATAGTTATCCAAAGGCACTTTACATACGGAGCACGTCTAGACCATACACTTAATGATATTAAATATAGAGACCCAACAGCTCCCATCATGAGCAAGCACTTGATGCAACAGTGGCGAGGAAAAACTTCCTTTTTAACAGGCAGAAACCTCGGACAGAACCAAGCTCAGTGATGGACAGCCACCTGCCACGACTGGTTGACAGACAGACAGACAGACAGACAGAAGGGGGGGGGGGCATCTTGTTCTATCTATATATGTACTTTACAAATATTACTGTTAACAAACCAAACCGAAACCAACACTGACAAGACTTCGACATGCAACTATCTGCAAGATACTGTGTCTCTACCAAAATATGCCACTAAAGCAAAGTAACACAATCTACCAAATACCAGCACCTCTAAGGCCAAAACCCATCTGGCACCAAATCCTCTTGTAAAACCACAGCTTTTGTTGTTACGCTTTGTTTTTTGTATCCATTAAACGAACTAGGATAATGTTAATTAGTGAGTTTGACAGGTGCTGGTAGGTGGATTTTGTCTTTCTAATCTCTGTGCTAAGCTGAGCTAACCTCTTGTGGCTCTCGACAAAGGTAAATATTGCTCTACCTCTAAACTTTTGATAACGTGAAAAATGCGCAGGTGTTCATCTGAATTTTTCAGACGAGCTGTGTTTGGCTGGTGCTGAAACATGTCTGCTATAATGAACCAAATTGACTGGGCTCTGGTTTCTGTGGGTTTCTGAGTACCTTTAAGATCATTTGCCAAATCTAAAGTAATTGGATTTGTGCCTCTATTCTAATTCAGGTCCAGGTAATTTGACTCAAGGTCATATCTCTCTGTACTGAAGGAAATTACTTATCAAAAAATGGATGATTTTAACAATTTGTTTAGATTGAGTTTTGCAGCCAATCGCATTTCAGGTTTCAGTGGCAAGCAGTTATCTAAGTCAGTGTTAGGGATTGATGACAGTGTGTGTGTGTGTGTGTGTGTGTAGGTGGAACCAGCTGGATCTGGTCATCGTGCTGCTGTCCATCATGGGTATCACTCTGGAGAAGATTGAGGAGGCTTCTCTGCCTATCAACCCCACCATCATCCGCATCATGAGAGTGCTGAGGATCGCACGAGGTATGCCCCCGCCCCTCATCCTTCTCATCCATCCATCCAAACCCTGCACCGACACGCTCTCTCACAGACACGTATGCTCTGTGCTCTCTTTCACAGTGCTGTACTTTTAAGATGCCTTGTAAAACAGCCACGTCCCTGGGACTCCCCTCTTTTGTCATTTTTGCATGTCTGGTCTCAGCAGGGTTCGGGCAGAGTGTGAGTCGGCCAGATGGCACCGAGAAACACAGTCAGCTGACAAACACAGCACTGAGAAGGAGAGGAAAGAGAGAGGAAAATGTAGAGACAAAGACTGAGAGAGGAGAGAGGTGAGGAAAGACAGCTGAGAGTGGGGCAGAGCCAAGGCAGATTATGGCAGCAAGTGAATTAAGCTGCGGGAGACTGAGACTAGGTATGGAGGGAATAAATGAGAGTAGAGAGGAGAAATAAAAGGAAGAGACGTGGATGATGAATAACTTCAGAAAGAGGAGCAGTTGGTGTTAAAAGTTGAGATGAAGCGAATGAGGATAATGAGAGATAAATGAATGGACGGTAGGTACGCTGGTGGGTGAGAGAGCGTATCTGGAGAAAGAGAGGATAAATGGCGGAAGAGAAAGGTCGAGTTAAAAAAGACGGGCTGGATTTGGCAGGAGGGAAGACGAGGAAGAGGAAAAGCCAAACTGCCCATGTGCTTCAGGCTGATTACTTGTCCAGGTAATTAAAGATAAGAGAGGGCCAGAGGGGAGGAAACAGGAGGAAGAGATGAGGAGAGAAAGAGGAGATAAGACGGGCAGGAGGGAAGCTCATCTCTTTCCTCTGATTGCTGAATGTGTAATAACAGGAGTTGCATGCCAGTCGTTATTGATTGCCGTCACGCAGATGACCGGGCACAAACATGCGACCCTGTGTGTGATGCATGTGTGTTTGACACTGCAGTTCGGGCGTGTACAGTAAGTGGTTCCATTTTCCATCTGGCAGCACCATGCATCTCACATTCAGACAGCGTGTAGATGCGATTTAGCTGGATCACATGCAAGCACTGGCTCCATTGTAATCACATTTGGTCATCCTCGCCAACGTTACAAGTTTGTCTTCTTTTAATGTCTCTGCTGCTTAAGCTTTCTTTCTAAGCTGAAGCTAAGCAATAACTGTGTTTTGTCGGTACTTGCACATATTTACAATACATATTTCATACAACATACTATCAGAGCATACTTTTCAGACCGTACAATGAGAAAATGTAACATGTCCTGAAGACTTTGTCAATTTCCTATTTAGCTCTTTTGCAAAAAAAAAAAAAAAAAAAAAAAAAAAGAAGAATGAGACAGAACCACAGCATGTGCATGAGTGGGAGGGAGCTGTCAATCAAGCTCAGTTCGTGCACGACCACAAAGTTCTTATCAGACATCTAATAAGACAAGGAGTGAAAACACCTGTGTGAGTGAACCATGGGTGTGAAGGCGTGTCTCAGTAGAAATAAAGCATCAGCGTAAATATTAAAATGAATGATGGCTGATTTGATTTCAATTTCCTGGTTTCTTGTATTTGTACTCAGAATTGATTTATCATTAATGTAAGTAAAAGATGAGTTTTCTCTATTATGACATCTCAAAAGGGGCCTGTTGTCTGTGAAAGGAAAGTGTAGTTTGATTTGACAGCCTGGGCACAAGTACAAAGCCAATTGTAAAAGGCAGAGAAAATTGTAATGATTTATTGTTATGACTTTTTAGTTACACCCACCAGAACATGCAATAGTAGCTTTCCAGTGGCTGTTAGTTTGGATCTTTAAATTTGCCATCATGGCTTGAGCTGTTTGTTTTTTTTCTCTTTTGCTATTGTTTACAACATGTTCCCACATTAGGCCATAGAAATGTTCAGTAGAAGCATAAAGTCTGGGACTCATGTAAGGAACATTAAAATCATTAATATTTTTATCTGCTGTATATTGTCAGTACTCATATACTTAACACTTTCTCCCAAGCGTCACGCATGCTTAAAGGAATAGTTTGGGAAATATGCTTCCTCGCTTTTAGACAAGAATTATCAAAATCCAAAGGTTAAAAAAATCTGCCTACATCATGTCTAAATGTTGCCAATGAACACATTATATCTTCTTTGCTAAACTTGCACAAACAAACGAAAATCTAAAAAAGACATTTCATGGCTTTACAGGCTGTTAGTTGTTGTTATTGCTCATCCGAGACCATTGACTTCCTGAACGTTTCTTACCGCTGTGAGGTTAACAACCAGTTTCGCCTTGTCCAAGAAAAACTCTTTTTGTGCATCTCTACTATTCCATTCATTATTATGCATTATCTGCCAGTCCTGGTGTACTTCCGCTGGGATGCCATCGCCATACCGCTGACCTCATCAAACTGCAACCCCAATCAGAAGGATATGACCTCAATCAGGCTATCTGAAAGCTTAATGTTGTTCAATAACATGAAATGTGTGACTACATTAATAGAACTGGATTAGTCTGTAAGTCAAGAAAATGTTGGGTGCTTTCAATTTTGCAGGCGACGTGAAGTCTCCGTCCTGTTTTTACTAAGACTGAACAGTAATATTGGTAAGACTTTTTTCATTTTCTCTGTACATGTGTGTCCCCACAGTGTTGAAGCTCTTGAAGATGGCGGTGGGGATGAGAGCTTTGCTGGACACCGTTATGCAAGCCCTGCCTCAGGTATGGAGTCAACACCGTTAAATAACATCCAGCAAAGCCACCGAATTTTCTTTCCCTTCCTCATCTGTGTTTTCTTCTCCGTGGCTCTTTCGCTTCCTAACACGTCCCACGGAAGCTGTCCCTAAAACTACATCCCAGAGGCATTTCTTTTTCTGGTACATATTCTTCTGTGTCAGGGCGCTGTTGGTTCCCAGGAGCTTTTTTTTTTTTTTTTTTTTTTTTTTTTTTTAAACCAAACTCTGGAGACCCATATTTGCATAACCAGCCCCCTGGAAGTGAATGTAGCTTGGGGTTTTGTTTTGAACGATGGTGGGTGGATTTGAGGGTGGAGGAGTTGGTAAATTGGAATAACTTCTGCAGTGTTTGGATTGAGAGAGTAAATAACACTCTGTCCTATGTTCAGAGCCTTCTTTCATACTACATCATTCAGAGAGACTGTTGTTCCAGGCTAATTCCTCCTAGAGCTTGTCAGAAGTGCTCATAATTAATAATTCCAATAATAGGTGATGGGGGTGTGAACAGGTTTCCACATGCTGATCAGCATTAACAGTATCAGAAGCAGCAAACCCTGAAGATTTTCATTAAACCCACCTCTGTATGTATGTAAAGATGTGCTATCTTTTTTATTCTTGTTTATGTTGAGCTGCACAATTAAGATAAGATAAGAGATAAGATAAGCCTTTATTCGTCCCACAATGGGGAAATTCACAGTCTCATAACGTCTCATAGTTCTTGTCAGTATTGCTTCTTTTACTCCTTTGTATCTGTCAATCCTTCACAACATTCGCACAAGGCACATATGCAGTTTGCAGCAATAACGGAGATTTACTGCTTCAAACTGCTGATGTTTACAGCTGACTCTTATAACACAAATCCTGCAAAAGTGTATATGTAATATAATGTGCTAAAAGGCTAAGGCTGAAGCGACATGGCCTCGGAAACAAGTCAGCATTCTTACCAGTTGATGATCCACATAGAAAACATGGGAATAAAGCAACTGTACTGTTTTTGTATCGATACAAATTGTATTGCAGTGTAACCAACAAAGACAAACACATTCAACATTATCTTGACAATATAACAAGTTTAATCACAATTGCCGCATTCTAAACTTCTGTTCAGACAGTTTTTTCTGGTTTTGGAAAAGGTAAAAACAAGAAGCTGCTATCCAAATCTAAAAACAATCAATCCAAATTCATTCAATGTGAAATCTCTTTCTTACTACAACCCATGCTCACCGTGTCAACAAAGCCTGGCAGACCGGCTGTACTTAGTTCCAGTCGTGACACAATGATTGGACGGTGGCTCTTAGGGGTGGGGTTTAGGGAATTGTCATAGCTTATATTTCCTCCTGGCTGCTTCATCACGTCCCCTCCATTTATTTTCTCACTGGAACGAGCTGTTTGTTGTCTCTCGTCATTGATTTATTTTAGCAGGGACTCATCTCCTCCAACTAATCCCTCTCTCTTCCTGTTGTCTTTCCACAGGTGGGGAATCTGGGCCTTCTCTTCATGCTTCTCTTCTTTATCTTTGCTGCGCTGGGAGTGGAGCTGTTTGGTGATTTGAGTAAGGACACATGCACCGTGCACACAGGCAAAGCACACACACAAAGATTCACACACGTACATACTCAGTCTGTTCACAGGCATGCACCGAGTATTTCATTCTCCCCTCTGTGGGTTTAATCTATCTGACTTTAATTGCTTTCTGAAACCCCTTGTTGAAATACCATATTGATTTCTATAACTGATGTCTAACTGAAGCCAATACCTTTTGAGTAATAGCTATATTCTATGTTGTGTCAACTGAACGTCACAACATAGAAAGTCTCTATCTCTCTGTCTTCATGTCTCTCTTTTATTGACTATTCCTCTCCCACTTCATCACCTCCCTGCTCCTCTCTGTCTCTCCAGTCTGTGATGAACTCCACCCGTGTGAAGGTCTGGGGCGCTACGCTACATTCAGGAACTTTGGGATGGCATTTCTGCTGCTCTTCAGAGTTTCCACTGGGGACAACTGGAATGGCATCATGAAGGTGAAACTAACTGCATACATACACATACATACATTCAGAGTGGTGGAGGTTTGGTGGGTCTTCAGTTGGGACAGCCAACCCAACTTTTGCAGATGACTTCAAATCAATATTCTCCACTGTTGATCTTGCAAGAACTGATTATTTTTCACCCAGGGCTAAATCATCACTGGTAATAAATATTAGCCTTTGCTGTACTCTTAGCAGTAGATTTGTCCAAATTTTGGCTTGAAGACAATTCAAATAGCAAATTGCCAGTTACCTTAAAATCTCATTTTCAAACACTTTAATGCAGTTTGTTTGTCTTGTCTCCATGTTCTATTTCTGACCGGTATCCCTACAAATCACATTTATATTGTACAATTATGCAATGCACTTAAGTCCAATGCCAACGTGCAGTGCCAGTAGTAGTGGTGTGCCCTTTATGTAATGAGGCAGAAAGTAAGAGTGTGGAGGTCGTGGTGATGGATGGGCCAAGTAGCGCATCTGACTTTCTCACAACAGAACTCACTTCATGTTTCATTTTTACAGCTTTTTGTGCCATGATCATGATCCTTCCTTGGCTTTAACCATAGTGTTACTGAAGTTATTCATGCATGGATGGAACAACCATGCTGGTGGTTCTGTGAGGCTGTACGAGCTATATGCTAAGAACAGCATGCTAACCATAGACTGTATAAACATGCTAACATGCTCACAATGACATGCTGATGTTTACTGGTAGAATGTGTTCATCTTCTTAGTTATCATGTTAGCATTCGAATGTTTGCTAATTAGCACTACATGTACAGTACAGCTGAGGCTGATGGGAATCTCATTAGTTGTGCAGATATTTGCTCATAAACCAAATTATTGGACGGATTAAAGTTTTGACCTGATGAAAGCGTTAAAAAGTCAGGGGATCACCAAAGTGATTTTTCATGAGGGGGCCTTAAATGTGAAACTTTCCATGCCAATACCTCCAACAAAAACAAAAATGACAAACTTGTGTGATTAGAGGAAGAATCAGGCACTGAATCATTAGGAGACATCTTCATAGAACCATGAATATCAGTAATAAATTCAGTGCCAATCCATACCATAGATGTTAAGATACTATATAAATAAAAAAAAAAAAAGCTGATCACCAAAGTCAGCAAGCTTTTTTCTTTGAGCAACATACATATTTCACTGAATTTCAAAAATGTCAACATCATGATGGTAGTAAATGGGAAATCAGGGGAGCACCAAAGACATTAGGATTCATCCTCTGAGGGACATAAATGTCTGTACAAAATGTCATGGCGATCCTTCCAATAGTGGTTGGGGTATTTCAGGACTGACTGACCGACCCTAAAGCCATGTTGCTAGTGTGGCTAAAAACATTGCCATTGAATATTCAAAACTGTGACTATTGAATATCATACATGGTTTTGCAGAGTCATCCACTATCACTGTTCTGTTTGGCTGTCAGCTGGTGAAGCTTCATCTAATGTGCTCATGTCATGTTTTCATGCTTCATCCAGGACACATTAAGGGACTGCGCTCACGAATCTAGCACCTGCTACAACACCGTGGTCTCTCCCATCTACTTCGTCTCCTTCGTCCTGACCGCTCAGTTCGTCCTGGTCAATGTCGTCATCGCCGTCCTGATGAAGCACCTGGAGGAGAGCAACAAGGAAGCCAAGGAGGAGGCAGAGCTGGAGGCGGAGCTGGAGCTGGAGAACAGGCTCCAGGCGGAAGAAATGGCATCGAGGTCGCCCCAGCTCAACCCTCTGGCACCTGGCATGGACAGGTCGAGCTCTGGGGGATCACCCTGGAGGTCCACCGGAGGAGGGGACAGGGAGCAGGAAAGGGACGGTCCTATGGACTCGCCCACTGCTGATATAACCAGAGATGCTGTAAACATCAGAGCAGACCCCACTTTGTGCCTGGAGCCCCCACTGGAGGTGATGAATCTTTTTTGATGTTGCCTCTACATTAATATATATACTGTATATTTTTGCATTAATTAGAGTGTTTTTGTTTGGTTTTGATTTTGACGACTTTCTCACACCATGCTTCCTCATCAGCCTTGTTTAAATGCTCTTAAAAACATAACTTTGATTATGTTTGTCCTTAATAATAGAAGCAATGAAACACAGAGAACAATCAGAAGAATAAAAACATTTCCATTGTAAATCCCATTAGTAGCATGTTTAACTGCATTTATACATTTGCGATATCCCTGATGATACTTGCAATAATCCCATGTTACATCTGGGTGATCATTATTATTATTATTATGATCATTCGCTGCATATAAATGCTTTATTCACACACTGTTGTTTCGGTGAATGCATTGAGAAGATTCACATTATTACACGCAAGTAAAAATGACACATGTATGCAGATAACGTCTACGTGAGATGGTTCCAATCTCGGCGTTCCTCGCAGCATCCTGCGCGACATGACAGATACTCCGAGGTCACTTCCTGCTGGGGGCCAGGGTGTGCAGCCAGTCAGATGACCCCGCCCACGTCCCTGGTCATTAATTCTGACTCCGGTTCAAACCATTAGTTAATTCTCTGGCCCATGCTGAGGGATGCTGAGCATGCTGGATGGTATCTGAAATAATGGATTTCAGGGGAGGAATGTCCCTTCGCCGTCTAAGTGTCCTAACTGTAGTCCATACGTAAACAAACTATAGCTGATATCACCATATTCGGACATGTTCACTTCACATTCTGGCATCGTTTCAAAATATATGCACATGCATTTATGTGTCATGTGTCCAGTTTCAATATTGACATATTTTCTCCACATCTTAGACTCTTGTTTGGCTCCACTGTTATGGTTTATGTCAAGTCAACAGTGAATCCAGAAAATCTCCCGCATATGCAAATTTATTATTCTGCGCAACCCCTACTGACCCACATCAGGATGGTTTACAGTTTGTGTGCATGCATGACTGTGTGTGTGTATGTGTGTGTAGCCGGTCCCTGTAGAGGACATGCCAGTCATGGAGAGGTCACAGTGCCATGGGAAAGCTGGACCACAGGGCCTTGTTGTTCACTTCAACAGCTATTTCCAGACAGTGGGGAACTTTTTGGGGATAGGAAATAGAGGTCTCGCTATCGTTATGTTTTCCTCCTCTAAGATGTTATCCGTCTGCCTTCACCGCTCTTCCAAAACGTGTGGCTAAGCCGCAGTCTCTGCTCCAGGCATGTGGGAAAGCAGCCCTCCTGCAGTGTTGTAGTGCCCCCTTGTGGAATTAAATCATAACACAGGACAGCCTGTGCTGGATGTTGGTTAGTTGTGTATATGAAGTTGATGTGCTCTTTACTAGTAATAAGCTTGGATACAAACTAAGACTAAGGTTGATAGAAGAGTAGTTCTCTTCTTGGATGTGTTTCTTTTGTCTTATTTCTGTTTGTATATCTGTTTGTTTCTACTTGATCAACTGTCTTTTTCTCTTCTTTCTTTGTGATCCATTCTTTCTTTCCTCATTTATTCATGTCTCTCTGTCTTCTGTCTTTCCTGTCCTTGTCTCGTTTCCAAAACCTCTGCCCCTTTCTCTCTGTTGCTCTCTCTCTGCTCTGTCCTCCCTCTCTGCATTACATTAGTTTGTCCAGCGGAGAGCGCAGTTTGACTCGGTCTCCCTGGTCATCCAGGGTTCAATGGAGGGAGAGTTGAGTTTGATGGACAACCTGTCCGGCTCTATCTGCCACTACTACGCTCTGCCCCCCAAGCCCAGCAAGCACAGCACCGACAAGAAGGTCAATAATCACCACGATGATGACTCACTTTCTCCATTTCATACGTCCAGTGGGTCTTATTTCTTTGTATTGTGGGGCTGCACAAGTAAATCATAAGTAAATAAAAACTGTGATGCGGTATTTGCTGCTGTGACTGTTGATAATCAGTAACAAACTCCAGAAAGGCTACAGATAATTTTCTTATCCTTCAAGGCTTTCCTTTAAAGGCTCGGATCACCCAAGTTACAAAAAATCACTTTTTGGCTTAGTTGGTGATGTCTAGTCACGCAAATAATTTAGATTTATGCCTCCTACCACAATGCAATAAAGGCAAATGGAATTTAGTTTGTGGATGTTGTCATGCTCACTGCGTTTAATAATGACATGTTAAAAAAAAATACACAGCAACAGCAACAATCAAAAACAATGTTCCGGCCGCTCAGTATAGTCCACAGACCTCACTTTAGCTACTCTCTACCAAAGATATAGTCTTTGTATTAGCATGTTATTCTTTGTGTTTTGTAGATCCTTATATCAATCAAATACATTATAAACAACCTGACCTTGTTGAGACTCCACAGGGGTTAATTGTAGGAGGTCATAGTAAGATACAAGATGAAACAAAATTCTGCTTTTTACCATTTTGTACATTTATCCGACTTCTTCTCTGATCTTTAAAAAGTAAGAGCAAATCACATTTTGATTGAAATGATCCCAGCTCACACACATAATTATAATCAGGCCGCAAATAGATTTTTGACTTCTTAAGAAACCTGGCTTAAGAAAAAAAAAGGTTATAGTTACTCAACCAGAGCTAAAGAAAATATATTTTTGTTTGTTTGTTTTAATTTGGGTGAACTGACCCTTTAAAAAATTACTCCACAAATATGGAGATGAGCTTGGCTGACTCTTGAAACAAAAGATTTTGATTGAAAACAGGTGAAGTTATCTCACCGCTATTGGCAGAATTTACCACTTGTTTTCATAAAAATGAAATTTTATGACTCAATACTGGACTAAATTACTTAAAGATGGATAATGTTTGTAGAGTACAGACTCTCTGGCCTACGAAGAACAAAGTTAGTTCTGTCTGCAAAACTTTCATGAGATTTATGAAAACGCATTCTAATGTGATTGTACATCTCGTGCAGCCCTACAGCCATTACCATTTTTGTACTGGCATTCCTCCACGTTGAATATTTTCCCCTTCCTAACCAGCCCTGTTGCCCACCACAGTGCAGTGCGTCATATCCCGCCTTGGCTATGATCTCATTCCCCTGCTCGCGTCTCCGCTCACTTATACTCATTCATGCTTGGCAGGTTTTTTGGTCTGGTTCAGCAGCCTCAGTGACTTTAGAGTTTGCTCCTGTCTCCTCTCCACATCTGTCTGCTTGCGTCTGCATGTACGTTGCGGCATGTTTGTGCGTTTCTACATGTGAATCCCTACTTTGCGCTAAACCACCAAAGGCGTTCTTGAAGGGAGGAGATCACGCTCTTACCCGCAAGTCTGCAGAGTAATGGCTCGGTCAATAAGCCATGGATCAGCGAGTCACTGAATAATGCATCCGGGTGCCTCTTTTCCTCATTTGAAGGCAAATTTGGACCGATTACATTAGCATCGCAAAAACCTCATCTTCTAAAGAGCTTTAAATGGGTTTGAGATGTCATTATTAGATGCCATAGGCCACCTCTCTCCCCCGGATACGTTAGCAGAAATGTTTTCCATTGAGTTTCGGCCCCTGCCCCTTTCCGCTCGGATGGCCCATTTGCCTGTCAGAAAGCATTTCCCCCTGTTAAGCAGGTACGAGGCCAAATACACAGAAGCCGGTGCTGCTCGAGGCTTCTGAGCTGCGAGATGGAAAACTCTGCCGAGCTCAACGATTCAGAGTTCAGTGATGGGAATTAACTCATAAGTAGCATCTTGGATTCAGTGAATTAGGCAGCGTAGGCACGTAGAGGTGTTTACATTAAGCCTCCACCATTACAATACAGACTATATATAAAATGAATGCCCTTCCTGTCTGCTTCTGTGAAAGAGTGTGGTTGTCTCATTTGCATCATGTCTAACAGTGTGTCAGTTGTTCACACTCCCCAGGCTTTCAGTGTGTGTGTCTTATCCCTAACTTACATTTTTGTTAACCCCACAATACAATAATAGTAATACTGTTTAAAAGGTGAGAGAAAAAAGTCATGTGGTTTCCAGCCAATCAATGTTGCTTTGTCTTTTTTCCCCTTGTTGTTTTGCTCTGCCACATACTTCCAGTTTTATATGTGCTGTTTCAAATTTTCTTGTTCTCTCTGTGCGAAACGTCCATATTTATGTGTGTTTGCACCGAGTTGCGCCTTTGTTTTCTCTGCTCACCAGCCGTTGTCTCTTCCTGCCTAGATCCCTCTAGCGGAGATGGAAGCTCTGTCTCTGGCCTCTGAGAAATCCTGGTCCCTAGCTCTGACAGACGACTCGGCCCCCGACGATTTTAACCCCCTCTTTCTAACCAGTCTGGAATGCAATGTACTGACAGTTCCTCTCTTTCTCTCTCTCTCCATCCCTCTTCCTTCTCTTTCCCCTCTGCGGTATCTTGTAGTGTTTCCTTTTTTCCCAGGGCGCTTCCAAAGCCTCTTGTCCCCCCCTCTACTGTCACACACACTGGGATGAAACTGTAGAATTTCCTGTAGTTCCAGCACAATTACAAACAGTTCAAACAGCTACAATCACTTATTTATATTATTATTATAATAGTTCACATGATGACTTGTCAGTGAAAGGTGTTGCACCTTTTAGTTTCATAACATTTTTCAGCTCATTCTTTTGGTTTACTGGTCTGAAATGTTATGTCACTCACATAGTTGTTTATTGGCCACAGGCGGGAGCTGTTTTCAGAAACAAAAAAAACTACTTACCCTGCACCAAACAGTAGACAGCATACAGAAGTGGACATTTAGCAGCTATAGCTATTTTTAAGAAGAGACAGATGTTTCATTCTGGAAATACAGAAGACAGAAACTGAGCTAATTCAGTGTCTTTTTTGTACTACCACTAGGGGGCAGCAAAGTAATTTAAAGACATTTACACATTATAAACATAGTGAAATTTTTTTTGATTAACTCATTAGTCCACATATGATGAATAACTTTATACCACAGCTAAATAAAGCACGTTGATGCTTTATTGTAATGGTCAAGTAGTTTCCTATAATTTCTTATATGTAACTGTAGGAAGGTTCCTGGAAAAAAATGTGCACTTTGTTATTACTGATAAGGACAGTGGAGACGGTGTCTACCCTCCCAATTAAATAATTCAACTGAATCACTAACAAAATGTTAGTAGTTTTTTAGTCTGTAATAGACATCCAATAATAAATGAGTAATGAATATTTAGTTGGGATTGAATTGATTTTATAATAGCTTTATCAGAATTCTATTAACACACTAAGTTATCTCCAAGTTACATAATTTCTTCCAGGAAACTTCTAAGGAAATTATCAGGAAATTACAGACCCATAAAATAAAGTGTTACCCAATATACTTAAGCGTGAACACGTCCGTTGGCTGGCACGTGTGAGTTAAAATCATATATCAGCAGCAACACTTCAGCCATAATTGAGGGTCAACAGTCTGTTAGAGTCTGTTATAAATCGGTGCTTAAGTGCACACGCGATTGCAACTATATTTAATTCATACCCCTTGGAAAACAAATGAGGCCAGCTGCATTACGTGGTTATGGTATAAGCCCAGTAATGCACTCCAAATGTCTTGATTTAGAAAATAATGGACTTGTTGGAAGGAGCACCACTGCTTTACAAAACTCACCACCTTGTCCTTTATTTTCTCATACCAGGACATGTCGTCATGCATTCAGGCTTCTGTGAGCATCCTCACTAGAATTAATATATACATTCTTCTTTGATATCCTGCACCAGAGCACTGTGTCATTGAGGCAAAAGGACATCCTCCCTCTAAATTGAAAATGAATTGAATGTCATGTGGCTGTCAGGGTTTAATTAACAACCAGTTTGGCTCATTAGTGATCACATCGCTTCCCCTGTAGTCGCATGTCTTCCCCAGAGAGGGTCACTGTAACCTTGGCCCATGCTGCGCATCCAGGCTGGATCGAATTACACACCGTCGCTCTCAGGAATGGAGAACCCCGACCAACACATGACACAAAATCACTGTTAATTGGATTGTGCTGGAAAACAAGAGAAGGGAGAGGAGTGAAGAGGTAGAGGAGTACGAGAGGCATTGAAAGACCCTGGTGAATCTAACCATGTGGCCACCAACTTCTCTTTCTCATTCCACCTTTCCAGCCTAATGTGTGTTACTCTCCAGTCCAGTCCAGTCCAGTAGAGTAGTGCGCCTCCTCCACCTGCCAGTTTGCAGTTTATCTTACTCTTATTTTCCTTTCTCCTCTCTCTGTCCTCTGGTTCTGTCTCTTCTTTTCCTCTGTCTTTTTTCCTATGTGCTTTACATGTGAGTCCACGTCTTTTCTCGTAGTCCTCTCCTGTCAGCCTTCTTCTGTGTGTACCGTCTCCTGTCCCTGTAGTGGTTCTCACTCCTATCTGAGATCTCTCGTGTTTGCTTACTTGGGTTGTATAAAGTGTGCAGGAGCTCCAGTAGCTCTGTGATGAATGTGAACTGGTTCTGTAATGGGTCAGGCTGCAGGACACTGCCCCAGCTGGCACACAATCACGGAGCAGGCTGACGTAAAAAGTTACACGACTGCAGATGCAAAAAAAGAAAAAAAGAAAAGAAAAAAGAAAGCGCTTGGAAATTTAAACCCAGCACGGTCTTGTTTCTGTGATCTGTGGCAGCTCTGTGCCAGTCAACTCCCACATGCAAAGATCCTGTCTGTTTTCTGTGTACTGCTGATGACTCTCTCTTTGTTCACACTGTGTCATAGAAAGATATCAGCTGTGCTTGTGTTAGAAACAGTGTGCTTGAGTTAAAGAGTAGCCCCAGTCCTTCCGGCTCCAGACGGACCCTGACTGTCTTCTCTCTCCCCCCCAGCCGGAGCAGCTCGATCCTGGGGAGCCACTGGAGGACAACCTGCTGAGCGTCAGGAAGCCCGCGGTGGGACGCACACACTCCCTGCCCAACGACAGCTACATGTTCCTCCCCCCGCAGCGCCTGGGCCACACGGCTCCAGCACAGCTTCTAGCACAGACGCAGGGGCCCCAGCACACACTGGCCACCCACAGGGCCCAATCAGGTAATGTATGATGTGATTAATTTCCAATAAATGTGATGATAAAGTGGAAACAGCAACAAAACACAGAACACAGGGTTTTTTTTAACTTAGTTTTTATTTCAGTTCAAGCAATACAATACATACAATCATTTTCAAAATCACCAGAGGTTTTTTTGGGTTTTTTTCCTGTTTCTTACAGCTGTGTCTATGTGGTTTAAAGGCAAACCAAAAGATAAGATAAACCAAATGCTGAAATTATTAATTTTGAAGTCCAACAAAGCAAGTAAAACAAAAGTGTATATTGGCCAGAAAATAAATAAATAAACAAACAAAAAAATAATCAAACAAACAAACAAAAAAATTAAAAACAAAAAGATTAGTAAAAGAAAACGGGTAAAGGTGATAGGGGGGAATTGTGTGTGTGTGTATACAGTGACATGTATGCTTCAAGAGGTAAGTCAGGTGGGAAGAATTAGATGTATATGGACTGCAGACTATGTGGATGAAT
Organism: Centropyge bicolor; assembly: GCA_037975185.1. Classification (NCBI taxonomy): domain Eukaryota; kingdom Metazoa; phylum Chordata; class Actinopteri; family Pomacanthidae; genus Centropyge; species Centropyge bicolor. Next base: position 5,867,672 of record JBBMOC010000024.1, on the reverse strand, counting down.
TTCAGTCACTTTACTGTGTCAGTATGGCAACAGCAGGGCTCCATCGCTTAATAAAGGTTTCTTTTTGGAGTTTCAAGGAGTAGGTTATCTGTTCCATCTGGTAAATTTCCCACACCTTCTCAGTCCACATATTATATGTCGGAGGGTCAAGTTTTAACCACTTGATCCTTGTATTTGTTTTGATCCAGGATTTGTAACATGACAGAAGTGGGAGGCCTTGATTTTCAACATGATGCAGGTTGACCTTAGAAAGATGGAGGTCATTTCCTATCAACACACCAGCTGTAAGTGTTCTGTTGCTCTTTACCCGTCGTATTCAGCGCCGTGCTTGTTTGCGTGCAGGCTCCAGTGGCTCGGTGCGATCACAACCGGAGGAGAGTTCCCAGCAGCTGACCGTTCCCACAGACCTCTTCAGACCCATCAGCCCCCACAGCCACTCAGACTCGGAGAGTATACCGCGACTACCCCCTCCCAGACGCGCACACACGTTCAGCCGCACACTCCGCAGACAGGTGACTACATCGCACTGTTTCACACTTTCACTTTTACGGCCTCCTGTCTTTATCTGTATGTATGTGATGAAAGCTGAGGTTTATGTCCATGGTTCCCATTCAGGCCCATTGATCTGGAGGTTTTTATTCACAATAAACACCGCAGAGGCTGGTTTTACTGATTAAAGCACTTTCTAGTAGAAACAAGAAGCTGATCTTTGGGACAGCGGCTGGAGTGTTGAAGTGGTAAAAATCAAAATCTAGAGACCTTTAGATCATAATTACAGCGGAGTATTAGGGCCACTATTGGAAAATGAATGAAGATTTTTAAAGTTGTAATGTTTTGAGAAAAACAATAATGAAAAAAGCTCACACTAATTGTAAGGTAATGTAAGGTCCAGATATGAAGACTGTTATTTCATTCAAGGATTGTGGGTAAACTGTTGATAGCAGTCTTATCTGCTTGCTGTTTATGTCAAAATGAGAGATGTGGGAATCTGAGGTTAACTCTGCTCTAAATCTAATCACACTCAGCCTGAAAGTTAAAAATAATCGTGTCAATCAGAGTTTATACTGAGCAAATAACTTTTGTTTCATCACTTAGTTTTTGCCTAATACAATCCTTCTTGTTCACAGACCCTTGCTTGTCATACCAGGAAGCTTAATAGGCATCAGTTGTTGTTATATCACCTGACATTTTGGTTGCTAAAGCAATTCCAGTGTCTATTTGTTATGGCTCTTAAAATCATGACTTTATTCTTAATAAAGAGACTTTTCTCATACAACTTATTCCCATACTGCATGACTTGTTCCTCATACATTTACACCTTTTTTCTTCAAATATTATCGTAAACTAAACAATATTTTATTCTTGATATCCCAGATTTTCATGTGGCCCTAAGACTCTGTTACACAGAATATTTGTTTACTCTTTCCTCATTGCACGTTCTAAACAACTTCACTTTTCTTCCTCCTTCTTTCTCCCCCTTCCTCCTGGTTTTCCTATCTGTTGCTAACTTCTCTGCTCTCTCATTCTCCACATTGTATCTGTTACTCTCTGACCTCAGCTCAGTTGGGCCCAAAAGCCGCCCGACCCCGAGCTCCTGCTCAAACACAGATACTCCTGTTTCTGAAACAGCGACAAACAGCAGACTTAATCTACCACTGGGCCTTTCAGAAACACTGGACTCCATGTTCATCTTCCAACAGACAGACACACACACTAACACACACACACAGGCTTCCCTCCTTCTCTGCCTTTGTCACTCATTAGTTGTCCTACTGCTAACCATCAGCCACAGAGCATCTAAAACTCTCCCACAGGTAGTTTTGCCTGTAGGAAACCTTCATACTTCTATATTCTTATACAAGCGGCAGGAGCGAGGTGTAACATTGCACCGATGGAATATTTGGTAGCTGAGTGCTAGAATGTATTCGAGCCAGACAGAGATGTTAAATGGCTGAAAATGTACCCACAATGCAGTGCACTTACTACACTACAAACTATACAACTCAGGGGATTGCTACAGATCAGCAAGTGCTGTCCATACGCATTTGGCCATTTTGTACACACAGTACCACAGAGATAGAGCACTTGTGAGTTTTCTATTGACTAGCTTAGTGCTTGAAATGTACATAGTTGTTAAGTACAGTAGGTATTGCACTTAACCCGATTTTGCTTTCAAACGTCTGACAGGGTGATCATTTTTTAGTATGGTGCCAGTATTATTAGTGACTCGGTGTTGTATTGGCCTGGCCTGGTTGTGATATCTTTGGCCACTAGGTGTCTCTGTGGTCACACCGTTCAGGCTCACGGAGGGAAACCCATGATTTCAAACATTTCTCAAAGTGCTGTGCCCTGAAACTCATGCATGCCTTGTTTCCTCATCTCTAAAGATTAGCAGCATTTCTAATTGACCTGATTCAACCCAATTATATTCAAATACTGTTTACTCACCTTCCCCAGTTTGTTGTCTATGAGGAGCAAGTCATGAGGCCATTGAATGAGTTTACTAACCCTTCCTCTCCTACAGTAGCTACATGTTATGTTCACCCTCTGACTGTTGGCCTCACACCCTGTAGATGGTTTTTGTTCAGAGGTAAGGATTACGGCACCGATCAGGATTCGGTCGTAAATTTAACTGAACGGTTTACAGGGTTTTGTGTGAAAGGTCAAAGGTTAAAGGGTCAGGCAGCCTGGCTCAGAGTTCACTGTGTGTGTGCCGCTGTTCAATCAGCTGAGTCCTTCTGGCTAAAAACAGAGTACATGTTCCTGGGTCAAATGAGAAAAACAGTAAATATGAGCTTCTTATCTGTGACTGTTGTTCACGTCAGTTGGTAATACTTGGAAACATCCATTGAAGTACTGAATTATAACATGACGTACAGGAGAAATTATGTGTTTATTTCATAACAACAAAGGCAAAGTTATTTTTGGTCACATTCACAATCTTTGTGGGAAAAAGTCCAAAAGAATCTTAATCATGATGTTGAAAGTTTCAGGGATGTTTGAATACAGCAGTTAATTTTAGTTGTCAAGTCCATTTAAAGACCCCCCCCCCCCATGTTATATGATATATATGAGTACTCTGCTTTGAATAACCATTTGTGTGGGATTTAGGTTTTCAGTTATTCCTATCAGATATTTAATATAACATTTTTTCAGCCTCAACAAGCTGCACATTAAATTTACAAAATCAAAAAGAACTCATCCAATAATGTCAAAAGTGGTTTACTCAACTTACTCTTGACAAATCTTAATATGGAATTCTGCTGTTAAGCAACATGGTGTAACCTCTGTGTTTCCATGTTATAACTCATGGAAGAATGTTGCAACTACAGTTTAACCCCACGCTGCCTACAGTGACCAGAGAGGACTCAGGGAATATGTTGGCCAGACTGTGAACTTTGACCCAGACTGCTGCTTCTCATCCTCATCAGCTCACACTAACTAGTCTCCCCCTCTCATCCTCCCTGATCCCCAATTCCCTCCCTTCCCCTCATCACACACTTACTTCCCTTTTACCTCCCCTCCATGTCCCGTCTTCCAGGTTGCAGTGTCTACTGACTCTCAGGAGGCCCTGTGTTCAGATGGAGGGGAGAGCAATGAAGGACTTGTGAATGTGGCCTCTCTGAGCCTCCCTCCGTCCCCCTCCTCTTCCTCCTCCTCCTCCCCCACCAACTCTCCCTCACCCTGCTCCCATCATCATCAGCAGCCCGCTCTCTGCCTGGTCCCCGCCACACCAGGCGCCTCCCCTAAACCTTCGCGCCCCAGCAGCGTGCACACCCAGCTTCATGACCAGCACTGCCTCAGCTCCTCCTCCCCTTCCTCCACCACGTCCTCCTCCTCCTCCTCCTACTCGCCTCCTCCGCCCTTACCAGCCAGGCCGCACCCACAGGAGGAAGCCACGGTGGATCAGGAAGTGTCCCTCATCACCCATGCGGGGTTGGCCGGCAGTGACGACGTCATGACGGAGGACAGCGGCGACGGCAGCAATGAGGGTTACAGCAGCTACACGGGCTGCCAGGAAGGCCGGAGTCCTTGTTTGAGGCAGCTAAAGAGGTTCCACAGCGCCGACACGCAGGGCCGCAGCGCCCTCCTCCCCCGCCCCCGCCCTTACTCCTGGTTGGACGACCCACGGCGCCACTCCGTAGAGGTGTGCTCCTCGGTGGAGTCCAGCCCCCAGCGCAGCACCACCTCCACCTCCTCCGGCTTCGTGTCACGAGCCGACAGCCTGCAGATCCACAGCCAGACCCCCACTCAGACCTCTCTGCCCTCGCCCCGGCGCAAGAAGAAGATGAGCCCGCCCTGCATCTCCGTGGACCCCCCTGACGGACTGGAGCCTCAGTCTGGCCTCTACCCGGGCCTGGGCGGACTCGGGGGCATGGGGCTCGGGGGATTAGGGATGCCCCCTCCTCTGCCCAGCCGGGACACCTGCCTGAGGAGGAGAGCGCCTTCCAGTGATTCCAAGGACTCCTTTGACCTGGGTGTTGGAGAGGGGTCGGGGCAGGACGGAGGCTCGCCAAACCCCAACCCCAACACCAACCCCAAGCTATTGACTCTTCCCAGTTTCTCCTTCGAGAAGACAAGCTCTGAGCACTGAACGCTGATCCTCCCAACACACAGATACACACACGCACACAGCCGGACGAACCCTCCACACATACAAACACACGATGCACTCTGTGTATCTGTGATGGTGATAGTTCTAGTAATAATGCTGTAGAGAGTAATAATGGTAAAACTACAACAAACAGTGAAAACATCCTTGGTTTCATGAGGAGTGCAGTACTGTAGTTGTGTGACCATCCCTTGTCTTTGTATTGTTACTGCCAAAACAACCAGAGAGGAAGAGAAGACATGAAACAACAACACAAGCGTGACTGTTTCTCTTCTGCTACGCCTGCATGCCACTGGCTGCAGCTTGACCCCATAACCTCCGGAGTGACATCAGCACTTGGGATTTGGCGCCCTCTGTGGTCAAAGTCTGAACTGCCTGGTGTCACCCGGGGTGGGCTTTGCCCGGTCAGTGGAGGTACAAAGCAATATGAACGTTTTAGAGACACTATTTTCTTAAATTATTGGGCCATAGTGTTTGTACAGGATGTTGTTGTTTTTTTTTTTTTTTCATTTGATTGTTATTTTCATGTCTTTTTTGTGAGTTTCTTTTTTTTGTCAGACTGGTTTGTCTTTGTCTCTTTTTTCACTGTAGGATATTTCTAGCTTTCTTGGTTTACTGAGGAAAGTGAACGTTTTTCAAAGTGCTGAAAACCATGTATTTGTAGGAATAATATATAAATATATAAATATATATATATAAAAAACAAGTCATTAAACTGAGCTTGGATTTTTAAGCACACACATTAGACGGTGGTGGTTTGATTGTTGGGGAGAAAATGACACTGCACTTGAAGTTTTTTTTTTCTTGATTGCTTGATTGTCTCGAGTGTCTCAAACAGCACCAACGTCGTGTTCAGAGGGTGTGATGACAGACTGAAGAGCTATTTGAGAAAAACAACAATTGCAAGTTGAATTTTACAGTTGTCTTTTTTTTAACCTGACTTCTTCTTAGAATGTGATAATCCAACTTTTTTATGTTCAGGTGTGCGTGTTTGCAACAGATTTATATCCCTCCAGACAACAGAGATTGATGTCCATTCCTCACATTTCATCTCTGAGTGAAGAATGGGCTGTCATTGGAGACACATGACTTGTAGCTCAAACAAACACAAGCATAATAAATCTGACCACATGAGACAGAGCTGATAGTTTCATCGACATCTTTGGTAAGTAAAAATGTTGTTTTTCATTGTGCAACCTATAGAGTTCACATTTGTAAGAATGATTTATTGTTAATACAACAGATGTTGCCTGGCTGCTTTCTGACCATATCACATCAGCAACATAGATTCATTGAACTCATCCAATAATGGATGATTCACTCAAAGCTGTCTTTTTACCTCTGCATTAAGGAGTTATGGCTTCTCACTGTGTGTCAAAGTTCTGAAGTTACACAATAGCCAACCTCCTCAAGCCTGGGGACTTGTGTTTTCTCCTAGTCTCTAATGACCGTGTTAATAGTGAAGATAACATTAAGGAAGTTGAAGGAAAGCCATCTGTAATGCAAACCTGCTCATCACTACACTAGTCTGCTGTTCAGTATGAGGTGAAACAGATGTTACCCGGATCTAACTCCAGTTTTATAGGTATATTTGTAGCTCACTGTTCTGTATCACAATATGAAGTGAAACAGTTAGTGTGGGGAATATAATTAAAGGGAACCGATTTTACACATCCAGGTCTGTCCACGGGTCCTGAGGAGTACTACTGCATATGTGAAAACAGCTGTATGAAGTCCACTGTGCTTCACTGTGCTGTGTCAAGTCTGAGAAATGTCCTCAGCTGATGCCACTTGACTAGAGGACTACACAAGGCTACAAGTTTGAAAATCCACATCTCTGCTTGAGGCTTTATTTTACATCAACTGCTACTACCTTAACAGGCCTGAATCTCCAGTCCAACTGTTGACAGTCGAGTTGCATTGTGGGTAATGTAGATGCCAGGTTTTGACATGGAAGAAGACTGCTTGGAATAAAAATTAAAAAAAAGACACAATGCTCAATGCTGACAATTGTGAGTCAGTGTTACAACAGCGGTGTTACAGGACGCTAAATCACCTTTTGAAACAGGACTCGGCCCGATCACATATGATCCATGCTCGTCTAGTGTTGTAAGTTTGCAGGATCAACAGGTGAAATCCAGCGCTATCAACTATTAATCAAAACCTATGCCTTAACAATACAATTGGACGCACGTTAATGCCGTCAGCATAAGTTTGGCTTATTGAGAAAAAAACATCCTTGAACACAACATTCACTTCCTGTGGAAACAGTGAAGAAAACAGTCAGTCTTTAATCTCTAGCTCCACATTTCTTGCCTTTGCCTCTAACAGTAATTTAACTTTATAATGGAAAACTATAAAAGTTTGCACTTACAAAAACAAGCAACTGCACCTCGCAGCAGGATACATCACTGCTGTCACCATGCACCACTGACGAACAGGCCACCTTCTCAAATGTGTTCCTTCAGGATCATTTAGTGGAGATTAATGAAGGCTGCACACGAAATGCATTGTTTCAAAGTATCTGCACCTTTTGTCAGTCGTTATCAGCGGTTTGGCAGCAACGAGTTAAAGAGCTCTAGCTATATATCAGATCTCACAGGACGTATAATTGTTTTTCCATTTGGGACGGGACCTCCATCTTCTCCTTATCACAGCAGCAGGGCTTATTTTTATGTTTTGAGTTGAACCACCTCATTCACAGATGCATAGATGCAGCTGCAGAGTTGTAAGTCACTGAGAGTGATGGAGAGCTCGTTGTACTCTGAACTCTTGTTCTGTAGGTTACAGCACCGACGCTGACACACATTAGCAGGAGATAAATGTGGTCGCGGCCTTAAAATATCCCGTCTGCTTTTAGCACAGACAAACAGCGTTCAGTTAAATAGACATGGCAACATGGACAGAGGAGAATGTATCCACGGAGACACTGAAACGTTGTTGAACGTCTATTCCTGTTGTTAATGATCATCATGAATTGTCTCGCAAATGATCTTTTATACAAATGAGTACAGATTTCACCTCACAAACCAAAGCTTATCCACCGATCTGGGCTTGTATTTGATCGTGCTTTTTTCAAAGTGTGAATTTGTTCTGACTTTTATACAAAAGAATGAATTAAATCATTAACTGCATGTAATTATGAAAGTGCTGAGATCTCTGCAGGAGCGAGAGAAAACTCCTAGGACGCCTGTGGCTAATAAACAAACTGCCTTTGGAAACCGATGTGACGAAGTGAGCTTTAAACATAGAAAGAAAGCAGCTTTAAACAGCGATAATGACACATTCGTATCGTTATTGAGGGCTCCTGCTGCCAAAGTTTTGAGACGTAAACCCACAAAGTGAAGCGCGGCTGATTAACAGGCTATGATGCTGTTATATTAGTTTTCACTGATGCTTTAAAATGCAGATGAAAGAAAGAGTTCTGTTTCAAAGTACAATCAAAGTGCGGCCTTTGATTCAGCAGAACTTCTTCAAGCCTCATCGCCAATCTTTCAGATGGAGAAACAAAAGATGCTCTTGTTTTATTGTCTTTGTTTCACAATGTATTGTCTACATATCTATGTGACTTCCAGCATATCATTAATCTCTATAAACAGATGTCTGCATATGTGTAGAATCGTAGTAGATGCAGAGTAGAGTAGTATCGACCAATGACATTTGAGCTGACTCGGTTGCATGCAGGTAACATTGGTAACCCAGTGCCTATCATCTGATGACGATTAAGAGTTTTCCATTAGCTTTTTTAATCAGCATTCAAATACAAATAAAGTGAAACAATCCAGTCGTAGACGTCGTCTCTCAACTCCAAATTTATTCTCACACGTCAAGTTGATAATCACTGTAGACAATGACCAGTGCAGGGACAATGACCAGTGCAGGGACAATGAAGTCTTGGCCAGGATATCCATTATACATACATTTATTTGCTACACTGGAGGTCCAAAAAAACCCACTTCTGTCACTGCATCTGATCTGTAACCACCTGTCAGCTGGTGTATCTGTTTTCCTCATGTATTACCATGACATTTCAAACACACTGAGCTGAACATACGACGTTGTAAAAAATAACTACCTGATGATGTTAGGAAAACCCAGGGGGTCATTAAACAACAGCTGTTCTGAAGCTTTTTTATCCAAATCCTCAAAGACTCTTTGAGCCATCTGTATGACTAATTATCCCATCTGTTGCATGATAGAATATATTTTTAGCCTGTTTCTCATCTTTTTGTTCATGTTTCTTTCCAGTATTTTACATTGTCAAGTTATGTTTTCTACGACCACAGCTTTGCCCAAACTTGAAAAAACTCCTTGGTTGATTGAAAGATGCAAAGGACAACTCAGCTCCATTCCATTGTTTTTATTTTCTTGAGGATGGGTTTGGTTTGTTGTTTGAAGTAATAGGACAGGAAACAGACTGATTGATTGATTGATTGGAGTAGAGTAGGTTGATAATCTAAACAGAAAAGACAATTAGTTCCAAGTCAAACAAACAATCTTTAAGTCAAACAAACAATTAACATTTCCCCTTAGGGATTCTTAAATTAACTTGAATTTAACAGTATAAATGTGATTCAAACTCAAATCGACTTAAAGGTAAAGTATCATACTTAATTATTACATTTTTCCTTTTAAAGTGTACAAACAAATCAATAAATAATCCTTTGATCGCTAAATACAAATAAAATACACAGGCAATAAACTTCCTGGCCTTAAAGTGTTAAACACAAACAATTCAACATAATCTCATTTTACCTCCTAATTTAACACATATCCAGTAGTAAAATTGTTTTTTTCCTACCAGTTGCGTCTTCGGTTCAACCAAAAGCTATGGTCGTGTCTGTGGCAAGAGGCCGACTGGAAGTGAGGCCAAGCATTTAAAACCTCTGGCCATGTGGTGAGCGCAGGTGAATGTGGTTCACTTCCTGTACTTCCTCTTACTTTTCCCCCCACCTCTGGGGTCGCCCTCTGCAGGCTTGGAGGGTCAGGGTTTTGTTTTGTTAGGGTTTTTTTTCCCTCAGTTGACACAACATACATGATCACACAAAATAACACATTCATATTTTCAGTGCATGGCATATTTCACTTTTGGTCATTTGGATGAGGAAAATACAGTTGCAACTGTTGAAATGGTCAAAAAAACCCTTTTAATTCAATCTCAAAAAAAAAATCTGGAAATACCTTCAGAATTCAATGCAACTTTTTACCTGGGAGATTAGATCTAGTTTTTTGTGTGTGTCACAGTGTGTGTGCGTGGGCCTCGCACTCATCTCATTGATATGCAGACCTGTTCTGGTAACAATATCTCCCTGTCAGGGATAAGTGCTACTGACAACACAGACGCTCCTAAAAAAAAAAAAAAAAAGCCAGCTTGGTGATTTGAATTAGCATCATGCTGAAACAACTCGCAAAACTAGAGCAACAGCAAAGCTCCTTTACATTGTTTATGAAAATATCCTGAATTAATTTCCAATTTATATGCAACAATAGTATATATTGTATTAGAGTATGACAGAACAACACAGTATAATAATAGCAGAATTGAATTATGGATAAATTTCCAGTCATTTCTTAGGCTGCCGTACATAATTAAATAAGTGCTTACTTGTTCAGACATAATTCATAGGTAAAGGAAAAATCTTTACTCACCATCTGTAGGCTTGTCATGTAGCTCTGAAAAGTTTTTTGACCCTTCACCTCAGGATATCACACTGGACAGCAGATACTCTGGATTCTGTTCACTACGTTTCAAACACTCACACTTTCTCCACAGCTGGTTCCCTTTTTTCCCTTTGCACTGGGTTGCCATTATAACCTCTGCGAGTCCCAGTCGACTACAGCTGCCATCCTGTGTGAGGGAGCGAGCTGCAATATTTTCAAAGCCGCTTGTCAAGTCTGCCATCTGTACGTACTCAGAAGATGCGTTTTCACTGGAGTAATCCTTGACTTGCCCTGCAGCCAAACAGAGCTGTGTGTATATTTATCCAGCCTTTGGTGTATTGAGCAAACTTTTCTTTGGCATGGCACATGGGTGGACATTTTGTTCTTCTGAATATGATCAGCACTTAGACGTAGCGCCGCTTTGAGCTAAATGCTCAAACATCAGCAGATCACCAAAATTTGTATAAATCATCTTGAGGTACCTGTAATTGTATGATACCAGATTTCACAGCTGTAGCAACATTTCACTTTAAGTGTAATTTAACGGCAAGCTTTACAAACTTTTGGTTGCAAGCAAGTGCTCTGTTGTTGTTGGGTAACCACGCCCCAAAAGTGATGTCACGGTGTACTGACACACCATGGAGTACACTTCCAGGTAAGAAGTTAAAGCAACTTAAGTCAACAAAAGTCAGCTCAAAAAAAAAATCTTCACCAGTGTTAAGTTGCTTTAAAACCCACAATGTTAAGCTCATGGTGGTGTGAGAGGAAATGTCAGGGAACCTACAAATGTAGGGTCAAACAATGATGCGTCATCACACAGATGACAGACTGTCGTTGTCATTCATGGCTAAAAATCCTCCACTGCCTCAGGAGAAAAAGAAAGTTGAAGTGAAGCGGTGCAATTCGTGCGCCAAGCAAAACCTCTTTCAATTAAAAAGAAGCATATGAAAAACATGTTAAAGTGTCTCATCTACATAAAACCTGCTTAGAACTTGAGTTCAGTAAAATCTGGAATGAATCACTTGTGTATACAGATGACAGACCTCTCATCTACACATACACAAATGCATGAAAACATAAATGGAGTCTTGAAGCTCAGACTGTGGACGGCCCTGTCTAAACAGCATTGTGAGGAGATTTGCAATGTAAATGTGGCTTCTTGGCAGCGGTAACTGTGTGTGAATATGTGTTTCTAAGTTCTATCATCTGACAGTTTTGACGAATGATGACGGTCCAATTTGGCTTGGAGAGTGAGAAGGTAAGAAAGTGTATGTAAGTATGCAAGTTGTTTTAATGACGTATACTCTTAAACCCTGCTTCCCCAGGAGGAGCTTAAAGGGGAAATGTAAGGTTGTAAGTTTAGGTGATACTGTCTCTCATTTTTGTTTGGGGAGTGGTAGAAGTTGGACTCACTTTCACATCTTGAAGTTCTAACTTTGTTTTGAAACAGTCTGAAATCGGCTGATATGTGTAACCAATCCTAGGTGTTGGTGAATATATCAAATAATGGTCCAGACTGGCATTTCCACTTCCGCTCCTTTCATTGAATAAACCAAATAAACCGTTTGACACAGCCCTTCAAAAACCCCATTTCAAACACAATTGCATCCGCCGTCTCTGATTCTCCTACATTCTCACTTTTTCCACTCTTTTTTCGTCTCCTATTACATTCCCTACTGGTTTGCCTCTCACCTGTCATGGTCCCTTTAGATTCTCATTTCAACATTTCATAGCTGACAGCAGGAGGTCCGAGGTGAGCGGGAATACTCTGCACTCCTGTATCGTGTTTGTTTTTGAACGCTGTAGGTCTGTGTGATTAGAGCTTCCCCTCGTCTACGTCTGATGTCTCATTTCCATCTGCGCTTTAGTCATTCGACCCTCCTCTGGACCCCGAGAAGACACAGAATAACACTCCATCAGCCTTGCTAAAACCGAATTAAGACGGCAGACGGCCTTCAAATAACAATCTCTCCCGTCGTCAACAATGCTTGAAATCGGTGACGCAATACAACCAGGCATGGAAAAACAAAGACTGATGGAAGACATTCTTGTTTACCAGCGTAAGTCAGTGTTTGGCAGAGGCCTTCTGAGACTTTGGCCATAATCGGCGATGCAGAGAGAGATCAGAGGAAGATTTTACTGCACCAGAACAAGGTGAACTCAATATACAGTTGCTGCTCCCAACACAGGCCTGAAGCTCTGCTCACATTGGCACAATGATTTGGATAAAGTTACCTGATTAACCTGCTCCTGTGTTCTACATTAAATTCTCTGCATCTTGATTTAATACGAGACACAGGTCAAACATGTAATTAAGTTTGTAAATTGCTAACAAATTGAATTTCTAGGTGCAAGGTGTGGCGTGTAGAGAGAATGAATTTATAAGTGACCTTCACAGAAAGGCTTCCACCGGCTGCACTTCTGAGGGAAGAAATGAGAGAAGGACAAAAAAGCTCTGCTGCGTCCGTGCTCCTGCAGAATCGATCGTGCTGTTCAGAGCAGGCGATGTTACATATTGTTCAAAGTTTTCTTTTTTTTTTTTCACAAATTAAGCATTCCCTAACCCTAAACTCATCCACATATCTCTGTAGAACCAGGAAGCAATGTGGAAAATATTAAAACATTAATTTTCTGTAAAAAAAAAAAAAAAAAGTTTGACTGATTATGCTTAAAATTGCTGGTGGAAACTCACTTTAGAGGTTGAAATGTCTCAAATTTTTGATTCTGTGCATATGAAATATTGTTGCAGTTGGGTGTTGCCGTTTTTAGTTGAAGCGCTCAAACGAGTTGAAGTGACACCTTGATGCCACTGAAATAGTTCCAGCTGAACTGTGAGCATCTGAAGGTGTCAGTCAAGGTATTTGACCCACTCTCCTGTAGGAAGCTGTCAATATGTACATAAGTGCTGAAACTAAAAACTGCTCATATTGCACACTGGTGTTCATTATTATGCTGCATATTGATTTAAATCCTTCTACAATTCATGTCTTGTTTCTGCTACTGTCATCATACAACAATTTTTCATTATATTTGATAGAAAAAACTACAAAATCAACACATCTGTTCCCGTTTATAAAGACAAACACTCAATGACTAAATAGTTACAAGAGATTCATGTAGCCTCCAACTTGCTGTTAGTGTGTTCTGCGCTCTTATAGCCTATAAGGTGCCTCATATTCAAAACCCCAAAACACTCACATTTGAAATATTTAGATGTCAAACATGGCACTTTAACTACATGATACTATTTATAAATAGTCAACAAATTAAGTCTCTATCATTTAATTATTAATCTGCTTGATTACCTCAGACATACAAGGTTTGGTGTGAGCCATTAATACACGTATGTCACCTTCACTGTGTGCAGAACTAATGGAGGAGGAAAGCAGTTCACACTTTTAGTATGAATTGTGGCATTTAGAGGAAGCTGTGATACACATTTTGCACATTTTTCAGATCTTTAATTCGTCTAATTTAGACCTTGACATCTGATTCACATGAAGTAAGTAAGTAAAATACATGAAAACATTTAATATTCCAACCATAAAAGCAGCTGAAATATCAGCTGACGTGTAAACAATGAACGCAGTCGAACTGTCACTTGAATTATAGGAGATTACAGCTGAAAAGTCAGATTAATTGTAAACAACAAAAGGTGAGATACCGGAGATGGACTGAGTGTGTGTGTCGCTATAGGAAACTGCAGTCAGAGGAAACACTGAAAACAGTTGAGCAGTTAAACAGTAAAACATGTAAGCAGTTTATGTTTCAGTGATGAGACGACCTTTTAAAACAATAGCACTGTTGCAATATAACTTCTTTTTCAGGACTCACTGTTTTTCTTTACCTCATTTAGAAAGAGTGCAACATCTGAAGCCCAGGCTCATCATTAGATACAGAGACATCAAGTCAATCAGGTGTGTGTCCTTAACTAAATAAGTCCCTCCTGTGGGTTTGGCTACACACTCATCAAATCAAAATACGTAGTACCCTGTCAACCAGTAACGTGTGCAGAATCAAACCACAAAAGAAGTTCACAATCAGCCGAACGTCACTGAGCTCTTCTTGTGTCTTTGGCTGATATTACTCAGCTGTGACATTCCCTGAGGAGAGTATTGTTGCAAACCGATGTGGTGTCTTATAACTTTGTTCCCTCAGCATCCAATCGACCACTCCTTACATTTCTCTCTATTGATTCCCAAACAGTCCCATAAAACAATGCAACCCAGCAGGCGGCTGCTGGGTGAGTCCTTCATCTGAAATCCACCGGTGTTTATAATTGGTGTCAGCCCGGCTCTGCGGAGTCTGAGGGCACAGATAAAGTGGATCAGTAAACCTGAGTCCTGTTTGATTCCATATATGAAACTGGAAATTGTCTGACAGATTATAAAGCTGCACGCTCTGTGGGGAGGTCAGCGGAGGTGTCTGAACCGGTCGCATTGGTTTGTGATTATACAGCAGTGTCCAATTATAGGAGCACTTGATAAACTCCTATAAAATGAACACACATACACACACAAAAACACACACACACACAAAAAGTCTAATTGTATGTTGCAATGTATGCCCCCCTCACTGCCTGTAGGCAGGCCCTATCTAATTTGAACCTTGATTTTTTTGGCACTTATCCAGGTTGTTTTCTCCTGACTAGATCCTTGCTTGTGTTGTATTTACTCTCAGATGTACGTCGCTTTGGACAAAAGCGCCTGCTAAATGAAATTGTAGAATTGTAGAAGTAAATGTCTCAGAGTTGAGCCACAGTGGAGACTGAGGGTGGCAGTGACACAGGATCAGAGTCTACAGGTGGATGCTGTGGAGAAGGTGTGGTTGAGGAAATGTGTCACTTAGCAGCAGCAGTGTTTTTAAACTAAGCAGCAGCATGGTGAAGGTATGAGCTTTTACATTGACATTGTCATTTAAAATAACAGCTTCTCTGTCTTGACAAAAAAAAATTTTGATGGCAGGATGCAGTTTGACCTTAAAGGTTCCCTATTGTATTTTTGAACTTTAGTTGCACTATGGAGCTGCTTTTCAATGAGTGGGTCCTTGATTTGTTTGTCTCATGCTCTAGTAAACATGGATGTATATGATGTAGATTTCACACTTAAAAAAAAAAAACACTCTACTTTGCAAACATTTAGCAAGAAGGAAATGGTTTCATCAGTGGTGCTCAGTGAGTTTTGGTGAGTATCAGTGAATATAAATATAACTTTTGTTTATTGACAAAAAAAAACTCCACAGGGCACCTTTAGGCACAAGGTAAAGGTGAGGAGGTCATAGTGGTGGATGAACATTAGTCTTTTTATGACCTGGAACCACAATCTTTCCCAAACCTTAACCAAATGTTTTAGTTGCCTCACTGTAAGTATGAACCATAGTTTATCTGTGATATGATCTTCCCCTGACCTTTACTATAGCTGCCATATGCAGATACTGTAGAGAGCAAACACATTAACAATGTTGGCAAAAACATAACATAATCTGAAGTTTTGCAATTATCTCCTTACATTTCATGTACAAGGGCTTGTGTTTTTAACTTTTTATCAAAGAGCCAGTGTAATCAATTCAGTTGCGCATGTTTCCAGAGGAAACAAGCTCATAATTTAGGCTTCAGCATTGTCAAATAAAACCATTTCCACATGTAGGGATAGGAGCGGAAAATAAGAGTGTTTTTATTTAATTCAACTTTTATTTTAGCAGGAATTTTCCCATTTCGATTCCAAAATCTCTTTTACAAGGCCAAGACAGAAGCATAAAACGTTTCACATTAAAGAAAGAAGCAGTAACAGCGTTCAGTAACTCAGCGGCTCAGCGAGCCTTAATCCTGTGTTCAGAATCTTTCATGCTTATACATAATCTGTTTTAAGCTTATTCTGTAGCTCACACAATGAAGAGGGTGCAAAAATGTTAAAAGCACTTTCACCAAAGTCGGTGCGAGTTTGAGGAATGTACGTGATTTGGACAGGTGGCCAGAGGAGTCAGCAGAAAACATAAATTAGAACAGTGCAAAATGGCCTGATAGAGGAAAATGAACCAATGTTCTGTTCGATGGTTGCTGAAGGAAGACAAAACAACTCTCTCATACAAACTGTACCTGAGCCAGATATGAAGAAGATGATGAATTTGCATGCAAATATAAAATATCAATATAATGACTTCCTAAAAAAGTGTCACTATTTTTTTCTTATGCCAAAAAAAAAACAAAAAAAACCTTCACCCTGACTTTCTTCATAAGACTCTCTTGATGTTTAAAAGACAGACAGAATCAACAGATATTTGTAAGTTGAGACTGGTTTAATGATTACAAACTACCACGTTGCCATGTTGCCTTAGAAGGACTTGGTATTTTCTGGAACGGCATTAAGGAGTGATTGAAATGAAAGCCGTGCCAGAGCTGCTGGGTTTACTGCTGTATCCGTCAGCTTGTAAAATCTTCACACAAATGTATAAAAATCCAATAAATATATAGCATTTAAACATGAATGCCAAGCCAGTTTAATCATAATGCATAATTTCACCACACTTCCATCCTCAGTTTAATTAAATTTACTGAAGGCCTGTGAATTCTGAATAATGTACGATATAGGATGAATTTAATCGTTAATGAAAAGCAAGCATCTGTGAACCAGTGAGTGAAAATTATTAAACTACTCTTCTACACAATCCAAATATAGCAATAATACTCATAATCCGGACTCTCAACACATCATAGAGTGTGTCCACCTGTGTGTCAGATCAGTACATGAGTGTGGGAGTGTGAACAAAGGGCTCATCAAGCAGGAGGTCAGACGAAGAGGAAACTGTGTTCAGGTCGTGGCATCGCTCAATTATTAACCTGAACTGGTGAAGAATAGCAGGGATCAAATCTAATAGCCAGCGTTTCCTTAAAGCATTAAGAAGATTCGGTTCCAAACATCTTTGCCGGGGGTGCGGTCTACTGGAACCTGAGCAGTTCTTAGATGTCAGAGTTCATCAGTGGAAATTATGAAGAAGGTTTAAAATCAGTGAGCTCAGGTTGCAGAAATGGTTACACAGACGCTATAGATTGAGTTGAAGTATACTTCAGTTGTGATCATGGGGCTAGTACTTGTGGTCTATAACAGGTTTGAGTTACAGTCATTGAAGAATACTGCAAACAACTTATTAAACAGTATTTGAAGTAAACAGGTTGGTGTTCTTACTGCTGAGCTCAAGGCTTGTCACACCTCCTCCGAGGCATATCTGTTGGCTGCAGGGTCATCAGCTGGGGACCACCGCTCATTGATCTTACCCCAAAACATCTCCTGGTGATGGGGCAGTGAACAGGGATGTCTCCTTGACACTCCCTGCGGTTCACTTTCTTCAGGAGTTGCCTGCTCCCCATGCTTTGTCCTGCCTTCAAAGCCAAAACCAGAAGCTCGTCTTCTTTGCCTCTTCTGCTGTCTCCTTGGCTGCCTTGTGCAGTCTGACTCCCTGTAGACCCTATAGGACCTTGAGCAGACGTGTCATTGAGTCTCAGACAAAGCCTCTAGCATCCACCTCTACCGGGTACAGCCTCACACTCCATTCACCTTCCCTACACTCCGTGACCAGGTCTGCCTCCATCTTCCACTCCAGCCCTGGAGTCAGGAATCAGGAATCAGATCAGCTGTTGGCTCTCAGTGTTTACCTTTTACCTTTTTACTTCCACCACCTCTGCCAGTGTCTGGAGCACAGGGTCATGTTGCCGTCTGAAGCGTCCCTGAGTCAGAGAAATGTTGCAGCCTGACAGAATGTGCTGGAGGGACAAGCCACTGAGGGGGTTGCGAGGTCATAGGTCGCACTGATGAGGAAACTTAGTTGAGCCTGTAGCAGTTTCCAGAAGTCTGCCCAGCTGATCGCTCGACTTGTGACACTCTCCCATGTTGTCGGACACCCCTGCCCACAGCCTGTCCTCTGCATTGTTCCTGCTCCATTCTGGTGATCTCAGCAACAAGGTCCTTCCTCCCCTTCTTGTCCTCTCTGGACAAGCTGGGTGGGTCGCCCCAACCACATCCCACTTGCCTGGGCTGGACCATGCCCACCACCTCCTGGTGTTGCAGTCTGTTGCGCCGCCTTTTGGACCTCTTCCTCCTCCATTTGCTTCCTGTCACCACTCGAGCTTGCATGTCCTTCACCGTCCCGTCTGAGGAGTCCCTTAAGTCCGTCACCAGCCTTGCCTTTTTTTTGCCTGTAGCTAATTAACAGAATTTCGTTACCCAACTTGCACTGCTGTGTATATTGTGTAATGACAATAAAGAAAGACTAAGTCTAATGGTTATGGATTTCAGGGCGAGATGAAGTGAATTCCATATATACAGGCCCTGCTGCTGAAAAGCATCATGGGAGCCCAAGCCATTTGCAAATGGCAGAGTTGGCTTTGACATCCATCCTGCTTCGCACAGCTTCATTGGCCCCATTATGCCATGACTAATTATGCCATCCTGTACTCTACCTAGAAATTGAATTGTTATGTATAATGTATTCCCTCCTCGCTGCCTGTAGGCGTAGGCCCTATCTAACTAGAACTTTGTTTCATGGCACTTATCCAGGTTGTTTTCTCCTGATTAGATCCTTGCTTGTGTTGTATTTACTCTCAGATGTACCTCACTTTGCAGGATTATAGAAGCCGTGCTGCTCTTTCAGGACTGTTTGAAGAAGTGTCTCCAGGTGCTTTTTTGCTCATTGAGGAAAAAAGCTCAGGTTTAAACCTGAGACAAATCCACACAATTAGCTAGGAGATAATGAGCACTGCTTCTTGATATCCTACCTTTGATGTTGTGGTCCTATCAGTCACATGTGAACAGACAAAGTAAAAGGCAGATACAATGCCACAGGCACTGATCCTCATTTTCACAATCTCGAATTTATCAATGCACACTCTTCCTCTGGTGCTCTGTACTGATCATTAAGGAAAAATGACTGCGCCTGAATGGAGACCAGCGGTGGGCAACATGACAAAATTTGGATTTGATCCGATGCCAAGCAAAACTGGTGGCAGAGGGTTTTATTACTGAAAGCAGCAAATGGACTGAGCTCAAGACTGAGCCATTTGTTTTGATTTACAAGAGGAAAATGCCTCATTAATGAGTTATTTCTGCACAGATTTTCATTACCACTGACCAGTTTGCCAAATATTCAGCATTTTCTTCACTTCACAATCAGAGGCATGTTTAAACACAGTGCATTTTTTAATGGATGATAATAAACGTACATTGTGTGAATTCTCTCCAGGGAGCTAAACATCACGTACTGGCCAACTGTCCTGAAATGAAATCGATCCTAAGCCTAAAAAGCCTGTGATTAATCTAACCACATCGCCATTAAGCAGCTGTAAGTGTGAATGAAAATCATTGATTCATCTGGATCAGAGCCAGATCCAGAAAAAAGCTGAGACTAATTCAAAACTTGGAATTTATGCCAAATTGAATATGTATTAAAGGATCATTGTGTTATGTCACTGGGTTTTGACAATTCAGCAAAATTTGGTGATAACTTCTCTCAGGTATGAGAACATTGTAGCCAACAGGTTTGTGCTGAGATCTGGGCCACTCAGGTTTAAAACGATAAGTATTTATTGCAACAGAACTGTGTAAATAAGACTAAACTACAGTGTGCACATTCATCTTAATTAGTGAAAATGTCACAGTGTGGCTCACTGATGTGTTTTTAATAGTGACTGGACAGCAATGGAGCTCTGTGGCACTGAGGAATGTCAGATACACACAATACCGATTAGTCACCAAACAAAAGGTCTTGTTCTTTCAATGGAATATTAGAAAATGTAGAATATCACCAGCCTCATCCTCTCAGTTATTGTTAACTCATTACCTGCATGACTGTGTGGCTGCAGATCATTGTACTGCAGGGAGCGAGTTTCACCTCTACTCAATTGCAACTATTTAATGTTTAACCTGACCAATACTCAGAAAGCTGGACCTGAATGGTTTATTTTTTTCTCTTTTTGTGCCTTCACAGCCTTGAGACAGGAAGTCAGGAAGAAAATTATTCCAGATCGTGTGTTTGCAATTTTAGATTCTATAAGTTTAATCTCAGCACCCCGAAACAAATTGTAATTACTATTATTAATTATTTGGTGGTGGTGCCTACAGGCAGTGCAAGAAGGGTGCATGGGATGCATTAGTATGTTTTGTTTTTTTTGTCATGTGCAAAGGTGTTCAGTAAAGAGCTAGGTCCTTAGCAGGGGCGAGCGCTCATAATAAGCTATAAATGCAGTGCATGAACAAAGCCCTTCAATAAAATAATTGAAAATATTCATCTGTCAGTGTGTTCTATAATGCAATACCTTAGTTCTACTGTTTTGGTCTGAAATTCCTGCCTTATATATCCTGTTTTGTTTGCGGAAAGCTGACAGCTTGTTTCGCGCATGCGCACTGCGATATTGAGTAGTACCCGCACTCGAGGCTGTGTTTACTGTACATGAGCATTTTGAATGGCAAAAAAGCTGTCAGTGAAACAGCTTATCTGCCAACGCGCATGCTCATAACTGGATTCACTTCAAAACTCTGAGTGTGAGAGTGTCTATTAAAATCGCATTGATGTACTAGTTAGAAAACGGAACCCCGGAGGTATACAGACCCCAGAGGCATCTCACTATGATATAGCGAGGGAATGCTTTATTTATCCCAGTCCCTCACTATAACATAGCGTGGAGGGAACGCTTTATTTATCCCGGTCCCTCACTATAACATAGCGTGGAGGGAACGCTTTATTTATCCCGGTCCCTCACTATAACATAGCGTGGAGGAAACGCTTTATTTGTCCCAGTCCCTCACTATAACATAGCGTGGAGGGAGCGCTTTATTAACGCGCACCCACGCTATAGAAGGCGTGCCCTCGCCTTAATAAAATATTCTGCAACCTGACACCTCCGGGGTACCTTAAAAAGCATATGACGTGTTTTAATTAATGAATAAATAGCCAACAAGCTGGCTGTAGTTCACACTTCAGCATGACCACTGTAACAGGTCACCGCTTTGGTAACTCATTCCACCACCAGTGAACCACAGAGGAGAACAGTCTAGCAATCATACTTGTTCTAGGGCTCTGTTGTGGTGGTTGTATCAGGCACCTTTCATTGACCAAACATAGTGAGTGGGAGGGAGCGTAGACCCGAATGAGGGAGTTCAGGCAGGAGGGAGCATTTTTGTTGCAGTTGCAGTAAATGCTTGTAAATTGAAAATCAGAGTAAATTACATCCACCACCCCCTTGCCTCCGAGCGGGTGTCAGTGTTTACACCTTTGATGACAGGATGAAGCAGGATGAGTGAATTTGCAGGAACAGCTATGAGGTAAACATCTCTCTCCAAGTCTGATGTCAGCAAATAACAGCAACAAGTCGATGTTAACTCGCAGGACGTCACTCTCCAGTCTCTCTGTCTTTCAGTGCATCTCTTGATCCGTGTCTGCCTCCAGGGTTTTGTTCTGTGGCTTCACGCCTTACAAAAGTGACAGTAAAATACAAAAATGTATTACATTTGGTAAACACAAACAAGCAACAGTGTTTATAATGTGCAGCTACCGTGTCATGTGTGATATGAACATTGATTATCTTGTCGCTCAGTCAAGCTTAAGTCACAACTCTGGACCAGATGGAAAGCAGTCGACTGACAATGACTATTGATTAAATATGTGTGTATGTGTATTATCACATTAGCCCAACACGCGAAAGGTCCCCGATTTGAAACCAGGTGGAAACAGTTATTTTGTAATTTTCCCCACTGTGGGATGAATAATGGTATGTCTTATCTTCTAAATGATTACTAGGTTGTGCATTGATATACTGTTGTCAAATGTGAATTATACCTAACCTCTTGAACCCTCTTTCATTTATTTACATCATAAATACTCTGTTTGCTTTATTGATTTAATAATATGTCATTTTCTAGCTGCACATAATATGTTTTTGTGTGATCATCAGGATGGAGAGAAAGAGGACAGAGGGGGACAGCGACAGCAGGACGAACCAGGTGAGAGAGTCCACAGACATTGAAGTCAAGATTGTTTAAGCCATAGACTGTATAAAACATGGACGTAGTGTCCGTGACGTCACCCATAGGTTTCTGAAGAGCAAAAATGAAGCAAATCGTAGTGCCTACCGTAGCCTACCTCCAGTTACTCCAAATACGGACAAAGAGGTGGAGCGAGGGCGGAGCTGAGGCGGGTCCTATGGGCCGGCTGAATGAACGCTATTGGCTGAAAAAAGCCGCTTTATTCGAAATAATCAAACTAGCTACGGCTAACCAGCTAGGTTAAATGCTAAATATCGTTGCTAGCCGGCTAACCCCACGACGATCCCTTTCCCAAACTCAGTGACTAGAATTAGCTGGGGTGACGTCCTTTAGACCGTCAGACCCCCCCCAGAGTTGTCATGGAGTAGAAAAACAGCTTATGAGACTAGAGCCATGTTTTGACATGGGGCTCAAATGTAATTGACTCCCTTCTGCGGCCTGCTCTAGCGGTTATTCGAGGAACTGCAGCTTTTTTGCACTTCTGCATTGGCTTCATTTTTCAGCGCCGGAGGTTGCCGCTTGGTTTAAGCTTAACACTTTTGCAGTGTATGCATGTCACATTCTCATGACTGAGAACCAAGTTGATTCAAGAGTCGTGCCACCTGAACTCTTCATCAGCTCCATTCATTATTCCATTTAGACCAGCTTAACGAGCGAGGGCCTGCTAATATTCATGACTGAAACACTCACACAGAGCCAGAGACACAGAGACTGAGTTTTTGTTTTTTTTAACCGCAGCTCGGTTGTGCCAGTCTCCCCTCACATCCAGCAGATCAGATGACAGACAAACTGCTGCCACTGCTCTCTGTTTGGCCAAGTCAAACTTCTAATGCAGTTTTCCGAGAGTTATTTAATGGGGGCGCGCTACCTTGTGCTGCCTTTAAAGGAAACTGATGCAATTAAATGGAGTTTGCATAAAGTGGATCTGACATGCCAAACAGATGAGATGTCACAGAGTGTACCTCAAATATTATCAGACCGGGAAGGAACACCGGGATTTAGTTTGAAAAGATCTGTTCTTGCATGACAAAAAATCGATTCGATAATGAAAATGCAGAAGAGAATTTGTAACTCGGCCAAGTCTCCTCTCTTGGTTGTCCTACAGGGGAAAGGAGAGGGTGAGCTGAGTGTTAAAACTGGACATGCACTGTGTCTTTGTTGGGATGGCAGTCAGAGGTACAGCAGAGCGACTGCACTCTTGAAATTAGAAACCACCCCGAGGCGTGCCAGGTGACACGAACCAAACACACCTCTGTAATTATAAAAATGATGTCTCTGGTGCCTTTGCCTCCAGCTGTCAAAACTCTGCCCGCTGCTGCCTGTCCGTCTGTCCATGTCCATTTGTCTTCTCTACTCCCGCTCTCAGACCTCTCAGCTTTCCACCACAGCTCGGTTTCTCTTTCAGCATACTGAATCAGGGTGTTCAGCTTGGACAGAATACTTTTTTTTTTTCCTCCTCTCGCAATCACTGCTTTTCTGTGAATAACACCTTTATCGAGAAATCACAGCTAAATTATTCAGCTTTGTGCATATAAAACTGCAGCAGGACGAGGGCTTTCGGTAGTTTCTGCACTCTGTTTATGAATAATAAAAATGAAGAAGTTCTCCATATGCACATTTCAAGGTATGTACTCCCAAGTTGTTTCATTCCACACAAGCAGAAACGCTTCCCTTTTTTTTTTTTTTTTTTTGCAGTGTTGACATTTTGTGTTGGAGAAGGAATGCGAAGATTAGAATTTTAACGTGTGATGTTCACCGTCGGCCATCAGTTTTTTCCTGGTCGTAAACAGGCTGCACCTCCTGTTGAGGAAAAATCTCTTATCTTGCTCACATCAACTGCTTCAAGAGACACAAGGGATGTCGGTGGTCCTGCTCGCAGGCACGTCCTCAAATGCCCCAGAGCTCAGCTAACGCAATATGCTGTTAAGTTGTCATTTCTAAAAACCATGCTGAGAAAAAAAAAACATTAATTGGAACCATCTTACTGCTCTAATGTTCCTGTGATTACGCAGTTGGTTGAGCAGAATCAGCTTTTGTCAAGAGTGTTTCTATTCGCAGCTCTAGCAAGGTCAGACTGAAGTGTGTGTTACAGTCTTTGCCTTTATTCTATCTGTGTGTAAAGTGTGCTGTGAGTGTGCTCACGCCTTTATTCAAAACTGGGGGAACTATTTTAACTGAGCTTCTTTAGTGACATAACTCAAGTAGATGTTGAATGAAAGCACTTTAATACCTATTTTTGAACTAAAAATAGGTATTAAAGCTGCACTCATGACTCAGAGAAATCACCAACTCTGCAATTTCTTTTCGCTTTATAGAGCATTTTGACAGTGATTTATTAAACCAAGAAACTCTAGGACATGCATGTGGAGCAGGTAAGGATGAACACAGTGGAGACCAACACATTCTCACTCCCAGCACGTCACAAACCGACGCTTGGTCAGGGCTCTTTTGCGTTGGTTTGTGATGCACAAGGTCTCCCCCAGCATCATAATCAGAGGCAGCAGGTTAGGGTTAGGGGGTTACGATTAATGTTTCAATGATCCCAGCGCGTCACAAACTGACGCCACTTTACCGTCAGTTTCGTCAGAAACACACACATACACACACACACACACACACGCATACACGCACACACACACACACACACGCACACACACACACACACACACACACACTGTCAAGTAAACAGTCAACTTGCTCTACCCTTACAAAGTTTATAAGGTGATATTATGCCAGTGTTGTGTTAACAGCTTGCTCTACTAACCCTGCTAATCGATCAATCAATCAATCAATCAATCAATCAATCAATCAATCAATCAATCAATCAATCAATCAATCAATCATTGTGGCTTTAAACTACTCATCTTTATATGAATAGAAAAAAGAAGCACTGATTGGCTGTAAATATTGTGTCTTAAGTCTGAGTATCAGACACTCTGGTGGCTCTGAAAGGTTGGCAGCTTGCTCCTTTGTTGAGACTGGCAGCTGCAGTTTAAAGCAGCAGTTATAATGGATTCTGGAAGAAAAGCACAAAAACATCCAAAGTAATTTCTCCAGCCACTGCTGCAGCATAATCCACTTCTCCACCACTGAACTAAACAGATGCACTTTGTTTTACATGAATGTAGCACAGTCTTTTATTGTCTTTGTGCAAGTGGGCACCAGAGCCACACATTGTACAATCCTCATCACAGCAACGAAAATTAATTGAACATAAAACAAATGAAAAACACTTAAGTGAATAAATGAGTTAAACTTTTCTCTGCAAGGCATGAGGACTCATTGAACGGATTAGGAGTAAGAAATGTGATGTGAATTATATACGACGGCCTTCACGCTCATTTGATCTCAACGCAGCTGGACATCTGTGACAGATTTCAGACTGGTGCGTTTCCATCAGAAGACCAAATGAGGGAATATTTTTTGGAAGAATGGTACAACATCTCTTCAGAGAATCTATGCCAAAGCACATCAAATACCTTACTAAAACACTATAGCATGTTGGTTTCTTTTGATTCTCTCTCATCTACATCCACCTTCACTTCACACCGTCTTTGCTGTCCAGCTCTGAGGTCCCTCCTCCAAAATATATGATAGTCATAATATTTGGTAATGGTATGCTGAAGTTCAATCCCAACCACCACAAATTGGACTGTCTCCTCCACTGAGTCCAGTGTTTCCCACAGAAAAGCTCAAGGAAGCGGCTTGTGTGCTCTTTAATGGGCATGTGAAAGTTACCTAGACATGTATTTCTCAAACCAACCAGTCAGGCCCATCCTTAAAAACTTCTCTTTTGTAAAACATGGTGTTAGATAACACTTTAATAATGCATAAACGCACTGGATGGGCTCACTGTTGCCCCCTGTGGTCATTGTAATCAAACAAGTCAGATTTTAAAAAAAAAATGCTGTGAGCAGCTACATCTTAAAGCACTTAAAATATAAGCAATCAAAAGCTCTTATCTTATCTATCTCCAAACAAAATTTTATTACACAACTCTAACACTCACACACTTGCTTGTGTGTGTGTGTGTGTGTGTTTGGGTGTGGCCCTGCTTCTCATCTGATTCTATCTCTCACCTCCTTCCTGTCACCTCCTTCTTCCATGGCCATTCTTTGCGGCCTCTGCCCTTCTTTCTCAGAAAACAGATGGAGGAGATGGAACAGCAGCAGCATGTAAATATACTGGAGCAATGTTTATTTCCTTTGTGCCCAACATGTGACACAGAAGCATGAAGAAGAAGAAACACAAGCAGAAGCAGCAGCTTGCTGACATATATACTGTACATACCTACATCTAATTAATCCATTTATTTAATGTACTTCTTTATTGCAGACATACAAGATCCTAACCAGACTTCTGAGCATCCTGGCAAACCTCTCCTCGTAGCTGGAAGTTTGTGTGAAACCATAAATCTGCTGCGATTCAGTCTCTTTAAGCAGCGACAACTTACACATCCCAAAATTTGAAAACACTGTGAGATGTGTACGTGTGTGCACTTTTGTGTGTATAAAGCAGAATAAAAAAAGATTTAAGGTCCTCTATATTTTACAAGGTTACATTCAGTACAAGACATTAAGATGACAAACAGCCTCACACACACACACACACACACTCACATACACACTCCCACTCGTCTTCCCTCTGGGGCTCCACTGCAGAAATGGCCATGTCACTGCATTGAAGCTGTGTTCCACTCAGCATATTGAAGATTATAAGGGGATCAAGGATCTCTTAGCTGCTCTACCATTAACCTTTTACCGACTCATCACCTCTCTTTTTTTCTCTCTTGATAGCTGTTCCGCACATTTCCAAGTCGTATCTGTCTCCGTTGAGCCCTTTTCCATCCTCCAATCTCTCCGTCGCGCACAAAACAAACAAATAGTCCAGCTGGAACTTCCTTCTATGTTTAAGTTTTCCTATATCCAGATTACACAAAGACAAACTTGGCAAAAAAAAATCTCTTGCACCCACCTGACCCCCTGCTGGGTCTGGTGAATGTCAAAGGCTTTGCTCACAGTCTATTATTTCACATTGTTCTGGAGATCTCAAAGCTTCCCACAATATGAAGTGAGTCAAAGCAAAATCAAGCAAAAAAGTTCCATCAGTTATCCATTTATTCATTCAGGGAAGTTTCACTAAAGGTTGGCTCTCTTTATCACACTCATATAATTACTGCTCACTCAACCATTGTCTGAACTGATGGCAGCTGGTGGTTCAGGGCCTTGCTCAAGGGCACCTCAGTGGTGGTAATAAATGAGAGGCACTTTACCCAATGACATACAACTGGCTGAGCATGGGCCGAGCAAGCAACCTTCCTGCCACAAGCCTACTTTTCTAACCTTTAGGCCACCCCTGCCTCAGATAGAAATAGAGACCAGACAGCATGCTAACCATAAAGACATCAAGATCAAACATCAGTTTTTAAATAAATTATAAGAAATCAGCGCTTAAAATGAATATGGCAATCTCAACAAATAAGAAAAAAAGTTCAGTTAATCAAACAATAAATGAATTAATCAATTACAGGACTCTCCTTCCAGTATCCATGGTTCAGTCGGCAAACCCATGTGGAATAGATTGTCATGTGAATGAAGAATTTGACAGCTAGGCTCTAACCTCTCCCTACAAAGAAATGTATGGGGAGTGACAAAATTAATCCAAGGTCGACTCAGAGTCTACAGGTGGTCAGGTTTTTCTTAAGTGTGACTTATGAATGATATGAATAACAATGACCACAGGGGGGCAACAGTGAGCCTGTTAACGTATCGGAGTGGATGAAGCATATCTGTAAACCAAGTTGCAAACTAAAGTCAGTGACTTGGGCTTGATGCACTACTCTCATCAAATGTCCATGTTAAGGACGAGCTAATGATTTTACATCCAGACACAGATCAAGATGAGAGTTCTGCTGGACTCCTCCCTCAGGCCACCTGATGAATGAGCCCAGTATTCACTCTCTTTTAGCTCTGTTTTGGTCTCCACCAACTCCTGAGGGAAATGGTCTTATCTTGCTTTTACTCAGTCACAATCATGTTGCCTTTTTATGGCTTTATATGTTAAATTTAACCGTCCTAACAGAATAAAATCTGTTGTCTTAACATATAAAAACTGTTTTGACACATTCATTTTAAACATCTTACTGTGATCAAACCTTCTAATGTCTTAACGAACAAGATTTGAAGTTGTTATGAAGCAATAACTTTTCTTGTAAAGGGATGTGTCATAACAGTTTTGGTCACCTGGCAAGGAATTGACTTGATGACCTCAGTAAAGGCTTAAAATTAGTATCTAAAATACCACTTAAGACATTTTAAAGGGTAATATACACAGTTCCTTCAGTACGAAGTGAAGTAATGAGTCAGTTTACGACTTGTCAATTCAAAGCACACTGACATTTCATTAGCAAACCAAAGCCCCCCCCCCCCCCCCCCAAGGAGTCTCTCGGACACACAGATATAAGCAGACAGAACCACTCATCACTTCCAGTACAGATGTCACCAGATTCAGTCGTGGTGTCTGAGGATTACTGCTTCAATTATGGAAATGTTACCCAGTTGAAAGAAAAAAAAAAAAAACACCCTCTCACTCTGTGTTCTGTTCATAAGTACTTGAATTTCAATCGAATAGCTCTCACTGGTAAAACTGTAGCTGTAGTGCTTCTCTGCCGCGGCTTCTTGAACCACATCGATTGATTTCGCTTGCCTGACGGGGAAGTCATCTCGACCGCAACTCCGCTGAGAATATTCGCACTTGTTGCAAGTGCTGTCAGCCCGCCTGAGGGACCTGACTCACGCTGTTCGGAGGAGATTTAGGAAGGGCGCTGCACTCAAGGGAGCAAGCTGGAGACCGCTGAGCATTCATCGATGAAGAGGGAGTTGAGTTGACCCCGGCGGCGCTTCGGAGGGTCCACGAGTCCCTGCAGACGAGTCCCCTCATTACGAAGACACAGCACGTGCTCATTACAATAAGAGAAAGACTTGTGCCTATGACAACGTTTCAGCTTTGAACCCGATAACCGCACACTGAGCGCCACATCGATAATGAAAGTGTCAGGTGAGCGAGGCGAGCAGGGGGGCATCAAAGAGGAGGATAAACAGCGCTGAAAAAAAGAATGAACACAAAGTTTTTTCTTCTTTAATTCTCCCTCTGCCATCTCTCTCCCCTCCCTGTTATTACCAATCTCCAGCGGAGCCATTCAGGCCGGCGGCACATGATGCCCCTGCAGCTGATACGCTCTGACACCTCTCCAATTCGTCTCATTCCAGGCCGCGGCGATAGAGCGGGCGAAGAACGACCCGTGGGCTGTTGCAGAGTCCAGACTGTTCCGGTACAACGGCCGCCGCCGCCGCCGCCGCCGCCTCTCTCCCGCCCGACGCCGAGTGCCGTCACTGAATACCAAAAAACCAGGTGCTCTGATGGAGCTCACACACACACACTGAAAACAAGTTTGAAGACATAAACAAAGAGGAGATGATGGTGTGTGTGTGTGTGTGTGTTGGAGGATTATCTTGGGTGCTGCAGATAAAAGACTGGCATCTGTTGGGGGAAAGGATTAAGTTTTAGCTAGACGGTGATGAGTAAAATGTGGAGAACAAATAGGATAATTAAATTTGTGCATTTGAGCTGTTTGCCAAAGTGAGA
This sequence comes from Centropyge bicolor, assembly GCA_037975185.1. Classification (NCBI taxonomy): domain Eukaryota; kingdom Metazoa; phylum Chordata; class Actinopteri; family Pomacanthidae; genus Centropyge; species Centropyge bicolor. The sequence continues at coordinate 5,837,726 of JBBMOC010000024.1, read as the reverse complement.
GTGTTCAGCAGTGTCTCGCTATTTCTGTGTATTGCTTTTCATTGTGAGGCAGGAGGTCGATTAGTGCCTCCTGGTGACACCTGGGCCTGATGTCCCCAGCCAATATACACAAGGCTTTGTTACTCCTGCTTTGTGGAAATATTGTGTCCCATTTTTATCAAAGCCAGGATGTGACACTTTCCTAAATCCAAGAGTCAGTGAATATGTGACATGAGTAGTCTTTCTATTGATTTCTATTGATCGAAGATTTTTTTTTATATATCAAATACATTTTATGGTATTGGTCAATGATTAGTTTGCAACTTCTATTAAAGCACATACAGAAGGGACAAAAAATGCATAAAAAATAACATCAAAAAAAGCAGCAAAATACAATTTAATTAAATGATTTTAATGGTGAACGAATTTTGGAAATGAATACATGGTGTAACAGCTTTAAAAAAATCAAGCACGCAGAATTTCTTTTTTGTTTTACTACTTAAATCTGTTACTCATGGGAACATTACGACGCTAATCTTTCTACATATGCGACACCTATGAGGCTTTTCAAACTGAACAATATCTCTGAAACAATCGATGTCACCATTTTGCAGGACAAAAATGTTTCGGAGAAGCAGAAGTTGTCACATCTAGAAGACTATGTTAAGTTTGAGTCAGTTATGTCGTGTGTTTATGTTGTCTCGTGAATTCCTGTTTTATTTTGAAATCTAACTTTCCCTCTCGTTTCAGGTAACTTGCCCTTCCTTGTGTTTCCCGCCAGTGTGATTGTCTGCCCCGCCCTGATTGTTTCCACCTGTTCCCCATTACCTTGTGTATATATAGTCTGCGTCTCCCTTTGTCCTGTGCCAGTTTGTCTCGTCTCGTCTGAACAGTCAACCGTGCCGTCCATGTCAGGTTTTCGCCTTTGCCTTCTCGTTCTTCATGATTCAGGTTATTTTGTTACTTTGCCTTGTTTATGCAATTTTGGTTCTTACTTTGTTTAAGACTTTGCTGTATTATTATTAAGTTACCACGCAAGTGTGATTTTCAGTTGCTACTTTGCTTCATTGTTTGTATTGGTGTTTTTCCTCGTGTGAGTAATTTTGTTTTGATACTTTTCATTAAAGACTTTATTATTGCACTCCCTGCCTCTGTGTCGTGCGTTTGGGCTCAGTCCTCAGACCAGCCTTGTCAGAAGTTTCAAAAGTTGGCTAAGGCCACTGAACGTTGATTGTTTTGCAGTTATAAAGATGAATTACTCTTTTTTTTTTTTTTTTTTTAAAGTGGGTATTGGGGCAACATGTATCAAGAATTGTATGAAAATCTAATCAGATTGCTGTGTTACTTGTAATTTCCAATTTGTTATAACAATTATTCTATATTGCATCAGATATACATAAGTTGAAATGTATTAAATAATCAAAGCACTGCTGCCTCTAGAGTATTTACAGCCACACTGGTGGAATTGCTCTCAAGAGATAGCGATGTTGGTTGGTCAGTTGATCACTATGGTGCAGGCTGAAATATATCAACAACTATTGGACTGCCAAGACATTTGGTTCAGACATTATGTACCCACATTATGAAAGCTGCTGATTTTGGTGATCCCCTGACTGTCCCTCTAACTCCACCATGAGTTTGACATTTGTGGTTTTGTAGTGGTCTTGATTAATATTGGATGGACTTCGATGAAGTTCACTGTTTCTATAGTCCGGAGTTGTTGGAAAATCACTCAACTTGTCTGTTAATTGCAAGAGGCTTTATTTTCATTGGCCAACTCTTGTATTGAGTCTCAACCTAAATATTTTTTGTTGGCTTCCTGGAATTACTTAGGGAGGTTTTTATTGAGATAAGGACTCATTTACTGGTAGTTGAACTGTGGGTTTTGTTCACGCCCTTGGACAAATGTAGATGAGGACACCTGCTCTGGCACCATAATCAAATGAAATTTTAAATTAGTGTTATGGCAAAATATCTGCAACACTAATCGTATTCTCATCAACCTCAGCTCAGTTCTGAATGGTAAACTAAGATGTTTTAACATTTAGATCACAACACCACTGTGCAGCCTCAGAGAGCTGCTGGCCAGGCGGCTGACTCTTTCTCTTGTTTATGTGTGAGCACCTTTGCACACCTGAGAGAGCCCTCCTCCAGCACCACCTGCCACTCAGCTCTGTCCGGTCGATACTCTCATATACTGCTGTGAAGCCACATTTTGGGAAGGACACAGTGAGATGAGCTGGGTGGTGGTAGTGAGCTGAAACATAAGGTTACACAGCCTGACTGAATCAGATGAGACACAATGGAGATCTGTAAAGAAAGATCAGCCAATATATTGCCCAACACATGTTTAGACATTCTGTGTCTTGTCTCATGAAATAAAACCAAAAAAACATAGGTGAACATCCAGCAGTGGATATTACACAAAAACAAATCAAATCAAATGAAAGTGAACATTTTGCTAATACGTTTGATTTAAACATTTATGTCCTTGTTATGTTGATAAAAGATGAAGTCTAGGTGCCATAAAGTTTTTTCCATGAAACTTGTTTCTCGATCCTTTATTAGCTCCAGAATTAACTGTAGATGAAGGTAATTTTTTGGAGGCAGGGTCGTCACACCAGACCAAAGAGAAATTAAAATAAGAGACTGCTACCAGACTGCAGACTGCTACCAATTCAATTCAATTCAATTTTATTTGTATTGCGCCAAATCACAACAACAGTTATCTCAAGGCACTTTACATACAGAGCAGGTCAAGAGACCCGACAACATATAGAGACCCAACAGGTCCCATCATGAGCAAGCATATGATGCGACAGTGGCGAGGAAAAACTTCCTTTTAACAGGCAGAAACCTTAGACAGAGCCAGGCTCAGTGATGGGCAGCCATCTGCCATGACTGGTTGGGTTGAGACAGAGATGGGGGGGGGGGGTTGACAAGCAGCAAGACAATCCACAGCCGTGTAAAATCAGTGTAATTTTTAATGCGATAAATATAATCATATCACAGTAAGGACAATATTCTGACTTGTTGACATAATTACATAATACCTTCGAGCAACAACAAGCATTGCTGAAAGTGAAAGTGACATTGATGTCAGCTCCATGGTGAAGGACTTAGTTCCAGATTAGGGATTGACTTCAGTACTGTTTTGGTTACAAAAGGTCAAATGTACAACAAAGCGTGGTAATACATATATAAGAAGTGCAAACTGACTTGAATGACACAAGGAGGCAATGTAACATTTTTTCTCCACCATCTCAAGCAGAGGCAGTCAGTTGCGTCAGAGCAGAGCCCACAGTCCTGCAGGGAGAGCTTAGCAGCTTTTGTCAGCTCTGAACCAAGCAGACGAGCTATAGAAAGCATCACTAAACCTTTGGCAAGTCATCCTCTGTATTTTGCCGTATTGTCAAGAACATCATTATGGAATCAATACCCTGAAATATCATGATATTATTTTAGATTTATATCGCCTACCACTAATAGCTACTGTTGTTACACCCAGCATCTCCTGCTGGGCTGGAAAGTCTAACGGAGCAGCAGCTGTGTCGAGTAAGGCGAAATAATCTGGGTGGAGCAAACCCCCTGGCATCAGGAGTACAGTATGTGTGTCCAACCCAGCAGGATGGAAGCAGGACTGGAGACACGGACACTCATAGATAAAACGTACTTCGATTCCATATTCATGACGTTCCAAACCTCTCAGAAGTTAATTTAAACTGGGTCATATGTTTATATACTTTACGTGTTTCTTCTGTTCCAAGTGCATTTTTTGTAAAAACTCTGGTTGAGTTATGAAAAAATAAATTTAACCAATAACATTTGAGCATGAACAACATCATATTACCTCCTGCTCCCAGTGGTATAGCTGCTGTATAAGCTGACACCTTACTTTGTATTGGCCAGACTGCTACAGTTATATTATCCCTATGTGAAAATGTACCCTTTTATTTATGGATTTCAAACTTTCTGCACACAACTGCTTGCATCTGGGTGAGTTTCTCAAGACTGAGGAACATCAGGACACGCATGAGTCAAATGTGAAGCAGACACAGACCAACCTTAAAGCCTTTGTAAGAATAAAGTCTGGAATGAACCCGAGGCCTCAGCCTGGAGATTTTAATCTTCTATTAATGCCCAGCCCATTTGATCTTTTCTGATTTTTTTGCCGGTGGTTGAATTTAAGCTTCCAAAGTCACATCCATTTGGGATTTGGTGGAAAACCTTTTTTTTCTCCATCCCTCTCACTGGACTTAATTCTGTTAAATCCAAAGTCTGCAGACCAGTCTGTGAGCACCCACTGTGGAAAGAGGTGAAAAGCTACTGAACCTCACTCACTCATTATCTCTATTTACAATTATTTTTAAGCTTAAAAGATTTATTATTCAGTTAAACTGATGGAGACATAACTGCACGTTACACACTTACTGGAATTGATAAAAACTGGTATATCAGCAGGGTGTCAGCGTAACAGCTCGTGGCAAGTCTTTAAGATCAGAGGGTCTTTTCGTAGTCTGCGTTCAGAATATCTGAAACTCGTTAGCCTTCTGGAGTCCGCTGGGAGTTGCCTAGGAAAGCTTGACTATTGGAAAAATCTGATCTCTTCTTCTCTGCTTCACTGAGTTAGCTCCCTGATAACTTGAGGCCAGGTTTCACTGTGCTATTAAAAGCATTTTAAATCTAAGCTTCCTCGTACTGCAGCTGCTGTTCACTTCATCTACTCACAGTGCCACAAACTGAAAACTTTGACCCAAAGCGTGATTGTAGTATTAACATCAAACACACAAAAGAGTAAGAAAAGAAGATGAAAATAGTAAGTTACACCCTTGAAACTAATTAAAACTCAACTTTAGCTTATCAACATCAAACTTACTTCTTATGGCTGACTATCTTGTCTCTTTCCAACAGCAGCATTCCACTCTGCTTTTATTTATTTTTTTAATCTCTGCAGTGTTTGAGCTGAGGTTTTATTAATCCTTGCACTTTTAACTTGCATAACTTAACTGGGCTTAGCCTACACTTATGTTCTCCTCATTCACTCTTCTCTGTCTTAGACTAAATAGTGGGGTTCACCCATAAGAGCCCAGACCCATTTCATAACTACAGAAAATTAATGGGGATATTTCTGATTTTCCCTTTAAAATATTTATGTATATTATAATTTAAAATATTTTATATAGTTTATATTTTATATACTATTTTTTGGTTAATTATATTTATGTTTACTGTTACTTTACTGACATGTTATTAAAGCATAGGAAGTGTTAAATGGGTTTAAAATGACCTTTAATTTTTTTTTTTTTTTTTTTTAATTGGCAACTTCCTTCATTTTTACTACAGGTCACACCACCACCACACCAGGATGTTTAGTATATGTTGCTTAGGGACTTCATGAGTTAAGGTCAAGTATAAAGCTGTATAAGGAAGAGTTTAGGGCAGTAAGTGTTTGTTACACCCATGTCACCATGAGGTCTTATGAGTTTAGTTGACAGTGAAGATAAGTAACTAATATAAGACTCAAGAATACTGTAGTTTTTTAACAGCTAAAGTGGTAATTTGGTATAATTTTTCTCTTTCTTTTTTATCTCTTTCTCTACACACTTTATAGGCTCCTGATTCAGCAAAGTACTAATTATATTCTCTGGTCGAATGGATTAAGGGGGCACACAAATGTGTCTCTTTCACTCACAGTTACTTCAATTAGACAGATGTAGGGTCAGGATGAGCTGATTAGTTTCTATTGCCTGGCTGCGATGGTGCAGATTATTAAAGGAAAATTTTTATAGTAATATAGAATAAAGTTTCATATTTAAATTCACACTGTAGCAGCTTTTTGCTCATTAAATCCACATCAAATTTCAAATCTAAAACTAACTTGAATGTTATTACAGTTTTGACACTTTGGGAAATACACTCTCATTTGCTTGAGATAGATGAGAGAATACACTCATACATTAAATATGAAGGCAGCTGCCCGAGGACCCCTGGACCCTCAGGCTCCTGTAAGACCACAGTTCACTATATGCATGGATTGTGATAATTGGTTTTACTGCATATTTGTTTGGAATATGTGTCTGTAATTTAACATTGAAGGGGCCTTTAACCAGGTCTGTACTGCACTGTCACCTAATCTTGAGGCCCTGTAGTAGTAGTTTTACCATCATTATTCCAGTTTATATTGTGTTTGCGGTGCATATTTCTATATAGAGTACATCTGGTCAGCTTGCTTTCTTTGAGGACACAGGGTACATAAACAATGCACAGAGCGATGGTGCTGGTGGTGCAGCTTGTCACTCAGGGCCCACCACTAATTTAGGTTTAATCTAGCCATGAGAGCTCTTAGATTACAGTAGCAGTCTTGGTATTTCCTTCTAATTCTGAATGAAAGAACACCATCTGTGTAACTCTGCGGCTGTGTTTCCTCAGCAATCAGACTTTCTGGGACACCTCAAATGTGCTGCTGACTCAGATCTCCACAGTCGAATCCCAATGTGCACTAACATATGCACCGCTGACGCATAGATCCAAGCTTTATACAAACGTGGAAGACAGTAGGTAGCGCAGCTAATTAGCATAAGCAAGCTGTCAGGGATTCTCATATTCTTCAACTTATTGCTCAATGATCTTCTTGACATAGCTCTGAGGGGGTTCTTTCCTCATAAGTCTCGCTTGACTGGTTACTGTACAGCAGCCTGTGGAGCTGCTGTTGAGAAGAGGTCAGGAAAAGGTAAAAGTGGGATGAGGCTAAACAGACCGAGTTTAGAGCAGAATAGCAGTAAATAAGACCTTAAAGGAATAGTTTTCATGATTGTAATTTGAGCAGTTCCACCTTAAAACATGCTGCATTATTGTGATAAGGAGGAATCACTTTGACTTTATTCTCACAGATTCACTCAAATAAATGTTTTTTTTCCCTCACTGCCAGCTTCCCTCTAAAATCCATCCAGGTGATTTTGCGTGTCCCGTTTCCAAAGTCATGCCTGTCAACAATAGCATAATCGAATTCCACGCCCCCGTGAGGCAGTATTTTCTCAAGATGACTGCCATGTAAAACAAAACAGCCAGTGCAATCCGTTTATGAACAGATCACTATTCACCTCGGCCCACCTGATAGAAACCAGAAGATGAGCTCCAGTCAGCGGCACAGATGTCCAAGGCGAAAGCATCAGTCCACCAGGAGAACGTAGGAAACAAATAATTATGAGTCGGGACGTAAACACCTTGGCGCTGTCATCATGAAAATTTTTCCATGCACGTCTCCCTGCCAAGAACATTTTCTTCGCACTCTCCCTCAGTCGCGTTTCCTGTGAACAAGTAATTATGGTAAATTAACATGGTGAAGCTCCGCTCACAGCCACGAGAGCGGAGCGGCTGCTGAATTTAAATAACACCTGTAGTTTATTCAGAACAGAGAAGGACATCAGGTAATTAGACGGCAATGAAGTCCCTGCCAACCTTTCCTCCCATAGGAGGCCTTTAAAAAAAAAAAAAAAAAAAAAAAAAAAAAAAAATATGATTTTGAAGTTGAGGGATTTTTTTTTTGGTCTAGTTTCCTGTTGTCCTTATCTAAGGTCTAAGGTTAGCGGCTGCTGCACATTGTCCTGATGATTGATTTTGGGCTACAAATTAAATAGATGTGATTTTCAAGAGTGTTGCATTTCTGCTAATGCTGTATTGATTTTTGTTCAGTTATTGACTAAGAAATATGTAAAGTGTATTTATTAGTTGTGACGAAGACCGCGTCACTGATAAAGGACAGCACATCAGGGTCTCGGGCTGAAACAGAACTGTTGCTGAGTGCTGCCCTTTGGAGGAAGGTAGTAAGTAACAAAGCAGGTAACAAAAAGAGACATCTGAACTTATATTGATTTTTTTTTTTCTTTTGGGGGGGGTGTTTGTTTTTTTTTGGTTCGTTTTGTGGACGTCCAAGTTTTTGCTTTTTCACTGTTTGTGTAAATAAAAGCACCTCAGTTTCTTTGCTACTTAAGCCATCGTGTGATTTTTAAACAAAATAACCCAGCCTTTTTACTACATTAGTAATGTGACTAATTATTTTCAGTGACAAGTAGTGTAAGAAAATACAAATCTATTCAGTCAGTCTTTACCAACCCAAACATTCCTCTGTTAAATTTTTAATCACTGGTAAGTCAACATTGAGGAATAGGCCTGAGCATCCATTTCAAGTTTTTAGGTTTTATTAAGAACACTAAGTCATGATAGTGAGCCCGCATGAACAAGAAACCATCATTATGTCATTATTTACATCTGAACTCTTTCTACTGTGACACGTCAAAGGCCCTTCACTTCATTTTTGTTCAGAGCTGGAGGATGCGTGACGACACAGCTGGAGTGATGGGCGTAGTCACCAGGGTTAAGGGTGCGGTAGGCAGTACCTTCTGGTGTCATTTGCAGATTCTTAAGGACATTTCACTTCTCATCCAAGAAGCTTCTTCATTTCTTCAGCATATTGTAATTCAAGTGGTCTGAGAGAAAATTAGATTTCTGCACCTCCTCCTGCCTCTGTTGGAAAGCTTTAGAAAATCTTGCCTGTGATGGGAGATGTTGGCCAAACACAGGTCATTTCAGAGAGAGGGTGTTCCTACTGGCTGTTCTACAAATGCAGATGCACGTCTCCTCAGAGAGAGAAAGCCGTGTGTCGTATAGCCAGACCCATCTTCACACTTTGTTTTAGTATTGTTTAGATTTACACTTTGCTGTGTGCTGGATAAAGTGAGAGTCTGATTCAGTGGTGGAAAAAAAGCAGAAAATCCTGCAGCTTGTGATAAATTTCCAAAATCTCCTTTGCCTCTAATGACATACACGTATGTGTGAACACGTCCAGGCTCCAAATGGAGCTTCAGGTTCATTATGTTCGATGCCATGGTGCTTGTATCGTTGGGTGGTAAAGAGGCATGAAGACAAGCAGTGGGGAATAACTTTTGAGTGGGGAATGTGTGTGTGTGTGTGCGTGTGTTGTGTCCCAGCCTCTCATCTTGCTGTTAGGTGGCTCGCTCTGAAGCCTGAGGCGCTCTGCCCTGAGAACACGAAGCACTGGAGGGGTGTCTTTTTAGAAGACGGGTCTCATCCAGAGGGAGCAGGCCTGAGGTTTTGCAGGGTAATTGACTCCTTCTGCTACTATTCAGACTTGTGGGCCTGTTGCCTACTGCAGCTTTAAGCTACGGTAACGTACACAAGTCAAACTGTTGAAGGTAAGTAATCACCTCCAAACTATAAACTGGCTGTTTAATGGCTTCTCCATTTCTACGTGTGTTAAATACTAAATATGTGACTACGTAACTAATTCCATTTGCCTTTGTGTTGTAGCAATGTATAATAAATATAAGTATAATGAAACATTTTTCAATTTGTGTTCAGCCAAACACTACACGAAAAAAATCTAAATTCTATTTCTCAGCATAGAAACGTACATAACTGACTTGCTGACTTACTATAACACTTTTCTTAATTTCATGTGAGTATAAATCAGAAAGGGTTTGTGTAATATCTGCTGTGGAACAAAGACAACTAATACACTCCCACATTTTGAAAAAAAAAAATGACAAAAGTGACATACAGTATATCCTGACATTTCTTTTTTATTACCTTCACTCTTCTTTCACTGCAGTTTTCAACATGTTATTACTAGCATCTTAAGGTGCTTGACAGTCAACCCCAATCTTTTCTGACACAGCCGCTCCATCATTATAAGCCAGCGTGAACACTTTGTTCTTGTAAGACATGAAGTCTAGTGATGTGAAGCATTAACAGAAGCTCAGTGGTTGGCAGGTTTGCTTGAAAAAACTTTTCAAAAAATCTGCTGTTTTTCGGTCTTGGATTTTGTTTTTGATGCTGCTCCTAGTGTGTCACATACAGTCATGGGTACATGGATACATTGTCCAAGCATCCTCTGGTAAAAACTCAAAGTCTCTTTATATTTTCACATTTTATTCTTGACTGCATGTTAGGTAGTGCAAGGTTGGCAGCCTATAGTACAATGTGACTGATATGACCTTTCAAAATAAACCTCTTAAATCATTTATGTTCCTATTGCACATTTTCAATTATAATGTGTTTCACCCCACACCTCAAAGGTCGTAAGCAGCCTAAAATCACACCGTATAATTGCTCCCTCGAAGCCATTTGTTGCAGGGCTGAAAGTTGTGTGCAGCTCGGGTCACTGAAACTTTCCTTATGATTATGATCTCAGAGAAGTTTGTGTGCAGAGGCAAGACTTGTACAGTGAGTTTGAAACCACTTGCTTCAGTCTGGTTTCAGGACCTGCAGACACACTGCCCGTATGCCTTAATAGAGGCCGGACAGAGTTTGATAAATTTGTGTTAGTGTAATTCATCTGTGACCTTGCAGGACCTACCGTCGGAGGTTTGACTCGTGCATCATGGCCTGTGGCAGCCAACTAGCAGACAAATCACACTCCCTGTATTTAGAGAACCTCAGGACAGAACACGCTGTCTGAGCCAAGCGGAGTATGATGAATTACAACAGCAAAAATGAAAGGTACAATATCATCTGTTTACAGTTATTTGACGTTCACTCATAAATACTGAGCTTCCATTACATTTGTGGCAGCTTATATTTCCAGCAGCAAACAAGCTTCCTTTCTTCTAATAATGACCAACCAGCAGTTTCAATTCCGGTCGTGTTAAGAAGCTTCATCAAGCTGAAGCTGGACACTGTTTGATTGGATTTTCATTAATTAATAGACCTGGGGGGAAATGCCCCGCTGCACTACTTTGGAGGGAGTGAATTGGAGTGTATCTCTTTGGTTGGCACCTGCTGCTTGTGACTCCCTGGTGGTTTCAGAGCCTTACAAACGTATTGACCGCTATTGGCAGTAGCAGTGCTAATTAGATTATTTCTCCCACACAGGGCCGGATGCATTATAGCTAGAGGTCAGAAAGTTTTGTTAGGGATTAAGGAAGGTTTAGGGCTCTACATATACTTGTACATTAATATAAATCATACCAGAGTGTGAGTATTCAAAACAGGTATTTCTTCACACCAAACACAGTTCACAGTGGAAATTCATTGTTTTTTGCAGGTGCTCCATTACACTGCACATTTATATTTCTTTAACTTTATTGAAGATCAGAGAGGTTTTGTATTCCAGCCAAACACGTTTTCTTACCATCAGTAACATGTGTGAGGTTAAAAAGATGAGATATAAACAAGATTGGTTTGGTTTTATAGGTGTTTCTGATTATTATATTGTGATTGTATTATTAATAATGCTGCATTAAAATAAGTGATGTGATCAATAACATTATCAATAATCTGACCAACAAAGCAAAACTAGGCCATAGTGGTGATTATGACAAACTGACATCAAACTGTAGGAATTCATAATTAACCCTAGCTGACAGCATATGATTCAGTTTTATTCACTCTGCCATGTAAAGATCATATAACCACTTTTCTTATAAAGAACCAGACCAGAGAGACCATTGAGAGGGCAAACTTACTTCCCTAACTCCCCTCAATAATGTAACAATCCTATAGGTTTATGTAACGGCCACGAGTCTAATTTGTTTCGACCTCGTTTCTGAGGAATCGTGTGTTGTCTGTCATCTTGGCACGGCTTCACTCGGCTCAATGTACTGCAACAGAGCTGTCTGTGACGTCTTTGAGAACAGTGTCCAGAAGCATTTACGGACATAAAATTGGTACAATATTTTGAACAGTTCCTTCCAAGATGTGTCTGCAGACTGACACAGGCACAGACACAGGCCCTGCTTTCTGTTTCGTCTCAGCTCATTTTACATTTTTGCTTCTAATGGCCAACTTCTTAAAAAAAAACAAAATCCTGTGTTATCTGGCTAAAACACAAATGAACAGAAGCACTATGGGAGAACTATGCAAACTATTTCAGCTCAAATCTTGTTCTCGCATGTCTTCCCTCCATATTTCACTGTCTGTCTCTGTCCTTTTCTTCCTCTCTCACAGAGGTCACCAGTCACAGTGTCTGGCTGGAACTTTTTTTTTTTTTTGTCAAAGGACTCTCTGGTTTCCAGAGCACTTCAATCTCAGCTCCCACAAACAAGACTTTGCTGTCAGACACAGGGCTGCAGGTCACAGGCTGATTCTGAAACACTGGGAGAGGGACATCACGTTCCTTGTATGGAATAACAACGCTTGCAGAGTTCGAATAATATTTAGATTTCATATTTAGGACAAAAAAAAACACCACAGGATAAGCGGCAGGTCCTTGATGTGATGCCAAATTCTTCTTAAATCCATCCAGACTTCGCCTGCTGGATGGTTGTGTGGTGAAGTTAAATAAATTGAAAACACTAAATTGAGTTTTCAGGAAGATTACACAGGAAATGATAAAACCTTTGTGACCCCATCGCCACCTGGAAATCTCAAAAGAAAGACAAGGCAGACAAGGCGGAAATTTTCATTCTAGTTTACAAGTCTTTTCACATCTAAACCAGATCTTGGTGGGAACTGTTGTGTTGCAGAGAGAGAGAGACAGATCAATAAACACACAAATACAGATTTAATTAGGACAGAACGTACACACAGGCATGCAGCAGGCAGCGCTTTTCAAGAACGTCTCTGTGGGAGGCACTTCTGCTTTTAGCAAATAAAAGCACAATTGAGTCACACTCAGACAAAACCACCACGCTGCCACACCGACTCTCTTTCTCTGTAATGCTCTGTGTGCTCAGATGGCAGCCTGTGCAATCATTCAACTATTTCTTCTGACTATAATTGTCATATTTTACTCTTGAAGCCAACAATGGTCCTCGGAAATACACCTACATTTGTGAAATTTTCTCAGAACTGTCAGCAGTGATCCCTGTTTTCATATGTGTTGGCTAGTATTTGCACAAACTGAAAGACTGACCTGATGATGGTACTTCATTCATTCCATTGATGGTTTATTCACTGCACTAGAAGAAACATCAGGGTATCACCTCACTCATATAACCTCTTGGGGCCATAACCATATGTACAAAGTTTCATTGCAATCCATCCAATTGTTAAGATTTTTCCTTAAAAATCTAAAATATCAACCTGCTGGTGACTCAAAGTAAAAGTCAGAAGGGGATTCATCCTCTGGGTACCATGAATATCTGTATTTCGGTGTGGAGTGATGGTCGATGTCATTCCTAAAGCTACACAGTTAGCATGGCTAAAAAGTATGCTCTTAGTCCCCATGTGAGTCAAGCCCTGAAATCACTAGATTCCACATTTCCCATAATGCAACTTTATAGTATCCTTAGTTTGACCCTCCCGTACTGGCAAACTTCACGTCTTTCAAATTCCTTTTGAATTTTCTTTCTTTATTGAAGTCTCCAAGCCCAAGTCAAGATAACCCTGACGATGTCATCATGGATTATTTCATCAGACTTGATAAAGCTTCTTGATCAAGTTGTTTGAGTGCTACTTTAAAGGTGGTTGCGCTCGTTTAGACTAAATTCCAAAGGGTTTTTAAGACAACCCTGTGCTCTTTCTTGGTTATAAGTTATTCGCACTTTTACACCAACAGCAAAAGATTTATTTGCCGTTAGGGTTTTTAATGTGATTCTAGAGTTTAGGATCCCAGATTTTCCACCTGTTAAAACGCACTGTTGTATTTGCCAAGAGAGACAAAAACTTTTGCCATAAATTTACTGAACCGAACCCGAGAACAAAATTAAAGGCAATGTTAGTTCAACAGTACATCATAATAGTGCATTCGTCAAAATGATGGTTGTTGTTTTTGTAAGCACTAAAACCCAATTCATCTTGTTATTGGTGGGCTCACAACAAAAACAGACAATTTAAATTGTACTCCAGGAAGCTGACTGAAAAAAATGCCTTTCAGCCTACACTTGAAAATAGATTCTTTAATCGCTCTCTAACAGAGCAGTGAGTTCAACTCAGGATTCAGAAAGTCTTATCAATCAAATATCGTTAAAATTGCACAGCTTTTCAGAGCCTGGACGCTGGTGGATGGGAAGATACTGCAGGTGGATGATGAAACTTGGTGTTTGACTCAATCTACTGGGACAGACTGAAGATCAATGTGCTGCTCTGCGCTTGGTCTGAAAAACAGACTTACTGAAATGTAGAAAGCGGTGAATTTTAAAGCTGCTCTAATCAGTATTTTTTTTTTATAGATGACAATGGATCAAACTGTGGGTCAGAAGTTCAACTTAACTTTAAAGTGCATATCAGCTAATTGTTTTGCTTGTACGACCTTCAACTTGGCTTGTTTGGTTGAGTCTCAGTGTGTGGGTCAGAGTGTAGCTTTAGATTCAGAAGTAGGGAGATGCAGTCAAAGGTGATCACTATGTGAATGTAATTATGTGAATGCCATTTCATGTGTTTATATATTCATATATATCTACCTAATGTCCTATCATAATGTAACTGGTAATAAGTTTTTTCCTAATTTGTCTCACAAACAAGAAGAAAAGAAATTCAAAAGAATGCAAAGGACATTTTTTTTTTATAAAAAGGTACCTGATACTTCATAATGGATAAATTTTGCATTTACTTCTTCATTGCACCATCTTTTCAATTTTATCTTGACTAATCTTTGTGTTTACTCAGGTAAATATTGACTATAAACAACACAGATTAAAATTTTGCAGGTTTTTTTTTTTCTTTTTCTGCCCTGAGTAGTGCCTGCAGGCGGGGCTGTTCCCCTGCATATGAGTTATTGTGCCCCCCCATCCATCAAGCCTTTGGCACCAAGTTTTGAGTTTTAGAAATTCATTTATATTTATTATATTAAAATTGAAAGCCCTTTGCTAGATAAAATGAAATCAAAACAAAAATAAGAAAAGAAAAAACTCACCCTGTTGGTCATAAGGTCACATCAGTGAAAGTATGCTCATTGGTCTGGTGCTTGACCTATGACCTCCTGGATTGATTTACCCTCAGTGTGTCAAAATAAGAGCATATAGTGAGCAGGTTAAAGAGCGATAATATGTTTCAGTGAGGCACGTAAAAAATGAGAAATATGAGAAAATGGTTACACATGACTGCTTCTTCAAGGCCTCCTCCAGCTCCACCTCCTGTGAGGACCCATGATGCACCTGCTCAGTAAGCACTAGCCGTCAAACACAACCTGTAGACGACCTCGGGACAGACTGCCCCGGCCAAATCATTTTACAATAGTGCCCTGTCAGCATTTTCAATGCTAGGAAGCGTTCCTTTATCTCTGCTCGCTATCTCAAGACTGGCTTGAATACAGTGTCAAGGCCAATGCAGCTTTTTGTTTTTGCTGTTGGCAGTCTAGCGCCACCCGGGCGTCTCAGGCACCGGAAGCCTTTGTGAGTGAGGGCTTCCGCTTCGCATGTTCTCCCTGTGCCTGCGTGCATTTCCTCCGGGTGCTCCGGCTTCCTCTGACAGTCCAGAGACATACAAGTTAAATGGTGACTGTAGATTGCCTGTAGGTGTGAGTGTGAGTTTGAGTTGTTGTATATGTGTCAGCCCTGTGATGAACTGACGACTTGTGACGCTGGGATCACAACCCTCCAAATGATTAGCAGCTATATAAAGGATGGATAGTTTATCACATAAAACACAATACGTTCTGAAATATCTTTTTTTAAAAAGCTGTTGAGTTTTAGACTGGTTTTATTAGTTAGATTCCTTCTACTCATTTTTACTCATTGATGCAGGGGATTATAATTGCCTGCAATGGTGATCAATCAGTTTAATTACAGACAGTGGGGTTCAGGTAATCAGTTCATATCTAGCTATAGCAGAGTATAATGTGGGCTTAGTAATATTAGGAATCATCAGACTGTTACACCACATAATGAAACGAACTGGCCTCACAAACAAACCTTTGTACTGTAAGTCTTTAAAGTCGTTAAGTTCTCCCACTGCATAATTAAAGTACTATGAAAGTGTTGTTACTTTGGTGTGAAAATGGTTGTACTTTGCAAAAGTTGTCAGGCAAGAAAGGTATCAAGTCTCTAATTTGCAATAATTTGGTTTCACTTTTGCACGGTGGAACTGAAGTGGTAGCACGTCACCCATCTTTATATATAATCTCTGGTTCTAAAAGAATTCTAACTCAACACATTTCGTTTATAGTTCCATGTCCTACATCTTTGTTTGTCTTATGATTCTTGAGATTCTCTCATAGCCTTCATTAAAGTTTCATGCTACCACACTATATATTTAACTTTTGCATGCCATCTATGAACCACACAGTACCTGAGAGCATTCGTATTAACAGTCAAATTAAGTTATGTTGACAGATTTGGGCAAACACTGTGCGTCTGCAGATGAGAGACGGCTTAGCAAGAGATGGTTTAGTCTTCCAGGAGAAACTTATGAACTGGCTGCCTGTTTGTTTGGTTTGCTTTTACCACAAAAAACCTGTTTCTTCCATCGCTCCTCTTTCACTCTCAGGGCATGTGTGTGTGTGTGTGTGTGTGTGTGTGTGTGTGTGTGTGTGTGTGTGTGTGTGTGTGTGTGTAAAAAGAAACGCAGCGGGTGAGCAGTTAACAAAAGGCCGACTGAGGAAATGAAAAGCAAAAAAGGATTTTTCATTTTATTTCACACTGTCGCTATTCTGACTTAGTGTCAACCTGACATCACAGGTACACACTGCCGAAACACACACCCATACACCTACATACACACAGAGTGAAGAAGTAGACGCTGCCGTTTGTGTATTATTCCAATCAAATCGTGGTCATCACCAGTGGGTCTGTGGGCGAATATGTCCGCACCCACACAAACAGAAACACCAGTGATGAACGTAATGTAATCTCAGCTTGACATCAGTCAGAAATCAATGACACCTCTCTCTCTTTCTCAGACAGGCACACACACGCACAACCACACTGTAAAAAAAAACCCGTAGTTTTTACAAAAAAACGCTGGCAGCTGTGGTTGCCAGAATAATTCTGTAAAAATTACAGTACAAATGTAAACAGTTTTACAGGCTAAACTGTGAATTCTACAGTTTAAAACCGTTAAAAATTACAGAAAGAATACACTTGAATTTGGTCAAACTTACAACTCTTTTTTGTTAAATCTACATGGGTATTATGCTATTTCACATGTTTTTTTTGTAATATTTACATTGAATTGTTGTCAATTTTACATCAAACACTACTAAAAAACACTGAACAAACAACATTGTTTTGATGTAAAAACCTAAAAATAGTAATGTGATTTTACTGATATATTTTACATATTAAACTCAAATATTTATTAAAATGTAGTAAATTATGCAGTATTTACAAACTTACTCTACAGCCATAGCAACATATTTTATGTTTTAACAGAATTTACTAAAAAGTGTAAGCATTACATTAAAAAAAAAAATCAAATCATATTCTGAAATCATATTAAATTAATACTGAATATCTGAAATACAGAACCAGAAAATAACCATTATATGCACTGAAAAGCAAAGTGAGTTACACCTTTTGAGTCACCTTGCTAAAAGATTAGTAATAGAAAACACCAAAACATGTCTTTCTTGTCTCTCCAGAAATTTATTACAACAAAAAAAACAAAAAAACAAAAGAACAACAAATATAGACAGATATATAACAGATATTAAGTATTTCATCATTAAAAGGTAAAGCAGGATGTAGTCAAAAAGAATGTTACTGGATGCTTTCAAATCCATCAATACAAAAACTGCGAAAAAACACATTTCTACACTGAAAGCACACTTTTGAGATATGAACTAAATATTACATTAGGGAGTGTTTGGCTCAAAACTGAAAAAGAGAGAGAAGGCAAAGTCTCCTCCTTTAAATTGTCTTATGGTCACTCAAGCCTTATTTCAACAAAGAGAATAAACAGTATTTTCTTATTAAGAAAGTGTCTTCAAACTAGCTCCTTCACATTGTATGAGAGGTTATAAATGAGAAAAAAAATCTGAACATAGTTCAGTAACAACTGTCAACAAACATGGTAACAGTAAAACATGCATACCATCAAACAATCGTTGGGGCACATGTCTTGCCACAAATCTTACTCAGTTTAGTCCAAGTTCAGACATCACGCCACTCATAATCCGCAAGTTCCTGAATCAAGGTGATGACTCGAGGATTCACATCAAGGCGGGATGTGGTTGTCTCCTCCACTTTGGTGCCCTTCTCTGGGTTGATGGAGAAAAAACATCTGGAAATATGAGAAAAACAGAAAATGTATTAATAATAAAAAAGCTTAATTCAATGCACAGCTTTTTGAAAGCTATTATTTAAAGATCTGTTGCCTTGTAAAACAGTAAAAAAAAATGACAAGTCGTATAAACCCCATACAGCAAGGACCTTAGATTTATATCAGTTCAAATAAATTAAAATGGTGCATAAAGTCAATCAATAGGACATACCTCTGCAGAAACTCCAGGGTTGAAGCCAACGCCAATGGATAGTGGATGTTAAAGCAGTAGTAGCTCCCAAACAGCAAGCACAGGACGGAAACGAAGGAGGGAATGTTGTCATGCACAATGATTCGATCTACACTCAGCATGAACCGCACTGATGAAAAGCAAGATTGTCCTAAACACAACAACAAAAAGACTATATTAGAAAAAGTGTAAACAACATTTATGTTCCAAACATTTTGGAAAAATACTGAGCATATTTGCTTCTCAACCTTAAAAGTTAGTTAAGTCATAATATTTTCTGTTCAAATAGAGAAGAAAAAAGTTATATGACTTGCTTAAGACCACAATCAGCAATGCTGTGCAAAAAGAATTAATGTACAAATATACAGGAAAGAGAAGACAAGAGATAATACAAGAATGACAAGGAAGCAGATGTGAACTTACCACACACAACAATGGTGGGAGTCAGGGGAATCTGATCCATCTGAACCTCCACTGCCAGGCTAGTGTCCTCCACATAACAGAACATTGCCTCTTCCTTCTCATCAAAGTAGGGCAGGAGAAGCAGTACCATCTCCTTAATATCTTCAGAACAACCAATCATCTCTCCCCTTGCCATTTTCAACTTCATTACGGACTGGAGGAACGTTTTGCTTTTGTTCACACAAACGGTATTAAAGTAATTCAGGAGCCGTTTCCCCTTCAGATCCACATTCCGTGTGAAGGTTTCTTTGAGACCAATTCCTGTGAGTGCCTTAAAGTGGACTTCCATGCCAACTTCGCTGAACCAAAATGGCCACTCCTCTAGGAGGCATTTCAGATTTTCCCCCTGGTTGACTTGTTTCCGCTGCGTGTAGAAAGTCAACTTCATTAGATGTTTGACTTCTTGGGGATTCACATCACACTGCTGAGACATCCTCTTTAGTTGTTCTTTCTTCTCCTGCTGTGTCTCAAGAGTCTCTCCACGGGGCAGGAATTTTACTTCCCAGTTGATGCACCCATACAGGTCCTGGACCGCTGCTCTCTGTTCTGGAGGGACCTCTTCCGTGTCCGAGTCTTCAGAGTGATGCTTTCGTTTTCTTATTTTGGGGGTTGTAGATCGCCTGGCATTCTCAATCCTGTTTTGCATTTGCTTGGCTAGAGAATGATACCCTGGTCCAATGATATCCCCTTCTATTACATCTTGCAGGGACTTACGATATTTTGCCACCATCTTCTGGGCAACTACATCGGTGTGCTTTCTATTGATGCAAGAATGTTTTTGCATCATCTCACGGACCACAATTCGGACCATCTCTCTCCTGAGCCGTGGACTTGGTCGCTTTTCTCTCTCAAGGGACTGCATCAGTTCCTCTGGCATCGCTTTCCATGGTATAATAAAGTTATTCACCCAGTCTATGCCAGGGCTTGGGTTGCTGCTGGAAGAGGTTGAGGGGGAACTTAGGGGTGAAGAGTTTGACAAAGATGGGGGAGGTCCCGGAGAGGCACAAACAGATGAGCTGCTTGTTTCAGGAGTCTGGCCTGAAAACCACACAACCAAGAACAGCTAAAATTCTGAGTCAAAATGCAAATGTTTCTATGTATTAAATTTAACTTGCACAAAGGTTACTTTAAAAAGAGGTTGCAGCCTGTGCTGTAGTACTTGACTTACATCTCAGCTTCCAAGCTGCAAGGACTTTTCTTGCCTGAATCGGCCTCAACGCTGACAGCAAATCTGCCTCCTCAATAAATCGAAAATCATCATATGTCTCCACACCAAGGGATTGTAAGGTCTCCTCTAGGATGTCTTTCGTCATTTCTGGAACGTCAGGTAAGACCTCAGTGATGGCAGTGCGTAGAAATGTTTGCTCCAAGTCCATTTTTTCTGTAATAGAAGAAGAATGATATTTTACCTCAGATCAAAAGAACCAGAAGACACAAGTGATGCAGCATTTAGTCAAGTAATATTGTGCATAACCGGTATTCAAATAAAAAGAGCTAGTTCTTATTCCTCGCCATCTAAAAATTTAAAAAACACAAACTGTTGTTACTTTCTCTTCTCAAATATTGCTATTTTGTCTCAGTATATACGCTATGTGTATCTTCAGTGTGTTTTTCCCATCAAACAAGCCAAGATTGTGCTTATTTTGACAACACACTGTGTTTCAGAGGAATGACTTGGTGTCCGTTGAAAATGTACGATGGTAACGGATAAAAATCTACCAAGTTGTCTATGTTAATACACTGTAGCCTTGTACTTTGTTTTGTCACAGAGTACAGATGATAGTCAGAATGGTAGCTAGCTTTGTGCATGTCCATCACAAAATACACAGTTGCATCACTTTGAATTAAAATGATCAGAAGTTCTCCAAATTCCATTGACTCTTCGTTTTTTGCCACAAGGAAATGGCCTTTTTTATATGATGTACCTTTGTACTGCACTTCTGTGGAAACACTTGTATAATGTTCTGAGAAGCCAAATTCCCTCACTGCGTGTTTGATTGCATCACTGTACAGGCTGGGATAAAAAGTAGAACTGTCCTTGACTTGCAGAAGCTGACTGAGTCCAGTTCCAGCTGAAAGAAATGCCTGAAACATCTGATGTCTTTCTGACAAAGTAAGGCAGATGTTTTTAAAGTTTTTCAGGTGCCTGGCACATCTCTTAAAGTATGCATGTTTACTTTCAAAACGCATAGTCCACACTCTGATTAAAGGGCCAAATTTCAATATTAGTGCTGGGTAGTGCCGCAGGAAATGGTGTTTTGGTTTTAGTGGACTTCCGGGAAATAAACACTTTCGTGATTCTAAATATTCCTGGATTATAATGTCAAGATAGACTACCTGTGACAGTGAAATCTTTTGTGCGCAAATCATGTCAACAATATCTTTAAGCTGGAGAGTTAACTGCCACACATTATCTTCTGCATTTTCAATTTTGTCACCAATTAATACAGGCAGCAACCTTAAAAAGTTCCAGTTCTGAATGGCCTGACCTGAAAGCTTAGGTGCATCTGAGTTGACAGTGCATGGCTTTGAGAGAGCATCAGCTTCTTTGTACTTGAACTGCCTAATCCGTCGGTTTAAAAGTGAATATGTAAACCATTTCTTTTTCTTAATGAAGTACTTCAAGTACAGTGCAACATCATAGGATAAAATACCCTCAAAGATGTCATGGCCTAAACACGGTGGGAGTCCAGGCTGACAGACATGAAAAGCTTTAAGAGTATTAAAGACTGAGTTTACCTTTATGCCTTTGACTTCTTGGCAGTCTTCTCCAAGGTCACCAACTGCAGTATCATAGCTTTCAGGGGTGCGCTGTGGACCACAAACATTAGGATCATTACTTTCAAACTCATGTCGTGTGATTTCACAATATCTGCAAAAATACTGAGAACGACTGAAGTTTTCAGTGAACCCCCCAATGCCATGTGAACCCAAATTATCACCGGCAATGCAGTAAACGGCTGCTTTCACAGTTTCACTTCCCACAGCTATTCCATTTTCCTCCAAATCTTTTAAATCCGCTAACATCTCTAAAAAAACTTTTGACCATCCAAACTGTTTTATGTCACTCTCTAAACACAACAAAACAAGGGACATGTGATCAGTGCTGGACCGCACATGGACAGGTAAGTTTGCAACAGAGAAATAGACAGCAACAACTTTGTGCTTCTTTTTAGAGGAGCCGAGGGGGTTGACAACCTCAAATGCATCCTGGTACAGGATTAGCTCTAAGGATCCGGGGTTCTCTCTGAAAAACTGGTTGGACTTAAAACTCTGTCCATCAGTTATGTCTCCAAAAACATCTGAATCTGTTTCATAAGACTGTTGTGACACTGAATTCTTCCAGAGTTGGGATTCTAATAGGTTATTTAGTGTTTCTTTAAGTGGTACATAATAAGCAAACCGTGGTGTCATATTTTCATCATTTCCCAATGGTACTTTTACAGGCTCTACGTATTTAAACATTTTCTTGAACGTCTGAGCTCTTGAATATATTGTTCTCATTGGTCCCCGATGACAAACAGAGAACAGATCTGAATCTTTGACACAATCACTGATTTTGGCAATAGCATCATCTGCGAGGCACATGTCATTTTTCAGAAGTGAGTGCAGTTTGTTTAGTGTATAATCCTGACCCAACTCATGGACATTTTGAATCTCCTCAACAATCGTCTGTATTGTTGAAGCTGGAAGAAGAAGCTGCCCTTGCAGTTTTAAGTAGAACAAGCACACATTCCTTAGAAAGGTATCGCTAAAATTCTCTGGCATTTCAGTGCTTTCATTTGTTGGTGTATTATCTGAGCTCTGAGGAGCATCTTCACCTACAGAGACAACAGTAGTCTGAGGGATAGTTTCTCTGTACATGTCACTTATGCTATCGATCAAGCATTTTCTATGCCTCCTGGACATATGAGCAGTAAAGGAGGATTTCACAGTGAAAATGTTTTTACAACCAGCTATGGGACATGTCACAGGTCGCCCCTCAATAATATGCTCCTTTAAGTGGGCTACAAGTTCATTCACTGTGTGAAACCGGCGCTCACACATGGAAATGGCACATTTTAGGTCTGCAACAACTGCTCTAGCAGTAACAGAGGGATCTGGAGCATTGTGCACACGATAAAAATGAGCTTTAAAAGCTGCATAAGTGGAAAATGTTCGCTTGCAGTTACAACTGACACATTTGAAAATGCAATGTGGTTCATTCCTATGAACTCTACAATGCAACACATAACCCCTTGTTGTCTCAAGTGTTTTACTGCAAAAGGCACAGGTAATCATTTTTAATAACTCAGGTAAGGACAGCATACACCTCTGTGGCAACTGAGTATCAGCACCATTCATTTAAAAAAGGAAAAGAAATACAGAGTCAATACTTAAATTGTGAAAATGTCAGATAATTATATCAAATAAAAAAGCCAACCAAGTATTTACCTTCCTCTGAGAACCATCACACTGCTAAGGCATTTACACACAGCTACAGGCAAAAACCATGAGCTTACAGACTGTCTGCAGTTAGCGCCAAAATTTGAAAAGCGAAAAAAGACGTCTCCAGCTCGACTACAAAATGGACGTGTACATGAACAAATCAGCGACGAAGATTGTAACTGAGAAACCAATACACAGAAATAAAATTTTGGCAGTTACACACGAAAGCCAACAAGCTTACAGAATGTCTGCTTACCAGGAGCGCCAATGTTTGAAAAAGGGACGCCAACGTTTATCATGTGACCTCATAGTGAGCTAGCTTAGCAACACCAGAAAGTTAGCAGGAAAAATGACAAGCTAGTATGTTGTCTTCAGGACAACAGAGTTAATGATGAAGTGCTTAAAGTATAAAACGCATAATTTAACTTACCAGTGCTTTGTGTCGTGTTCCGTAAAAACACCGCTTCCAACGTTGGCAGACTGATGGACGTTAAGCTCTGTTTGTGTGACAGCCGCGCTGAAATCTTCAGGAGACGTTGCACATGATGCATTCAATGTCACTCCGTCAAACGAGAAACGACTGCATATCATCCAAAAAAAAAGTGCTATGATGTGTTCATAGGACAGATCAAGAAACGGAATTTTATCTAGTCTTTGAAGAGAAATGTAAAGTAGTTAAGATGATAAATGTTAGTTTTATTAAGGGATAAAATAAGAATTAGGATTTTGAAAAATGCGATAAATATAACAATACAGGATGAATCAGACACACTGTATGTCCTTAATTTATTCTATTTAATTTTAACTTGAAAAAGTATGCCTGCTATATGTTTTGTATTAGGTAAAGTCAAAGTGAGTTTAGAAGTATCAGTTGTAGTCAATGACAGTAGTATTATAATTTAGGTATAAGCGATAAGAAAAAAAACCCAAAAAAACAAAGAGGTTGCTTTAAACCTTTTGCGAAGGATTAGCTGTCAGTTCTACTTTTTTTATGTTTGTTAAAAAAACCCTGAAACAAACAAACAACACTTCTTTAATCCCATGATAGTTTTCACTTTTTTGGCCTATATTTTAATTATTCAAAAGGTATATAAGATGAAGAAGAGATCTTAAATGTTACAGTTTATCCCTGTAAGAATGAAGCTCCCAACAGGAATTACCCATTATTTTAACATTTTAATGCTGTAATTCTAACCTCATTGTATTGTTTATTGCATTACAGGTTTTCTCTGTCTAAGTTTACAGTAGTCTGTAAATTATACAAAGAAATTTGATTCTTTTCACATAATTTTACTGTAAAAATAACTGTTTTGTTTTGTTCTGTATTTTACAAAATATAACTGTCAAATAAACAGGGATTCTTTGTTTTTCTGTTAACATTTTTATGATGTCATGATTTTACAGCACTTTGCTGTCAATGTTACGGACATTTCTTACAGTGCACCCTTGGGGGCCAGTTTAACACATCAAGTTGTGGTGAAAGTCGGTGGGTCCCCAGAGCAGCTTCCCCTGCTGCTTCATCTCTTTATTCTTACTCCATTACCTCAAAAACACTCAACCTCCAACTCTTGAAAGTAAAGTTTTCTTTATAGGACGATGCACTAGAATCTGAAAGTGACAAAACTGTGTGACGCACTTCTTACTTTCTGCTATTACACAGGTAACAAGTAGGTTGTTGTTGGGGTGTGGCTCTGCTCTCAAAGTCAAGTTAAATAACTTCTAACTACAACTGAAAGTCTGGTTGAAGGAGGCAGTGGGGATGATGACATGATGGGAAAAAAGATGTCAGTGGAATCACGCATGTGTTTAGGTTGCTCACAATCTGATTGTTAAGAACAGAAAGCCAATGTTGTTGAAGATTTTATTCAAGTGAATTATATATATATATATATATATATATATATATATATATATATGTACACACACATATTTATGCACATATGATTGTATTTGGAAAAGTGCACCAGGGCAATATCTGTCTTAGCTATTTATTTCACCCAATCCACACACTGTTTTTAAGAATCTAGAGGTCCTTCCATTCACTCCTGTGCATACATCTCCCTTTCTTTCCTTTTTAAGGAACCATCTCTGTCTCCAGTGGACTTGGGAGAAATGGCCTCTGTGACGGATTCCCCACGGCGAATTTCATGTTTCATCCCAGCGAAAAAAGAATGAAAAACAGAGAGCTTAAGAGAGATGTTCCAACCCTGCTTACCTTCTCACCTCTCACCTCCACACACCTGGCTGCATGAAGTAGGTGTCAATGTTGGATGCCGGTTTTGGAAAGTTTCGGAAAATGTCAGAAGCAGGCCCCCCCGATTCCAACATCGGAAAAGGTGTGTGTGTGTGTGTGTCCGGGCACTTTGAAGCATAATGACGTCTTACTTGAAAACCTCCTACATTAATTCCCATTTCTTCATCCATCCATCCAAATATCACCTTCACATCATTAAACATTTAAGTCAGCCTTGTCTTATGTGGTACTATACCAAAAATGGACACTACTTCCATTTTTATTTCAGTAGTCACTACAAAAAGGAACAAGTCTACTATCTTGAAGCAAGGCAGACCAGCAGGTCACTCGAGAAATCAAGCAATTCAATCTGTATCTCACTGTGGAAATTTTCATTTCTCGCGACAAATACATTTTGAACTCACAATAGATTAGATGACTTCATGGTTATTATGAGTTTAAATGGGCATTATGGGATCATACAAGCTTCACCGATAGGACATAAAATAGGGCATACGATAAATCTACCTGCACCGGCGTAATACCTTTTTCTGATTTCACATTCTATGGAGCCCCTGCTGTTCGACTCCATAGAGGAGTAATGAATTGCATTGTGATGGGCTGCAGATGTTCATCCAAACCCACTAGAGAACAAAACAATCTGTTGACTCAAATCCCTTCTCAACCCAGAGGAATGATTTACACACACACACACAATGAACTGACAGCAGCGCTTTTAGACGTGAGTGTGTGTCTGCAGGACGGCGCAGAGACACGTCTTTATTGAGACTGATGCGTGTGGGAGGATTGATTGTGACTCTGTCAGTGTAATGAATGAACTGTGACGGCTTTCTTTACCGGCAAACTAACCCAGAACTCCAGCTCTTGTTTTTCGACGGTGTTCTCACAGAAGCAGCTTTGATGTGGCCAATAAGTCAGATCCAGTAACGAAGCATTTGGCTTTATTCACACTGGAAGAAAGCTTCATTATGCTGTAATAACCCACACGCACAGTAAGGTGGAACCGGCTTGAAGTGGAGTCTTTCCACACACCAATTTGTTCAGACTTTGCGTATAGTATAAAAGGAAATATCAAGTCCTATTCTAAGAGAAATGTAGTTTATGCTACCAATATTAACAGTATTAATAACCCAACAAACCCAACCCTAAAAAGTTAGGGCGCTGTGTAAAACATCAATAAAACAGAATGTGGTCATTTGCTAATCTTTTTCCGACATACACTCAATAGAAAACAGTACAGAGACAATATATGTAATATTTGACCTCATCAACTGAATTGGTTTATGTATGTTTATTCTGAATTTGATGGCAGCAACATGTTTCAAACAACTTGGGACAGGAGCAACAAAAGACTGCGAAAGTTGTGGACTGATCATTCCACAGGTAAACAGGTTCATTGGTAACAGGTGATAGGATCATGATTAGGTATGAAAGGTTCATCCTGGAAAGACTCAGTCGTTCACAAGCAAGGATGGAGAGAGGTTCAACACTATGTGACCACATGATTGGATAAAGGAGATTACTGCATGGGCTCAGGAACACTTTATAAAACTGTTGTGGTTTCCATTTTATGCTACTATACTAACACTCCACCACATTTGGAAGAAATATTATATTTTTACTAGACTACATTCATCTGACAGCTTCAGTCCCTTCAGCTCACCCCAATGAGACAACATGCCCCCTGTCAGCTCTGTTTTCCACCATCTGCTGAAAGAAGGGAAAGTTGTGGGCAAAAAGGCAGAGCTGTCAACCAAAGTTCATTAATGTGAAAAGCCTCAAGAAACTACCAGCCTTGTTTCTTAACTTTATATTTGATGTTTCTGTGCTGCAGGTACTTGTTAATTTGAAGCTTAAGATTTCACATGAACAAATGATAGTGTGACAGTGTATGAAATGTGATGCATTGTCAAGGATTAAACAACAGTATATAGACCATTAAAATGAGCTCAACTACAATTGACAAGTTAAAATGTTACTTACACCCTAAGCGTCGGTAGAACATACTGTAATTTTAGTCATTCAGTCATTCTGCATAAATAATACTTAAAGTTATAATCCTTATAATCCCATGAATTTCATTATAATGAATCTTTTGTTACTACTTTTACAGGAAAAGCCATTCGGTATAAGGTTCAGACACAATATCGCACCTGTCTGTCTCATTAATTCAGTCACCTGCACCTCGTCAATCCAGTCCAGATACAGATCACATTTTAATACCAGGTGTAGATCTTTGGTCAACTTTGCTGCCAATTTGTCCCAGTGGCCATCTGCAGTACTGCAGCAAAAATCCCCTCAAGAAATATTATTTAACATAGATCAACATTATCAAAGATACATTATAAAACTGGGCACCTTCAACTGCAAATATTTTACAGGAAATTACAAAAAATAAATATGGAGTACAACAGAGAAAACGGCTCTGGATGTGTTTCAAGATCCTGCAGCATTTATTGCAGTAAAAGTTGATCACTAGACAGAACAGTTTACTTATACCCCCACCCCCCCGCGGCCCAGCACTGTACTTCTGCATGCTGTTGCCGCCAGTGTCCACAGGGTGCCACCAAATCAACCAAGTCTAAAATCGTAACGTCTCAATGAAAAATAATTTAGTACGTCTTTATCTTCAGTAATGTGACATATTTCTGGTTTCAAGTCATTTGAATTCTACAGATGAATTCGTTTCTCACTTTTCACGATCCAATCAAACATATAGAAAAACTGTCACTGTTTCTGTAGCGATAAAAAGATAAGATGTAAAGTCAATGTCAGTACATTTTGTTGATAATACGTTTGGACCATTTTGTAATCGAGTACGTCTACATTATGATCTTGCTCCTTTTGTTTAGGTCAGTGATCTGAATGCGACCCAAGCCCCCAAGCAATGAACGAAAGAGCATCCCATTTACATTATTGCTCTCAATGTCCTTGTTTTCATTATGGGGATTTTGTTCTACCTTGGCTGCATTTTAAAGTTTATTTCAAGTGCATTCGTTTTGAACATCTACCTTATTTGTATTCCCCTGTTATTCTATCATTTCTTCCCCTCCGTTCCTCTCCGTCCCTTACACTGTCAAACCTCATCCTTTCATTCACAGAACAAATGAAGAGCAGGCGAAGTCACCGCGGCTACGCTGTTCATTGCTCCCAGCGAAGATGCATTATGCATGGAGCGCGCTTGTACAACATCAAATGGCACGTGGGGCCGTGCACACCTGTCATTACACACACACTTATGCCATCATGAATGTTAGGGAGTGCACTTTGAAGATGCATTTATGCATTCAGTCAAATTGCTATTTACCAAAGACTTAGGGCTAATATGATAAGTGTGTGATTTTCTGAGCGGCTGATTGACGCAGTTCCCTATATCAGCTGGCCTAGCATTTAGTATGCTAAACGGATAAGCACGCTAACACAAATATGCAACAAAGCTGCCAGTTTAGTTGGGATGATAATCTGCATTTGCGTTTTGTTTTTTCACTCTCATTCTGTTTTTCTTCCGTTTCTTTTGTGTGTGTGTGTGTGTGTGTGATGGCTAATGAGATGGAGGTGGGTGTCCTGCAAAGTCTCTTCTAATTGCATGAATCTGTGACAGGCGGTTGCACTGCATCATTTACTGTGCAAGCAGCGCATATCCAGTCCCGATCTGGCCATAATGGCTGGTCATCAGTGCTCCCTTAAGCCCTTTACAAATAGCCTAAATTTATGAGGATGACCTCTAAACACACCCACACACACAACCGAGCAGAGGCGACGTGACCCCTGCTGTGATAAGATTCCACAAACAACCCTTATAAACTCCAACTACATTCCACGTAAACCCTCACACACACACACACATTCCCGGAGCGTGTTACATAACAAGCCATAATTTATTTTTTATCATTTGTCATGGATGCAGAGAAGACGGCTGCACGCTTTTCCCACTGACATGTTTACATCCGTTTACACCTGCTCGACTCTGATGGGATTTCTCCGCCATTTAATTCAGTCATAAAAGCAAATGAATGTTGTCAGAAAGATTTGTGCCTCTCTTTTGCATCTCTCTTGTGTCCTTTCCATCCATCCATTTATCATTGCAATGCTGCTACCAATATGCATCTGCTGTAGTTTCATGGACGCTGAACATTGACGGTTCCAAAAACAGCGTCGGTTTATGGGCTCGTTGACTGGCTGAGCGTGACTTCTCATGACAGAGAGGTTGCTCTATTGTTGTAAATGGAATTCTGACCTGGGAGGTCAAAAGGTGACAGCAATAGATACAGGAGCGTAAAAGGCCCGAGTGTCTGTTTCTACATAAAATCAGTCTGCCTGGAGGCAAGTGCTGATTAGATAAGTGCCAAATGACAGACCGAATGGGGATAAAACTGCAGTCACATTAGGCTGAACTGACTGTAATTGCAAGCTGCTCGTCGGGAGAAAGCGCTCACGTTAACCCTCTCACTGGTAATAATAAATGAGGGCATGTGTGCATGATATTTCTTCATCACTTATATATATTTTTTTCTTCAAATTGCAGCTGTTATTTTTACACAAAGGGAGAACTTTGATCTGCAAATACTGAGAGTTGTCTGCTACAATTTCTTTGAGTGATTGTAGACAAACAACAATAATAAAGATTAAACTGACTGGAATCAAAAGCTGCTCACCAGGAAATGTTCATGTTTGCCTCTCATACTTACAAAATCTTAAGCATGTTTGGATTGGATTTTTCCCACACTAGGCATCTGATTTGGCATCTGAAAGCATGCTATTAGATTTCTTTAAAACAGGCATCAAACATGCAGTAACAACAGTCGCCAACAGTTATTTTACTACAAAATAACAACAATCAACAGCCATTGAAAATAGTGCCCAACTTAGAGACCCTTACAGGAGGGATCTGAAAAGGTCTGACAGGAAGTGATAGTATCAAAAAAGAAAATGTGAAGAAACTCACTTCACAATCACTTTATGGAGTTCAGCTAAAAGATTCATTACCACGTTCATTCACTTACCTCCTCTAAGCAGCACATTACAGTTAACATGCACTTCAGTTTGCATTTGGTGCTGCTGCTGACTGTCTTCACTTCAGCTGTCAGGTCAGTATGTGGCCTGTTCAAGCTGGTATGTTCGATCCAAAACTAGGTCCAGTCGTGGCTCAGTAGCCACCTATTTGTGAGCGACCAGGACTTGTATTATGCACCAACCATGTATCTATGCTGTGTTCTTGCCACTGACTGAAATTTTTGATATTCTCCCCCACACGACTCTCCATTTTTGCATCTTTATCTTTATGAAGTGTAGTCATTAAATCTTGGGAGATGCACTCATTTTTAGCTTAACTCACAGTCCTTATTATAATCCTTATAATTCCAGCTCCTGCTGACTTGGCAACACCTGTGGTTAGCTGTGGTAATACTAAGCATGTCTTAATGATACCAGTCCCACAGTAGAATTCTAAACGACAGGCAGACATTGCGTAATGAAAACGTGATGAGCTTCCAGATTACATTTACAATGTGTACTTAAGCTGGTTTGGTTTTCTGTATGTGCATACTTTTATTAAGGATACTACATTCAGTTCCAGGAGGCTTGATGTGAACGCCATTTGAATCCAGCACCGGAATGGTGGACTCTGCCACTGACAATGCAACATAGAAAGGGAACTGATGAGTGTATATATATTTAATGGTCAGTTCGTCTTCACCTCAGTTTGCAACACCCAGCAGGAATCTCACAAAATGTATTAAAATTAAATTTATATGTAATCACTTTGTCACTAAAATTCGTTACACGCTCAGTCTGAACCCACCCTGAAAACAAAAACTGTCTTTTCACATTTCACACTGGTGCATTCATTGTTTTTACTTTTTTCATGTTTTTCATTTAAAACGGCAGTGTCAGTGAGGAAGAGCACACGCAAGAACGGCTCCTGTTCAACACACAATTTTATAAATGTGCCGTGACAGAAGGCCAAAGACATTGTTTAGCTTGAATCGCCCACCACCCGCCCAGAGCAGATGATGTTTGATGACTGTGCTTAGGTGAACTGCCGCAGCGGTGGGTGACATTGACCCCCAGCGCCATCCGTTTAAAATAATGGATACTGGAAGTTCCGAGCAAATGGGCAGCGTTGGCTGTCTTTTTTAGCTATTGATTTATGCCACTTGTGTGTTTGTGTCAGCAGGGTTGTCAGTGTGTAATGTGTCTCCAGTGTGGCACACGCCCCCACCCCCACCCCCCACACCATTGCATGGAAATAGATGGCACAGGGGTTAGAGGAGAGAGAGAGAGAGAGAGAGAGAACACATTTCCTGCATACCTCTCTCTTGCCCGTTCTCTCTGTCTTCTCCCTCCCACTTTGAGCTTCTGATTGAGAGTGCCTCAGCAGCAGTGCTCTCTCTCTCTCTCTCCCTCCCCCTCTCGCTCCCTCTCTACCTCTGGCACTCTCTCTCTCTCTCGCTTTCTCTCTCAGTCAAAGGGGGGGATTCTCCGAAACCAGCTGTAGCTTAATGTGATCCTCAGTTCTCATCACCGTTTCATTGATGTTCTCTTGTTTTGTTTCTTTCCCCATATTTTCTCTTCTGAATTAAATGACTCTGCTGCCGATGCCACTGCTGAAATCCAGTGTTTGGATGCTACCAAGGTGCACAAAGGGGAGTAGGAAAGGAAGAGAACTTTTAAGGCTGCTGTCAGTGCCCTTTTCTTTTGACTCTTGTTTAATTTAGTGTTGAGATACGAGTCAACAATGGAGGGATTTTTGTTGTAGTGGATGACTCATTTAGGTTATTTTCCCCCTGGAGACGGCTGGATATAGATTTCTTTTGTTCCACCTGTGTGTTTCACCTCTCACACACTCTGCAGAATCTGTATGGACTTTTATGGAGTGTGAAATTTTTGCAGTACGTGTGAAGTTTGGAGGAACAAAGTGATACAAAGCATGGCTGAGGGAACTGCAGCTGAGTGTTAAACCCTTCTGTCCAGGGAGGCAGTCCAGGTAAGACTGAGTGTGTTCTGATTCACTTGCATGTACATATTAAATTGTTCATAAAGACACATCTACATGCATGCACTAAGAGCTGATTATTGGAGCCTTCAGGTCTATTAGTGAGGGCTGAAATGTAATATTAACTCTGACTTCATCTCTGCCCCCGGTACTTTTGGAACAGCATGTGTCGCAAAGGAAGAATACTTTCTCAAATATCTCCGTCTGAATCTTGACAGTTCAGTGACAGACTGGACAAAGGGAGAACCTCTGTGACTGAGTGAAAAGTTATCTGTGTTCTTTCAACAGTTGCATCAACTCTTGATACATTTGGCTGTTTTATTTATTTATTTATTCTTTTAACATACGCCCTGCGTGTGTGCATCATGTATACTCTCAGAGAGTGAGGATGCATTTCGTCATCAGCCTTCTGAAGTCCTGCTGACGTGAATGATACTCAGATAGAGTATCGCCCAATACATAAAGTTCTCATTTCCAATAGATTTTTTTTTTTTTTGCAAAGTGGCATAAAGCAGTTTTTTAAAAAAGAAGCAAAATTCAGAATAGTTTGAATTTTGTCATTTTGTTGCTTGAATGCTTCCCAAATCTATCTTGAATCAGACTGTGACACTGCTGCTCACACAGTCCAGATTGTTGCAGTGGCAGAATGTAACTAAGTACATTTACGCATGTACTGTGCTCAAGTACAATTTGAGGTACTTTTACTTGATTGTTTCAATTTTTTGCTATTGTACACTTCAACTCTGCTGCATTTTGAAGGCCAATAATGTACTTTTTAGTCCACTACTTTCACTTTATTGAGTAGTTACTTTGGCAATTTAGATTTTTGATATGAAATATAAATCAGCAAATAAATGTCGATACATGTATTATTATAGGTTAAGCTACCCCGCAGTATATAAAATACTTCAAATTGTCCCCACTCTGAACAGCTGCAACACTGAAGTGATTCAGTAACCACTTTAATTTAGTAATATGCTGCCTGCCATTCTGCAAAGTGAGTAGTACTGCAGTTCAGCAGTGCATACAGTTCAAAACATTTCCAATATCTTATTTCATGACCACTTTGGGAAAACTTGGATAACTTACAAGAACAGACTTCCTGTTGTTTCATATTACATAAATATTTAGTTGAATTGACACGAGCTTAAAGCTATTTTCAGAGCTCCTTTCTAAGCCTTCAGTAAAATGGGGGGTTTCATTTTCCTGAATGTGAATGAGTGCAAGCAGTCAAAAGAAGCTTTGCATCGACAGCAAGCTCATTAAGTCCTTCCCTAATGACTTCTGCCTCTGTCACAAATGGAGATTATAAATGAAATCAAACAGGCCAGTGTAGTTTCTCGGACTGTAATAATCCCCATTTATGTAAAATCCACCTCAATAGTCCAAGGATTAGTCCAAGTTACAAGACAATAGTTGATTACCAAATGCCACCTCTTGTACAGTTGCGTCCCTCACCCCTTACATTTCTGTTCCCATGCATCCAGACATGACCACAGTATCCATGGAGCCCGTAGGAGTCCTCGTGGAAAGGGGCGCAAATGCCACAGACCCCCCTCTGAACTCACATCAAGACACGGCCGCCACCTATACCATCGGCACCATCCTCTCCATCATGTGCCTCGTCGGAGTCTCGGGGAACATCTACACCCTGGTGGTCATGTGCCACTCCATGAAGACTGCAGCCTCTATGTACATCTACATCATAAACTTAGCTTTGGCGGATCTGCTGTATCTCCTCACCATACCCTTTGTAGTCTGCACACACTTCCTGAAGGGATGGTACTTTGGGGACCCAGGCTGTCGGATTCTCATCAGCATGGACTTCCTGACCATGCACGCCAGCATCTTCACGCTGACAATCATGAGCACGGAGCGCTACTTTGCTGTGCTCAAGCCACTGGACACAGTCAAACGGTCTAAAAGTTACCGGAAGGCCATCGCTCTGCTGGTCTGGGCTGCGTCTCTCATCCTCACCCTACCGACGATTGTGAGCATTCAGCTAATGACAGTGGGCAACAAGGCGATGTGTCAGCCCACCTTGTCAGAACACTCCTACAGAGTTTACATCTCCTTCCTGTTTTGCACTAGCATTGTCGCCCCAGGACTGATCATCGGTTTTCTCTACATCCAACTTGCACGCACTTATTGGATTTCGCAGACGGAGACCTTCAAGCAAACCAAGAAACTTCCCAATCAAAAGGTCAGTGCATCATAAGATAGTGTCTTTTAAAGGATACAAGTGGCTCTATTTCACAAATGCTCATTTTTGGCAATACCACTCATCTTCAAAGATTTATGCAGTGAATGTTTGCATGTACTGTATCTGCACAGGCATGGATGAGAACCAACAAGTCCTCTGAGTAAGACGACCAATTGCATTGTTTGTTCATGCCCTCCTGGATGATGAAGTGTTTTCGGAAACTGTGTCAGTGCCTACCAAAAATATCACCCACTGATACTTCTATGGTTAAGATTTGGTTAGGTTGAGGTAATGAAATGACTTGATTAGGGTGAGGGTTTTAACCAGCTACTTGGTTAAGATTTGGGAATGATCATGGTTGACCTTTTGTTGACCCATCGATTCTTTCCAAACCTGCAATCTATCTTCCCTCTGTGAACTATGTGGATAGAGGGCACGTTCTTGGTTCTCCTTTTTTGGTTTGCAGCATCACCCTGGACCCCGCCCCTCACCCACTGTGCAGCTCAGCTGGAAACCTAAATGCAGACACATCCATCAGGTAGAACCTGATGAATAGGCAGGAAGTTAGGCAAGACGCTGCTGTACAAACTAACACCACAGACATTCCACTCACTGGCTGTTGATTTAGACTGTACTTACTCCTGAGGGAGGGGTCCTATCCTGCAGCTCACAGGCTTGTAACACTCTGTCTCACAGCTATTGTATGACCTCCTGTTTGTGGAAGGGTTTGCCAACAACATTGTCATCATAAAAGATAAAGTGTTGCTATTTTTATATGTATGTCTGTAGTAGCATCAGTGCACCTCTCAGCTTAAAGCATCACGTTATCAATCCTCTCTCTGCTGCTGCGGGTCTTTTATTTTCCATTCCCCTTCTTCATTCCCCTCACGCTGAGACGAAACCTGGTCCAATTTGCTTCATAGCAGGGCTTAAGACAGCTTCATTTTGTCTTATCATTGTGATTACCAATGTGGGCAATGCAGCCCTTCAGTTGCTTTAAAGGCTGTTCATAGGATTTACTTGTACAATGGTACCTTGGAGAGAGAGTGCAGACTGTTCAACTTTTAAAAGTGCCGCTGCTTACTATAGGAATAATTAATCTCTGTGTTCATACCAGTGCTGTGATCACGCTGGGATAGAGAGAGATGGTCACATTTTTCAGAATTGAACATCACCACCACTAACCAATGCAGCAGTGATTCTTCTTAATGATTCATCTCTGTGGCGTCTGTGTCTCTAAAGGTGCTGTACCTGATCTTCACCATCGTGCTCCTCTTCTGGGCCTGCTTCCTGCCCTTCTGGATCTGGCAGCTGCTGGGTCAGTTCTACCCCTCGCTGCCCCTGTCCGCCAAAGCCAAACGCAACATCAACTACCTGACCACGTGTCTGACCTACTCCAACAGCTGCATCAACCCTTTCCTGTACACGCTGCTCACCAAGAACTACAAGGAGTACCTGAGGAAGCACAAGCGCTCCTGGACGGCCGGCAGCTACTTCAACAGGAGGAGTCGCTTTCAGCGTTCGCCACGGAGGTCGCCATCTTCCAGCAGTCAGCAGTGCACTGAGAGCTTCATGCTCACGCACACAGCCTCCCTGCGAGCACATAACAGCAGTTTGTAAGGTAGGAAAAGACTTTTCTGACTATTTGCGATTTTGAAAAATATAAGACGCTTTTGAACTGGTGGCTTTGTCTGGTTCTGATGGGTTATGTGATTTCAGATGCCATTGATTTCTGGCCCTCTGAACACGTGTGCCTTAGGATTCTTACTTCCTGCTGTGCAGTGTAAACATGTCCAAGTGGGACAACTGGTGCCTGTTGATGTTTATGTATGGAAAAGGGTGAGCTGGTGAGACGAGTTCAGCAATAATAAATATTCCATTGCACTGGAAACACTTCAGAAATATCAGGCCAGCGATGAGATTCCTTTGAAGAACATTTTTGTGTCAGTTTTCGAGAACTGTTTTCTTCCTCGGGGGGCACAAAGGATGAATCACGCTCTTAATTTAGATAAGTCATCAAACGGTTCCCACTATATGTGTACAGAGAAGAAAACAATTTCTCTGTTTGAAGATAAACGATATGTTTTCATTTAGCTCGAATCGAGCTCATCATTCAGAAATGGAAAATTCATGTACAAAAATGTTGATTTTTCTCCAACTTGTGAATGTGCATTGTACAATACTATTTATATTCGTAATAAATTGCACAAATTGGTTAGAAAAATCACAAGCAGTTACTTTCCTCAAATCATGATGAACCTCAGATTATTGTGTTGCACAAGTGTTGTCTAGCTGAATGTTTCTGCAGTGATACCATTAAAAACCATTTCTGAATATTTCTAGTTTATAAAAATAACACGTACATACATACATTATTCATGAAACGCTTGATTCTCCATGCACAGTGTCAAAAGTTACAAAAATGTGGAAATCGGATTTTCCAGTTTGGCTTTACTTCTCGGTTATGTTGAATATTGCCCATGGGATTTCTACTGCCTGGAAAGAAAGTTATAAACTAACTCTATTACTGACATATTATCCATTGTAGCGCCTTTCTCCAGGTTTTCCTTCTCTGTTCATTTTACAATGTGAATTTTGTCAGATTCTGCCTCATTTAAATCTTTAACTGACAGAAGTGTCTTTTACACTTTTCCTCTGAATGATGGATCTCAGCTTTGCACTAGGTGCCCCAACTCTTACAGTACATAAATATTTTGTGTATTTAAGTATGTGTCCGTCAGTCTGCATGACTGTCTCATACATTTAATGGGTTTTAGATGTCATTTGCGACTGTTCGTTGCAGAGGAAGCTGGAGGACTGAATCCCAGTGCAGTGGAGGGGAACTGAGGGTGTAGAGCAGGGTGATGGGTGCAAGGGGTGGGGTGGTGGGATGCATACACACACAGAACCACACACTGGTGGCTAACCTGCTGCTTAAGCCCCTTGCACGTGTGTACAGGAACATTTCCTCCGTGGGGTCAAGTGTGAATGGGAGCAGGGGTCAATATTCAGGGAAATCTGTTCTGCCAACAAGAGAAAGTAACGTTTCAGGGAAAATGCTGATACGGCTGTGTTGTGAATAAAAGGGAACATTGCAGGGACCAGCATGTAAACGCTTACATCCGTGTGAGGAAAGACACTTTCACATGGGCCGAGCGAATCACAAAATTGTGCTGATGATGTGTTTGAATGTTTACGGTTAGTGGATTGTGAAAATTAATGGTCTCACAAACTTGTCGAACATTAACCACATTACAAGAGCACAGGACAAAAACAGCTCCTCGATGTCGTCTTCTTCTTCCTCTGTTGAGTTTAATGGCAGTTGGCATCCATAAATGTTGCATTGTTGTCATCAGCTGAACTGTGCCCTTATGCTATCTATTCTGGCATCCCCATGGTGTGTGTGAAAAGGCACACAACCTGCCTGAAAGGCTATCCCAATTATTTAGCTGGGGCTATGTGTAGGGGCGTTTAAGTTGTGTGAAGGTTCTCAGTCATCCAGGTCATGGTATTCAAGTAAGAGTCGCATTAAAGGCAACTGAACTTGGTTGTTGATTCTTGAAGATGTTTCACTTCTCAACCAAGAAGCTTCTTCAGTTCTGACTGACTGGCACAGAAACCCAGGTTCTTAGCCTCTGTGAGGTCATTAACCAAGCCAACTTGATAACAAGTGTGAACAACCCTTGGAGTTGTCGCATGAGGTCAAGTGTGAGTGACTGTGAAGCTTCCTGGGAAGAGATGTGCCACTCAGTCTGAACTGAAGAAGCTTCTTGGTGTGAAATGTCTTCAAGAATCTAGAAAACAAGTCCATCTGCCTTTGATTCAGCCTTTACTTTTTTCTTTTTTTGCAAAGAATGACATCTGCTAAATCAATAACTAAATGAATATGGATCATAACTAAGGCCAGATTGACACAGCAGGATATTAAGGCTGAGTGTTTGCTTTTCCCCCATA
The DNA here is from genome assembly GCA_037975185.1 of Centropyge bicolor. NCBI lineage: Eukaryota > Metazoa > Chordata > Actinopteri > Pomacanthidae > Centropyge > Centropyge bicolor. Next base: position 5,799,106 of record JBBMOC010000024.1, on the reverse strand, counting down.
ACTTCTCCAAAGAAACTCGACAATTCTATGTTCCAAAATAATATCGCTGTAATCCATCCCACAAGAGTGAAAACAGAAGGGAAAATCCAATATTTACAATCTACTTCATAACTTTGTACTCAGCTAATATATTGGTAGTGCTTTACCCTTGATTACTAGGTGGTGTGTCCAGGCTGCCTGCAGAGAGAAAGTGGCAGTGAGTCATATATTACCACTCTCTGCCTTGGAATACAATGTGCTGAGTGACATCTACCATAACTCACAAGGACAGAGAATATGGCTCCATATTTGTGCCTGCACACATGGAGACACAGACATGTGCACTCAACACACTCCCTACTAAACCGAGTCCAAGACACTGAATGTGTGTGTGTTTTAAAGAGACCTTTTATTTTGAGTGTGTGGCAGAAACACTCTTCACAGTAACATAGTTTTTCCATTAACAAGTCAGCTAATCAGTTTTTTGTTGTTTTACAGGGAAGTTGATGGAGGCAAATATACAGTATGTTATTCATTTATATGATATTAGTTTATTTTTGTCAGCATCATATCTTTTAGCATTCTGCCCATAATTACTTGTTTTCTACTCTGTTGTCTAAGTAGCAGATGTGATGTGTGCACTTTTGGTGTCTTTATAGGGCACTCATTAAAATGCTTTGAAATTCAAAAATTCAACCTTACAGCGTTATTGGAGGACATAATGACACTTTATTTCTGCTTTTCAATATGTAAAGTGCGTGGAAATTACCAGTCACTTGCCCAATAAAGGGTTAAAGACACCTTTGGGTTGTGCTTGATAACTAAAGTAATATAACAAATAATGTAATTAATTCCTTGTCGAGCAATAAGTGAAGTGAAATACTTAAGTAAGAGTAATAAGTAATAGGCATTATGTAATTGTTTGAATTTTCTATTAACATATATAGATGCATGACATGCAGCATGACTGGAGATGTACATCAAGGCCCTGTTATGTGCAGCTCATAAGCCACTCTCAAGGCAATCACAGTCTGGCCTGATGTGCTTTGATTTAAAGCAACAAAGTGGAAAACATCAGACCACTGTATTAATTTACCAATAACAAATTGCAGTAAGCAGTGCGAGCTTTTAATCAGAACGATATGATGACATAAATTGTTTATGTGACCCGAACAAACAAGACAGGATTTTACAGCGATCACAAACATGGCAACCCACCAAATGGAAGCTCCTCTCATTTGATTTTTATAGTGAGGGATGTAAGAGGCAACAATAACGAAGCCGTAATATCAAACTGAGAGCGTGGACTGATTTTATATTGGCCACTGTGGAATCACAGCCGCTGCGGTTAAATGGCCTGAGAAGACAGCAGCAAAGATAAGCCTTGATTCTACCAGCAGAAAGATATAATATGATTTGCTTTTTCTTGAATGATGTCTTTATGATAGAAGAATGTTAAGCTGACAAATGAAATGTATAAAACCTTTCACACCTGGCTCTGATGACTGTTGGAAAATGGTTTATACAAAGGCCAGTTCATGGAGAGTCAGAAATTACCACAGCGCCTTTGGAAAATCGGTTTTGCAATAAAGCTATTGGAAAACCCAATGGGTCATGAAAACGGATTTATATAAGTCACTTTCAGTCTAGGCTGTTAAAATTATTTAAAAGTTACACCTTTCATTCCTTTTATTGGTTTCCACACATATCTTTCATTGCCCTAAGTGGATTTTTGTAAAAGAGCCCCTCGACAGTCCATCAGCGCTGGCTCATGCAGAACAATTTTGTCTCGAATTCTAAAGTGGCCCATAAATGTTTCCTCAATAAAAAAGAAGGTTTCAGGCTAAACTGATGAATCCACTTGGTGACAGCTGCCTGGCAGGCTGCATGGAAGTGCCCTAACTCCTGATGCACGCTGATAGCATCTCATTTTTTGATGTAAGGAAAGGCCACGGCAGGAAGCAGCCAATGAACACAGGAAATGGTAGGAAACACACATGTTTAGCAGCTGCTGTGGAAAAAATGGAGGCTACTGTATGGCTCAGTTTATTAGGGTTGTGGTTTAATATCCAATGCAACAGCAGGAGCATATGGACTTCGACAAGCTTATAAAAGATGAATATTCCCTACACACTCAAGTCACTGAAATTTGAGTTTCCCAGGATTGTAACTTTATTTAGTTGCACTGGTGCTGATATCAATTATCTACACAATAACAGGGTCTGGATAAAAACCACAGTCTGTACATGCTAACACACAAAAAAATACACATTCACATAATCTGTGGCTGCATGATTACAAATAAGTGGCACATTCACGTAACACAGTATGTGATGTATGTGACAGTATGTTTTCGCTGCTTCGGGTCTAAATGCTTTGCCCTTTTCCTCCCAGATAAAGAGAGGAAATTAGTCAGCAAAGGAAATGGACATTTAAATAAAAGAAAAGATTTGGTTGAGGAGCAGTGGTTCCCTCTGTGTCAGCTGTGCCTGAATAGAAAAGGTGAATAATTCACGCAGGAAACTAAACAAACTGCAAAAATCAAACCTCTTCCATATACATACATATTATTCATTAACTTGTTTTTCAGTGTTTTTGTGAGAGATAAAATGGTGATTGTGCTTCCAGGAAAAATCCTCTGGGATACTCAGGAAAATAAAGAGAGGGAAAAGAAAAGTGCCAAACCTTCATCAATAAAAATTTACAAGGCAAAGAGGAACTTAAGGATTACTGCTTTAACCGTGAAGCATTTCCTGCCATGGAATGTCAAGTAAAATAACAAATTACATTTACTCTGATTACTTAACAAAGTAGTTTTTGTGTATTTTATTCAAGTATTTTTTAAAATCAGTAATTCTACTTAAGTAGAATACTTAAGTATTTTTTCTAACAAGTATTGCACATCACAACATTTCAAGCCGCATCCATTTCAGAGTAAAACCAACAGTCCCATGAAAAAGTCCTGATGAAGTGAGTGAGAGTGGAACAAAAGAAAGGTGTTGAGCAGCAGAGACAAAGCTCCTGGTGTGTCTCTGGCTGCAGGTGGGCAGAGCGCCAGACAGCTCTGCTTCCAAGGATCCACTCTGCAGACACTCTGCACTCAGCTGACACACGCGAAAGGTTAACAAGGTCACATCTACCCTTATCAATCACTGCTTTATTGCTGCACGCTAAGTGACACAAATCAAACACACCCAAGATGTTGTGTGATGCATGCTGGGTCTGTCTAAATGCTGAAATGCGCTGCGTAAAAACTGCAGCTCTCGTGCTTAATCTGTGTGTTTGTGGCTGCAGCTCCTGTGGAGTTTATACTGTTTGTACATGTCTGTGTTGTTCTTCTGCTGTTAAACTGACAGTTACTTCATTCCTCTGGCCTTATGTTGCTTTTGCGCCTGCCATGGTGTCCTCAGCGCTTCTTGTTTATTGTTGGTCATTTCTGTCTAATTGTCTGAGTTTTGCTATCTTTTCTGGTTACTTCTAATGAGGCTACACAGCAGAAGTAATAATCAGTGGTGAGCATAGGCTGCAAAGTCTCTTTTTAATTGGAGCTTGTTGTTAGTTTGTTTGTTTTTAGATTGATGTTTAATGCAATAGGAAGCAATGTTCTCTCATTTAAATTAATAATTTCTAAAATGTAACACAGATATATTTACGGGCTGCACGGTGGCTCAGTGGTTAGCACCGTCGCCTCACAGCAAGAAGATCGCCGGTTCGCGTACCGGTCAGGGCGCTTGGGATCTTTCTGTGTGGAGTTTGCATGTTCTCCCAGTGCAGCGTGGGTTCTCACCGGGTACTCCGGCTTCCTCCCACAGTCCAAAAACATGCTGAGGTTAATTGACTACCCTAAATTGCCCTTAGGTGTGACTGTGAGTGATTGTCTGTCTGTGCTATTTGTGTATATGTGCCCTGCGACAGACTGGCGACCTGTCCAGGGTGTCCCCTGCCTTCGCCCGAAGTCGGCTGGGATAGGCTCCAGCCCGCCCCGCGACCCTGCAAAGGAGTAAGCGGTAGATAATGGATGGATAGAGATATATTTACCCAAAGTGCATTTTAATGACTTTTTACTGTTATCTAAATACATTGTTGTACAAGTACTTTAAATTGAGAAACACGTCTTTAGACTAACAGTATTTTCACCTGATATAATATTCTTGTACTGTTTCTATGAGATGGTTTTCCATAACATTGTGTACAGACAGTCATGGTCTCCAGAGGATGCTGAGTAGGTCAGGGGAAAAAAACATCTATTACTACATCTACTTGATGGTTAGGCCAAAAAATTGTGCATCAGAATGAAAGCACGTCACACAACTCTCCTCCAGTAGATCACGCTGTATTCACCAAATGTTTTCGCCTTCATCAGGATTGTGCCTTAGGCTTTTTCTGGTTTCCTTATATAGACTCCATCAGCCATTTAACTAATAAATCACCACATGTGACTCAAAATACTAAGGATGACCTGACCAAGTTTTTTTGGTCTCCAGTCCTGACCTGCCAATACTGAGTCTGATCCAACACCTTCACATGAAAGTGTACTGACAATATAAATTGAAATAACAGGCGTAGCTACTATATTTGAATGTTTTATAAGGTTAAGCTATTGATACGATATGAATGGAATTTGAAGTGGGAGAGTGTGAAACATGATGCGATCCTATAGAGCATCTAACTGGAGAAGATGCATCACTCTGTTGAAGTTGTTGTTGGAACTACAGGAACATTCTTTGGCCAAGAACAGACGCCAAACAACAGAAAAGCGTTTTAGCGGGTATCAAGTCACTAATGGAATTAACATTAATTAGCAGCAGATGATATGATCTGCGTTTGGCTACATTTGTCATCTTAACTGGTGAAAGCAATGATTATCACTGATTTAATGAAAAGCTGCTCGCTGAATGCTTTGTACACTGCTCTTTGCTAATGAGAAAAAAAAGATGATTTATTAGAGTTTAGAGTATCTGTGTATTATGCCAACTTCAGTCTGAACTCAGAGTCACTCACACCGGTGTGCCCAAGCAATTATTCTCATTCACACACTGGCACTAATGTTCACTTGGACCTGCAGTGAGATGCTGCACTGTTGAGCCAGGCAGTGGAAAGGAGAACAGAGCTCCTCAGAACACTGTCAGCTGAGAGTGGAGGGTGTGACCAGGCATTCTTTGACAGAGCTTTTATGAACCCTGTCATTATTATTATTTTAAATTTATTTCTGTTTGTTAATTGTACACTTGGTTTCGCAAGCCGAGCTCATAGTTTTTGTGATTAATTGCGCTTGATCGGACGGAGGCAGCATTCAGTGTACTAAGGGTAGTGGCGTATCACAGAAGAAACAAAACAAGAAGATTTTCTGTGTGTGTGTGTGTGTGTGTGTGTGTGTGCATCTTCTGCATCTTCTGGCAACAAGAGACAAGAAATAGACACAACAGACCGATAAGATGCAGGTTCCATCCCTCAGGTTCAAACAATGTACTGCCAGCATGTCACATGTTGTATTGAAGTTCATTATTTTGCTTTCTAGCAGTCAGCCTCCACATCTTCACTAAAACTGATATAGTTTAATATTAAGATATGATATTTGGTGATGTATCTGTATTTCACTCAGTGGTACAGATTCCGCCATCCCAGATGAGCAATACTGATCATTTGACCATTATCAGAATGGTCACTAGTAAATAAATACCATCGTTCATCTCAAACAAATTCTTCAAACATAGTGTCATCAAAAATCCACCATCTTTTAACATTTATACATAATCCTAAATAATTTCAATGTCAATCTGCAGTCGACCTTAGCACGTCCATCCGCTAACTACATTTCCAGTTCTTTGAAAATTCATTTTTGAACACATAAGATATTTGCACTAGAAAACATCTGCTGCGACAAGGATGAGATTCGAACCCACGCGTGCAGAGCACAATGGATTAGCAGTCCATCGCCTTAACCACTCGGCCACCTCGTCTGATATACACATATACCATCATACAAAACGGCTTTCATTCTATTTTCTTACTTAACCTTCTCTGGCTTAACCCACAAGAACCCATGGTGGCACAGGTGTAACAAACACTTACTGCCCTAAACTCTTCCTTATACAGCTTTATGCTTGACCTTAATTCATGAAGTCCCTAAGTGACATATACTAAACATCCTGGTGTGATGGTGGTGTCTCATGACTTCCCCAAGAGTGGTGGTGTGACCTGTCGCAAGTGAAGGAAGCAGCTACTTTCATAAAGTTTGATACTAAAGGTCATTTTAAAACTATTTAACAGTTCAATACTTTAATAACGTGTCCTATGTTACATTTAACCTGTTCTGAGCATATTCATTGTTCGATTATGAAAGTTATGAAATGGGTCTGGGCTCTAATGGGTTAAAGTGCTCAGTTTAAACGCCAAATAACTGCACAACTGATGACTGATTGGGTTTGTGTTTTGTGAGTAATTACAGCCTCTCAGAGAGTCTCGTTGAACTATATTATAGTCTGATGCCAAACGTTAAATAAATGTCAAAGAAGCATGTATGTTTGGTCGCTGGCATAAAACTTCAAGGCTATCAAGTGACACAGCTTTGTATATTTAATGCAGTGCTTTCATTGAGCTGCGCACAAATCTCGCCAATAAACTCCATAAAGATCAAACAAGAGAAGCCTTGACTGCTATTAAAGCTGGCTATGAAATAATCATTCATCTCACAGACAGGACATGCTCCATCTTTAATTAGACTTGCTTTAATCCCATGTCCAGAGCTGTACATGTTTCAAAGCCATCCTCATCCGTCACAGCCATAGCATGTTGTAGAAATATTGATAGAGCCTTTATTAATGTATAGCCTTTTCCCCCCATTTTCCATCTCAGCTGCCAAATGAAATAGCCCTTGAAAGGAGGCTCCCTTTGGCAGAATCACGCAGAGGTCACCTGTGCAAAGGTCACCCAGGGACACACTGTAACTCATTCTCTTTCACTCACGATGCTGAAAGGACTATTGATCTCCCATGCCAAATATCTGAAAGCTGATTACATTGACTCGGCTCATTTTGGGAATTGGAAACGGGAATTGCTGTTCTCCTCTCATCATAGGTGATAGGAAGCTTTGCCTGTAATAAGTATTGTCTGGGAAAGTCCCCAGTGTGATCAATAAGCGCCTTGACTCACCCTCCACTGCTGTTCTCCAAGATTATATACAGGCTGGGATTGATCGAGTGGCCCCTTATCTGAGCCAGGCTCGTGTTAATGTTCCAGCCCTCATTTAGAAAGGTCTTAAGCTGATGAAACATGAGCTCTGATGATTTGATGCACATAAATGTATTACATATACTGTTTGGGTTTTTTTTCTCTGGGCAACACTTGATCCTCATTAGATTAGAGCACATAAATCATGTTTTTGTTCTTTCACAGATTCCAGTCAGACGAGTCATGCGACTTGGGAAATGAACTGACTGTTTGTGAAGAGTTCAGCAAAGTAAGATGGCAGGAAGTGATGATAAGAAATTCCAGCAGGTGACAGCTTTTCTTTTCAGGTTTCTTTTTGTTGCTCCGAGTCCTTCAACTTGAAAATATTTCAACATTTTTGAAAAGAGCTGTGCTTTTCACATTTCAATGATAGGCAAGATGTCAGAGTTGAGGAACTCACAGACAGCGATTTTCTGCATTTCGACATCACTCATGTGATTTATGCAATGTATGGGCCCACCTGTGCAGGCTACAAACTGTTTACAATCAGCTTCCAATTTGAAGTTTAAACCCAGCTGAACGAATTGTCCCAGTAACTTGTGACTATGATCCATATAAACCTTTAAAGGAGGGGAAAAATTTGTTCCCCATCCATCTCTCGTCCTCTGTCAACTCCAAGTTCCTTAGTTTCATCCCGACTGATGGCGCCAAAAGTTACAACAAAAGTAAGCGTTCAAAGTCAAATGAGACTGAAGTCGTTGCACATATGTACAAAGCAGCACCTGGTATTGATAGAATACACGTGTGAGTTGTTGATAACATTAAAATTAGTTTCTGTCACTAACGTTCTCTTTTAAATGATGTTGATGAAGTGTGAAAAACATCCCTGTGAGTCTGCCAGTGGTTCTTTCAGCTAAATGCAAGTGTAAAGAGGCAAAATAGAACTGTGCCTGATGAGAGTGTCAGCAGTTTTCTAGATATTTAATCCCTCAACTTCCTTCGTCTGAGGGACTTCCTCTCGCTGTCTCTCCAGCTCTGCATCATTTCTTCATTTCCTGTTCCAATGCAATGCAGTTTCCTGTTTCTGTAATGCAGAACCCATATTGTACTTTATAGCTTTAATGAATTTACATGCAATTGAATGTATTTACATGCAGTAAACCTAGACCTCCAGCGATCCTTGGGGGCCCAGGGGCCTTTGCCCGCTTTGCCCAGTTTGTAATCCAGCCTTGGTAAACTGGTAGCAATCAGATAAGGCTGCTGTATGAGCCCACTTTACTGAACCCAGACCATCTTGAAATTTAATGGAAAAACTTACTGCAGTGTGACAACATGGGTACAGAATGACAGACTAATGCAGGAGCCAAAAACATCTCAGACCTCGAGCTGCTTTTCACAGAATAAAGAGAGAATGCTTGTGCGCATGGTGGGTAAAGTTATGGGAAACCATTTCTTCAGCACTTAAAGCCCCAGCTCTCACATCGCATGCAAAAATGCCTACATTGCCCTTAAGCATTTCAGGAGGTGTTAGCAGCTGCTTCTAGGAGGATTTAGAGAGTCTGGGTTTTCTGACCAAGGCAAAATGAAGGAATACAGAGATAAGGGCGAGGGGAGGGAAGATAGAGAGGATGAGCAGGGCATGCATGTTAACAGACAGATGAGGACAGGTGAGCTCTTTTTTTCATTTGTCCTGCTGTCATGAGAAAGAATGATGTCAAGGGAATGGTGGAGGCAAAAAATAGATTCAGTGAGATGACAAGAAAGTAGATGGAATTTGTGTGTTCGTGAGGAACAGAAACGCTGGCTTGCTATACATAGAGGCTTGAGTTATGACGCAAAGGAGAATATGGATTAGGATTGTGTAAATGCATAGGTGTGTGTGTATGTGTGTGTTGATCGATGTGACTGATCCAGGACAGCTGTGTGTGTTTATAGTCCTCAGGTCCTCGGCTGCACACATTCTTGTAAATACTTATCCTCTGACCCTGGACAAAAGTGTTTGGCATCTGCATACAATTTGGCATCCCAGTCTGTGAGGGGGGGGGGCATTCAAACACTTACACAAGCAACACGAGACATTAAAAATAAGCCCTGTGCTCATTCGCGTTAATCCAGGTCTACTGTATTGAACACCTCTATATCCCGCGGCTAGCTTTTGTTGACACCTTCCCCTCCTGCTGTCCGCCTTTGTGCTCCTGTCCTGTTATAATAATTGAAACGTCTGTGCATTTCGCAGGCAAAGAGGATGATACAGCTCAGTGGGAGGCGATACATCATGTTCCAATGCACAGAACCGTGACAGAAATTTAGCATTTTAACAGGTTTTTGGCTTTCCCTTTTTGCATTCTCTCACCTCCGAGCACAATTTGTGAGGTTCTCGCCACAGCCGTGTCAATCAATATGAATTATTGTTGCACCTCATAACAGCAGGAAATGGAAGTGCAGAGCTATCGTTTTTCCATGTTCGGGGCTGGAATCCCGGGATGGATGCTGACCTTGTGAAACGAGCGATGTACCTTTTAAAACAACTGAATTGGATTGATTTGGCAGCAGCACTACTGACAGTAAACATTCGTAACATCCAGGCTCTTCTCCCAGTCTGCCGGCCAAACAGAAGGTTGGATAATTCTCCAAAACCCCAGACAATGTGGCTGCAACGTGGTTAGAGTAAGACTGCGGTTGTAGAACATTATATATGGTGGAGTGTTTCTGTAATTCCTCCTACAAATGATACAAACCAGCTGCTCCATAGATTTTGCCTCATGACCATCAAATTATAGTCGACTGTGTTTTTGTCTTGTTGATTGTATTCTGTAGAGCTTTCAATGGTTACAAACAGGAACTGCTAGTAGATCATCTATCACTGCGTCCATGGCACAGATTAATAAAAAAATACAAGCAATATTAGGAGACGGGGTTCAGGTGCAGTTTACAGCTAACTCACCGACTCTATGGCAGCATCACATTATTATTTCCAAATAGAAATGAAGAACATAAAGACAATAAATCTCACAATATCAAAGATGCACTTTCTTTTCAGTACATTTTTGATGTCACCGTTGCACACAGTGTCCCATCATTCCTATTTTTATTAATTGCGTTTTTTGTACTCCCATTATCTGGGGGAAATCTCTACAAAAAGGTATCTGCATATGATTGTAGAATCTGTTGGCAAAGGACAAGAATTTGGTATTTGGAAGTCTTGGTTTCCACTTGTAGTCCAAGCAGTGACCAATCAAGTTGGAGCAGGCTTTGCTTGCATGCAGGTAAACAGTCAACAGAAGTAGGAACGCACTGGCTGAAGTGCAACCTCAGAACCCATCAGCTATCACATGAAGGTGATTCAGCTTCTTATTATCTTCTTAAAATTTATATGCATCCACGTGCAGATGTCTGTATATAGAGGCGATTCTTCAGTTAAGGGAGTTTTTCTATTGCCAGGGCGAATTTTCAAGAAAACATATTTAAGGGAAAACAATTATTGTATTTAATGAATTAAAATACTCAAACAGTAATTTGTTTGGTAATGACACCTAATAAACATACTGTCAGATCAGGATGTATGAAACATCAAATTACTTACATATGTGGGCATGAAAAAAAAATCTGGTCTCTGCTTCCTGTCTGGGAATGTTCCTCTGGAGCATCTCATTTAAAACAATGTAAGTAACTGTAAAAAACTTTATTGCTCTCTACAATGTTAGGTTTGGTGTAATAACAGATGTAGGGACAGCGATTTTAACCAAATATTAACTATAAATAAATTGCGCGTTGAACAAATATAAACTATATGAATTTGAGAAGTGTCTTTTTAAGTCGTTATGAGGAAATGCAAAGTAAAGTTTGAATGAATTTAGCACTTGCTATTGCTTTATTATAGACGGGATGTCAGGCAGTCAGTGAGATTCTTGCACATTTGAATTTTCAACACACTGAAAAAGTATTAAAATGTCATCATTGAGACACAGTTATTTTTTTCATAGCTACTTCAACCTAACCTTAACAAATACAATTATTGTTTTTTGCATCTCAAGTTGCTAATTGGACTGTAAACAGTGGTCAGTACATGGAAGAGGAAGCCTTGGCTCCAATATCTGGATATCTGCTGGCTATTGGCTTGTGCCCTAAGAGGCTAAATCAGACAATAGCCAGTGGATTCTGAGTGTGTTTGGTTAATTATGCTCTGCACGTCCCATAATCTGTTGCTCTAAACAGCAATCAGGATGTTGCAGTGGAGTCAGTGAGTCAGCTGTGGCCTTCAACCTGAGCACCGGTTTTAAGCCAGTAATTACTTTTTAGCAATTTGGCTCCATTAAAAGTCGGCTGAATTCGCTCTTAGCGGTTCCTGTTCAAAATGTTCCCGTGGATGTACAGATAATTATCATTGGATTACACATTCAGGGGTTTTTAGTGGTGTGTTTTTTCTGGGAATCCTCAGCAGATTTATGGATGTTTATTTGATTTGAACAACAGAGATGATGTATAGATATATGATATCCTTGAAGTCTGAGTCATTGGGAATTGGTGAAAAAATGATTTCAGACTACCTCAGTATCTTGTTAATGTATCAGCGGTATCTTTCTCTCACATCTCTCCCTCTGTACCTCCTCTTCAACTTTCCCACAGCCCCTTGGGGAGGTGCGCCTCTGAGTAAACTACTTAGTGTTTGTTATGGGGAACAGTGAACGGGGGATTGCTTTGGACACAAATTAGAGCTTTTTCATGGAAGCGTCACAGCAGAAAGGGTGCAGGTGTTGGGAGAATTGGATTCCTATAAGATTCCGAATCTCGTCTGAGCGGGCGGTTTAATTTTTGCTGCATGAAAGAGTAGGTGATCAAAAAATTAACTATGGGATTTTTGCAAAATGAAAATGAGAGAAATTATGTTATAGTTAGGCCAGTTTGGCTGTTGTTTAGTTTCAGTTTTTTGTCCAGCTCTAGTTTTTTTTCCTGCCTTCCCGCCCATCTCTGTCTCAGTTCCAGTCTGTCCTGTCTTAGTCCCCTGTTTTTGCCTTGTCTTGTTCATGTTTTGTATTTGTCTTGCTGTGTTTTGTCCTAGTTTTATTTCTTGGTTCTGTGTCTTAGTTCTGTCTTAGTCCTCTGCCTTAGTTTCAGTCTCTGTTATAGTTCGATCTGTTTGGTACTGTACATGTCTTTATTCTTCCAGTCTTGTCATGTTGTAGTCTTGTCTTGTTTAAGTTCTGTCACTATTCACCTGCCATAGTGTTTCATCTCTGGTCTCTGTATTTGTCCACTCAGCCCGCCTCTGCCTCACCTCTCCTACCAGACCCTCCGATCTCGTCTCGTCTCCTGTGTTCCCAGCTGCAGTCTATCACCCATTAGGACTTTATAAAAGCCAGTTCATTTCAGTTTGCCCTTGCTGGATTGTTGTCTTCTATTCTTGTCTATGTTTGCATCGTTCTCGTTCCTGTTGTCTCGCCATGTCCATTTCCTGATTTTTCTGCATCTGGATTTTTGACCTTGCTGGACCCGGTTCTGCCGTGAGTTTTTGTTTAGTTTTCCTTTTGTCTTCATTAAAGACTAATTAAAACCTTAACTTCGTGTGTGCACTTGAGTCCGCAACCACCCTCCTTAACAAATTAGTTCCTTTATGTGTCAGTCAATGATCACACAACAAGAAAAAACACTACATGAACAGATCGGATATCAAGCAAGTCCTCTTACCTGGTTGTGAACTAGACTGAACCCAGGGATTGCCATGAATACACATATAAGGTACAGTGGGCAGGATGGTTTAAACTTTGCTGCAGGCGAGAGCACACCCATTCTGTGAACGAGTGGTAAAGGTCAGAAATCCTGCAGGAGTGGGATTAAGCAAACAGCCCCATGCAAGGCTCTTGCTCCTTTGACTTTCAGCCAAAGCAGGGCCCTGGAATTGGCCCTCCTGAATTTACTCCTGAAACACACCATTATTAATATTATTAATTACACCTGAGCTTTTCCTGCAGTGGTAATGAAAAAAAAGGCATGAAAACATTTGTCCTTGTCCTTGAAAATAAATCGGTCCACACAACCGTCCACCAGGAGCATATCCCAAGGAGACTTGGCTGCTTGTCCATGAGATATAACACAACTGGCGCAGGACCAGGATTTTGAAGTTTCACTGAGATCACGTAAAAATGAATGTATTATTTATCATGGAAAAAGCATTTCTCTGTATCAACTGCATTCTGCTGTAATGGCCTCCCCAAGGCCAGGAAGGGTGAAGACCTGATACCTTCATCCCTCAGCAGTCTTTTCCTGGCTGCAGGAGCACGTTTGATCATGAGACCAGGAAGCCTCTAAATGAGGAGGATGCATTATTTAAAGCGTCCTGAAACAAAGTGCTCCCTGTTTCCTTCTCCAGACTCCACTGGAGTCTCTTCACCCACTGCTGTGCCTGTTTGGAATCACTTCTTACTGTTTCCTTGTCTGCCAATCCATGTCTCTATCTCTCTTTCGGCTCGGCTGCCTATCTTTTGTGTCTCCATCTCCCCGAGCACACACACCAAATCAATCGGGCTCTTTGAAGAGCAGGTTGAACAGGGATACCAAGGAGCTCCACTCACATGTTTGAGTTCCTGTCATAGTCACGGGTTGAAGATTGAGCTGGTATCCATGGGAACACAGTGATCTCCCATTACTGTAAACCAAGATGTATTTGCATTTGTTTGCTGAGGCATCCACATTGTGCATGGGCTCATCTGGTGCAATAAATCACAGACTTCTAGCAGTCATAAAAAGCTGATACAATCAATAGGATTTCAGGATGTGTGCTGACTGAACAGCCCGTGAGCATAATCTAACTCTGCAGCCTTCTCTCTCTCTAACAGCATACACTACATGGCCAAAAGTATGAGGACACCCAAACATAGTACACTGTAAAAAAGCTGATTTATATTCTTATGAAAACCAAACTTTTCTATTGATTCAGCGCAAATGAGCAAGTCTTGATAACATTCCAAGTTCAGTCCAAGGTTTCTTTATATCAGACCACTCCTCTACGGAGTAAAATCTCATAACCAATTAAACGAAATCCACTCTCAACTTTGAAATTTCATGCGTTTGCCAATGTGATGTCATTATCTAGTTATCGCAGGTTTTTATATATAGAAAATGATTTGAAGTTATAAACAGGCTGATATCATTGAGCTAAAACTGCAAACATTAGTGCTGGATAACATACATGCGCTGTTTCCTGTGAATCCCTCGTGATAAGGAAGGCAGTCTGTGAGAGCACAGGGAGGGCAGACTGTGGCACGAACAATGAAAATTATTATACAGAGAAGTAATTAAAGAATGTGAATATCTTGGCTATCACTGAAAAATGACAGACCATAAATAGTATGAAAAATTGGGTTTGATTTTATGAAAACCTAAAGGATGAAAACTTCAATAACTACATCAGGGTTTGCTCAAGTCATCAATTTAACTTGTTTCAATATACTTCCCGGCATGCATTGTTTTTGAATTAAAATTCTCCATAGAGCTTTTTAAACAGAACAAGCAGTTGCATGCTTGCAACTATTTGCCTTTACATCTTTCTCAGACAAACCACAGTCTTTTGGAACAGTACAAATAAAGGGGATGAGCAGTGGCATTAATGAAAACATTGTTGTTTTTTTTCAAAGTACGCCTTATATGATTAGAGAGAGAGAGATATCAGATGGAGAGAGCACACAACTGCAGTAGTGCACCACGGATTGTACTGCAGTAAGTCATAAATATCATTACAGTGCTGACTGATGTAAATCTGTTGCAACATTGACATTGATCAGCCTGTAGCTGCCATCCAATAGTGTAGCTGTGACATTCAGCCCATACGGAATGATGAGAATTCATGACTGTCACACACTTATGGGATGAAATAGTGCATCACTGCTTTTGCTTTTGTATGATCTGATATTGGTTGGTGTGTCCAAATAATTGATTAAGTCCATGTGTAAAATAAACTAATCAAAAAAGGGAGAGATTTTTTTTGTTTTGGTTCCCATATGCCAACTGCATCCTATTTACGAGCAGAATAGAGAGAAGAGAAGAGGAGGCATGAGCGGAGGAGATGAGGAGTGTGACAGACAAACCTAAAGAGGTGCTGGAGAAGTGAAGAAGAGGAGAGGATCAGACAGATAAGACATAGAGTTTACACAGTTTGTCACAGCTCAGTTTTGTCTCAGTTCAAAAGGAGACCTTTTCCCACAATTGAAGCAGAAGCTATGAATCCAGGGTTGGTCAATTTATTTCAAAACTGCTACTGCCCACGCTATAGAAGGCGTGCCCTCTCTGCTGCTAAAAAATTATAACAAAATTGACTGAGGACCCAGATTGCACTCATTTTGTTGATTCGGATTTCATGTTGTAAAAATGCACCAGACCGGAACCTTTTGCTGGAGCTTTGTCTCGCATCTTATATTCATTTTACTCTGAAATGACTTGAAAATGGTGCAGTTATGAAGTGAAAATCTAAAGATTTCTGGACTGGCCTAAGACCCCTGTGTTTCAAAATCCTAACATCTTAATGGACCTGGCTTAGTACATGAGGGCACTGCCATGTGGAAACAGGAAGGGACCTTCCCAGAATTGTTGCCACACAGTTGGAAGCAGGCCATCTATGTCTGAAATATCACTGCATGCTGTATCATTAAGATGCTCCCTCAACAGCCCTAAATGAAAAGTAGTGTGTCGTGTGGCTCAAATTACTGAGTAATGTCCTAATCCCAGCAAAGCTGTTGCAATGACTCATGGGATAATTTCAAAATTGTTGTGGAGGGTTCTCAGTTTAAGAGCTCCTAGAAAGAAACATAAATGCAATGACGTGCTCGAATAAAGGTCGCACCTATCAATAAAGTGAGCCAGACAGAGAACACGAGTGAAAAATAAGATTTTACACAACAGTGCTTTGTGCTCCGAAGTGTTAACTGGTGCATTTGCAAAGGAAAATACCATGCGGCTTTGGAGTTTTACTCTAAATGAAAATGTGTTTTTAACTTTTCAAAAGCACAGACAAGATAGAAAACCATAACTGAAGTTAAAGGAGTAGTGTGTAAAAAAGTGAAACTGGTGGGGAAAAAAACACTTTATCTTGACCAAATACGAAATGTTCTTGTCATTAACACACTCTCGAAAACAGCTAATGGTCAGCATCAAAATATCACACTGCATTTAAAAGAGATAAAATAAACTTTTATTCGTCCTTCAGTTGGGAAATTACTTTTCTAATGTCCAAAACAACAAACCTAAATATCTATATTTTATATAAATATCCAGATATTATAATATATTTGGACCACCAAGCTGACTTAGAAAAACTATTTGCTAATACCCTTCACCCAATATCTGGAAATAATATAGCACGGTTGGCACAGCTCGATTCACCATTGATAACTAAAAGAAGCACTCAAACCCTAACCTTAGTATTTAACCATAATATATTAATGGAATAAAATAGCTACATTCATATAGTGCTTTTATCCAAAGGGCTTTAGAAGATCTTTGCCACTCATTCACAGACGCACTCACATATCGACGGCAGTGAGCGAGCAGGCAAGGTGCTGGCCACTGGACCGTTGGGCCATTGGGAGCAATTTGGAGTTCAGAGTCTTACCCAAGGAAGCTTTGACATGTAGACAGGAGGAGGTGGTGATCGAAATGCCGGCCCTGTGATCGGTGGATGACCTGCTCCACCTCCCGAGACACTGCTGCTTATTTTAGTATGTGAGGGTTTTTATTGAAATGAAATATAGATGGGGTGAGAAAAATAATTCTCACGCAGTCCATTCCCAGAGTGAGAATAAGTTACCTGTCCTCTTTCTCTCCACTTTTTCAACCTTTTGCAGGTACAGTATATCTGTCCTTTGTCATCCCTCCCATATTAGTCTCCATTACATCATGCCCCTATCTATAATAGCTGGCTATGCTGTAATCCTCCGGTTTAGTGATGTGTTTACACCTTTGGGACAGAATACAAATAAATCATTGCCCTTGTTGTGTCACGTCAAGTCAGCAAATATAGGGATCAGGTGATTCATCACCCAGAAACATCCAATATTGTGGGTACTTTAAACAAAAGCATTTAGACTTTGCACTGTTTAATCTAGATTTTAGAAATGTCCTTTAAGGCTCAATGAGATGCTGCAGAGCTCAGATAATTTGCAGCACTACTGGTCCTGAGCCAAAGCACAAACACTAACAAGTTCAATATGTTAGTATCCTGTTGGACATTTTACAGCCTGGACACCTTGAGGCATGCAGCCGCTGTAACACAAGGACTCTGAGCCAACATGTTTCTGAACCATCGTGAGCGCGTTATCTTGCTCTAAGTCTTCATTTGAAAAGAGTAATTTTGCCCAGAGTAATTCTAGAGATAGCCATTTCATAATTACATGAAAGAAAAATGAACACTCAAATTTGATATTGAACTAGATAGTACATGCGGAACAGATAATGAAATTGCAATTTTATTATGGGGAGTGAAATGAACTGGAACTGGAAGCATATTATTTTGTATTATTCTGTCTGTTTTGCCAAAAAGAACAATGGATCTATACTCAGGTTAATCTTGATCACCCTCATTCTACATCCAAAACAAAATTCTTTATAGAGCTACTTATTTTCTTTTTTTTTTTATAACACCTCCATAAAACCTCTATCAAGAGACTTTTATTAAAACCTTTAAAAATAAACCATAAGCATGTGTTGGTCTATACGCCAGTGTTAGGTCTAATCCACATGAATCAACACTTAAAACTAGAAATAAAACACAGGTATTATTGTTGTTGTTGTGTAACTGTTGTTGACAGTACAACATTTAAGACCACTCATATTGACACTGTACAATGAAAAGAAATGAGATATCTTCAGTTTTTGAAGCTTTTTTTAACTTAAGGAAAGTCTACGTCTATGCTAATTAAATCTTGTGATGACCATTTTCAGTTAATTGGTGTGCCTTGTTAAAAGTTAATTTTCTTTCTTACTGTGTTTGAGAGGATAAGTTGCATTGTGCAGAAGTAGTGTTGGAATGCAATATACACACAATAGGCCAATTTGACATAAAACTAATAAGACATAAAACTCAGGTGATCTGAAAAATTCAAGAACATTGAATGTAAAAAGAAATTTAAGGACATTTAAAATTTAAAGCAATGCAGAATAAGAAGGTGTCGCCTAACATTAGACTGGTACTATCAACCAATCAATCAAATTTTATTTGTATAGCCCTTTAAATAACCAAAAGGTACCCAAAGTGCTTTACAACAAAGCCATAAAACAATACATAAAAGCACAAGTTTTTAACTGCAGAAAGTGCCATAGTGCTGCAGCTTATTGAAAGCCTTCCAGAAGTATAAAATAGAGCAGACAAAACAAGACTGCCCTAGACAGAATTAAAAGCCAATCTAAAAAAGTGGGTCTTCAGCTTCCATTTAACAAGGTCGAGATCAGTAGTGGTGCGAATGTCAAGGGGCCGTTTGTTCCACAGAGCAGCGACAGTAAAAGAACCATCACCTCACTGTTTGTATCTCCACCTTGGAACTGAAGGAAATAAGCTGACCCGAAGACCTCAGGGCCCTGCCATGATCATGGATAGTTAAGAGGCCATTGTAAAGGGCATTACAGTAGTCCAATATGCATTTGTTGAACGCATGTATTGCCTTCTCAAGATCCTGTCAACTGAGAAATGGCTTCACTTTGGCCAGGAGACGGAACTGAAAAAAGCTTGTTTTAACAACAGAACTAATCTGTTTGTCAAATTTAAGCCCATTGTCAAACGTTACCCCAAGATTTTTCGCTAGTGGTTTAAAAAAGGGGGCCAAAGTTTGTTGTAAAAACATTTGACATAGGTGACGTGCCAAACAAAATACATTCTATTTTGCTGTCATTCGAGTGTAAAAAGTTCCAAGCCAACCACTGCTTTACATCAGTAATAAATCCAGTAGCTTAGTAAGTGCGCTGCTTTCATTGGATCTCATGGGCAAATATATCTGCAAGTCATCAGCATAGAAGTGACAAGACAGATTGTATATATACTCATCGGCTGCTTTTATATATAACTCAATTCCTATCATTACTGTTACTTTATATTTGAGTTCTCCCTTTCATTTCTAAGCCTGCCTCTAAAATCACTCTTAAACTTGGAGTTCCAGTCAGCATCACTGTTGGCTCTTCAGTCTTTTCAGAGAAAATGGGGAACAAATGGAACGGAGGGAATTTGACGGGTTGTTGGTTGAACTACTTGTCTGCACGCCAACTTTGTACAGACATGTTGTTGTGAATAGTTCTGTCTGAATCTTATAGCACTGTCTTTAGCGAGGTATTTCAACAACAGGACTGCAGCCCAGGGATATTTATTTCTTTGTGAGGCGCCAGCCAAGTCCACAGTCCCATAAGGACAATTTCAATGTGACCTGAGTGTTCTTGCTTTTTCCAGCACATCACTGGCTCATCTGTTTTTTATCATTGCTTTTATTTCATAATAAATAGCATAAGGTTAGATTAGACAATTACTAAGTACTTTAAATCCATGCTGATTCTGCACATCTGAACACTGAGTCACTGACTGAGCAGGATTTTTCTCTCAGAACATTCATATTTGTGTGTTTCTTTGTTTTCCATTTTTTGAGCAGATTAGCAATTGAGAGAATCTGTAAACTTCGTCCTCACCTAAATCAATGAAGATTTAATGCCTTGTACTGTATTCTCAGTGTTACTGCACCTCTTCACCCTGCCTGCATTTTTTATACTCATGCCTTATTAATACATGAGTCACTGTCTGAGCATTTGAGCAGTTTGAATACATTAATAGATGTGCCTAATTAGTGCATGCTGAGTGTGCTGTACCAGCACTCTTTGGCCCAATACAACACCATCCCTGTCCCTGAGGTTAAAGCAGTGCAAGCATGTGAAAATGTGAGGACATGGTATTCATTTATGTCACTCATTATTAACCCATAAGAGCCCAGACCTATTTCACAGATTTCTCCAAGTGGAGCACATAGAACAAAACATTTATATTTTTATTACTTAGATTTATATTTATTGTTTTATATTCAGTTGTTCAAGAAATATGGCCAGAACAAGTTAAATGTAACACAGGACGAGTTAACTGTTAAATGGGTTTAAAATTACCTTTAGTGTCAAAAAAACAACTTTTTGAAATAAGCTACTTCCTTCACTTTTGCTACAGGTGACACCACCATTATTGGGGAAGTCATGTCACACCACCACCACACCAGGATGTTTAGTATATGTTGCTTAGGGACCTTATGAGTTGTAGCTGAAGTGTTTGTTACACCTGTGTCACCATGGGCTCTTCTGGGTTAGTTCAACAGTCAGGTTTCACACGCACAACCTGAAAAAAAAAACTAAACATTATTGTGTTTTAAAGTATGAAAAAACAACATAAGGAATTTGCAGTACTTTATTTAGCATAATTACATGTTATGATAGCAAGACTGAAGTGAAATAAATCTAAACATGATAGTGGTGGTGACAATAACAATGCTAACAAGCTGATGTTAGCAGGTACAATGTTAACAATTAGAACACAATTGTGTTTAGTTCTAATTACTTTCACATTACATCCATTCTACTTGATTTTAATATTTAGAATGGATTTGTGCAGCTTTAAACCTGATGATGGCGTTGCGACCTGGAAATGTCTGGAGACATGTGGATGAGGGATCTACAGTAGAAAGCACTTTAATTTTATTTGTTGCATGGTAAATTGCACAGGAGGAGGGTGTATGGCGGTTTTGTTATGGCAACGTATGTCATCAGTGTGTGCCCAGATGTGGGGCAGGCGTGATACGTAAGCCTGTTGCAATTGTGATGAAGTGGCATGCGCCCTGGCTGCTGTGAGCAAAGCTTTTCCAAAAAAAAAAGTAGCACTGGGGATAATAAAGCCAATCTGAAGACGGTGTCCTGTCTGATTCAAGAGTGCACCAATGGCGCTAAATAAAAAGCCAGGGGATTGTCAAAGCCAATAGAGTTTAATGTCACCGCAGGGAACCCTTCTGTACATACTCAGAAATGCATTTCATGGCAATCCATCTAAAAACTGAGATATTTCAGTTTGAAGCAAAAGAGATGGACCGTCCCAACATTTGACAACCTTTGAGCTCCACTTTGCTAAAAAGTTACATGGGAGCTCAAACTTGTATCAAGGTGAATATGAGTCCACTAAGGCCAATATAGCAGTGGGAGGTGCTGTTAATGAAGCCCATATGTGGTGTGCCTGTAAGGAAAACAAGGTGAAGCAGTGGGCAGAGCAGCGAGCTCGAAACAGGGCAAGGAAAGCTCCGGGTTTGCTTCTCTCCTGTGAGCCGGTCCTGAGGTTGTTTGAGATTTTGAGGGATGTGGAAGGTGCCGGTGAACAAACACAGACTCTTTCACACACTCAGGTGTTTTTGCCATTCAAGATTGCTTTATTTGTCATTCACATTTCCCATCTGCAAAGCAGTGTCAGAAAAGGCAAACGAAATTATGTTTCTCCCAGTTTAAGACAACAATTCATAAAAAGAATAAAACAGACAGTGCAAAGAACTCTATATACAGCTAAAACTGAATGAATGATAAAAAACCCCAAAAAAGATCATAAAAACATATCAGTTCAGACGATAGTTCATATCGTCTATCTCCTACGGAGACCATTAGGGGCTCCGGAGAGGAAAAGATGATAGATGGAGCTGGAAGCCAATCTGAGAGAAGACGAACGATGTCGAACGCAGCACCTTGCGAGGACCTTTTAGCCTCTTAAAACACTCTCACACACAAATCCGCCAGCAAAGTAGGGAGTGATTGACAGATGAAGGAAGCGATGAAGAGAGATGGGAGCGAAGGAAGAGTAATTGAGACGTTTGAAGTGGTGAGTGATAATATTAAGGATATCTAGCCGAGAGTTTAGAACCTGTAACAAGAGAAATAAAACAACTAAAGCCAGACGGTATAATACAATTAATGAACACCAGGAAGTGCCCACAGTGTTCAACCCGGGTGATTAATAACGCTGAATATTTTAATGCTCATTCATCAGAGTCTGAGATTAAACGTCTCTCACTGATGGTTCTCACAGACTAATTGTGCCATGAGACTCCTTTGCTCTGAGAAAGCCATGACTTCAATTAGTCCACCACGTCTACAAATACAAATAAAAGGCTTTCCAGGGAAGAGAGTAAATGGTTTGCATGGTCGCACGCTCTCTGTCTCTCACAGGCACACACACACACGCACACACACACACAGGCACATAGAGATGTAAATCAGAAATCCCAAAAGCGCAGGGCAATCTTAACTGTCATTATTCCATTTGAATAATATGAAAACGAGGAATAACAATTTAGACTCATGTCCCTGAGGGAAGGAAACTATTCACCTCAATGAGCCATTTTTTATGTTGAAACTTTAATTGTTTTAACACAAAAATGAGACATGTTCGCTTATTTCCAGCCCAAATCCAACACGTCACATTGACAGATTATTTTGTCCTCTGTAGACACATATTTTGCTAAAGCCTTACAAGGCATGAAAACATACTGAATCGAACATTTCTAAATACAGTACCTCAGCCACAGTGTCTCCAAGGATGTGTCTTAATCATGGTGGCTCTCCCCAGTGGAAATAAAACATCCCAGTTTGTGAGAACGTGGCCTCACTCTGTTTAAATCAATCTGGATTCTGGCACAAACCACACGAGCACCATTTCCCAGCAGTTTGAACCCTTTCAACAGAAAGCACGTGTTTATGAACTGCAAAGTTGTACTGCACCGTAGAGCTGCCAAATCATGATGACTGCAATCTTTAATCGGATCATGCAGCTGAGAATGAGCGTCCTGCAAAAGAAACTTTGCGGCAATCCATCAAACAGTTGGGGGGTGGCAAGCAGACGGACCAACTAGCATTGCCGTTCAAAGAATTGCGTTGACACAAGATACTTCCTCCAATGGCATCTGTCATTATTTCTTTATTATACCTGGTAAATGTACACATACTTAAAGTTCAAATTCAAATTGCAAGTAATTTTAATTGCACTCTTTCAGCGATGAATTTCTAGTATCCAAGCCCTGAGATACCCCCTGATGATGGTGATGATGATAATGGTTCTGATGATAATGATTATGATGATTATGATGATGATGATGATGATGATGATAATGATTATGATCATGATGTCGTCGTCTAAGACTTGACAAAACCCTTCCAGTGCCACAGTGGACATTATGCAACTGCTTTCACAATCTGAGCAGAACTCTTTGTGACTAGTAAACCGATTTTAGAAGAAGGGAATGAAAGGTGTATTTAGCTGTTATTGTTATATTAAGTGATTTGGTTCACAGGCTGAATTTTTTATTTCATGTGGAATAGCTTAGTTTATTTTCATTTGATGACTCCTTTGGATTCTCCTTATTTCAGTTTGAACTCCAAAGGCTGTATCATCATCATTCAAACCAAGGACGTCTGCTTACTTTCCTTGGAAAAGTCCACATGCACTTTTAACCCACTTGATAGCGTCTCTGAAGTTGTGTTTCAGCGAAGGAGCCATTCATGTTCTCAGCGGCAGCTTATTTTTCTTCTAATAACCTTTATTTAACCTGGGTCGTCACATTAAGATGAAAGTCTCCTTTTGAAGTGAGTCACAGCCAAAAGTCAAATTTATAACTTTGACTTCAAAAAACTGATAAACAAATACAGACAGGCATAAAAAGAGCCAGAACTCTAATGGATAATGGCTGTTAGCGCGCACTTAATTTAGGAGTGCAGCAATTAGAGATTTTAAATTGGTCATAATTGAGATGGTAAAAAATTAACTCTCATTATGTGCTTATCTAACTCTGCTTTCTGGCGCTTTTAGAATACAGCAGCAAGTGACAGGGAGGGAGAGTGACATTCAACACAGAGTGTGAGCCATAAGGGAAAGGACATTCTGAGTACATCCCACACACACCTTCATCTGCTGAGCCAGCAGGGCCCTTCAAAGTTCAAGTCCTTCGGAGATTAAAAGTCTTTATGGGGCCTGATGACCGCACTAAGTGCCTGACACTGTGGAATATTCTGAATGAGTCTCAAATGTTCCTCAGAAACTCGGCAGGTATACTTATTCATCTGCTGACACGCAGCGTGTTGCATCTCAATTACGGCCGTGCAGATGCTTCATTACAAGCAAACATTCTCCTCATGAACCCAGGCGTGATGAAATCCCATAAACATCCTGCCAGTCTTCATCTCGCCCAGGTAAATAGATTATCCATCGGAATTAGGTTGTGAATCCGAGCGGTTAGGCATGATGAGGCCATATGTGAGAGGTGGACCGAGCCTATCGAAAAACGAGCGCCGCTGCAGGAGGGTGGAGGAGGATGGCTCGGGATGGGAGGGAGGGGGCGGTGATGGTAGACAGATGCAGGGCTTATTACAGTCAGATCACACAGGGTGAAGGTGGGCTGGACCTCGCATTTTGCTTAATGGGAATTTTTCCGAGCTTCCCGCAGAGATCCCTTTAACACGGAGCCAAAGCACACAAACAAACACACCACAGATGCTTAGCCCCACATACAGGCATACATATCCTTAAGCTTTAAGCATGAAATTATCAGTGTTTGCTGTACTGAAAATATAGAAATGGACTATATGGAGGACTTTACAGCGGTTCTACCATACTTGCTGGGAGCATTTTTTCTGTAGATCACATGGCCTTAAAACATGTATCTCATTCAATAGTTTCTCTCTTTCTTTTGATGATTATTTAAACACTGAGACAATCATGAGTGAATTGTGACCAAAAGGGAAGGTTTAGACTCTCAGAAGGTTGCCTTTGAGGCCTGTGGGACACCTGTGAGACCTTGGCCTCATTGGTTGTCCCTGGTGCCACTTTGACAAGACTAACCAGTCACCTCCTCTCTGGACAAATGTTCAGGCTGGTATTAAATGCTGCAGCCACAAAGCATGCGATGATATGTATAAATGATTCTGTTTATACTTATAAACAGGAGACAAGTTGAAGGAAAAGCTCAAACGACGTGTAGGGGAAATGTGTGAGGAGCATAACAGATGCTTGCGTACAGGTCACCAGGGCTCACTGAGCGGCTTTATGAATATGAAAAAGACGTGAATCATATGCTGCGACCTTCACTAAATGAGGGGAATATCTTTCGGAAGGCTGGCGTTCATCCCCCCAGTACGAGCTCCGCAGACAACTGAGCAAACTCCGTCTGCTGAGAAAGACCGTGTGACGCAGTCGGAACAAGTGGAGTTCGAGAAGAGACCGTTCTGTCAACTGCTGTTTTCTTGAGGCCGAGAACAAACTGACAAGCTCAACAAATTGAACTGGCTTGTTTTAAATTGTCAACCAAGTGTACGTATGGATTAAGTTCTGCCCCTCTCATTGATAGTCAATATCAAGAGAGGAGGAGAAATGGACATACACAGTCATTTCCAACTTCTCAAATTCACTTTTTTTCCAAGGCAAATAAGTTTGCTTACTCATATATTGAACTGTTTTTCTTGACACTTTCTCAATAGAAGTGAAGAAACCGGCCTTCTTATACAAGTTGTGCATAAGCTGGATGTACATAAGATATGACAGATAAAGTTTCAACAGCATCCTTGTTCGCACACAATCGCAGCAATCGAGTGAGGGAAAGCAGCTTCAAAAAGTCGTCGCAGCTCCAAACTGCGAGCGCCTTCTGACAGCTATCTCACTGCATTACAGTAGGCTGGCTTAATCTCGTTAGCTCCTGAAGTCAACTTTTTCCCCCCACACAACTTTGATTGTTGAAAGAATAAAGGAATTTAAGGGTACACTTTGTTCTGTGCTACAGGAAGTGTCACAGGCAATCTCTTCCCGGCGTTATTCATGAGGTGATCTGCTCTGCCTCCGCATTGATCTGGCAGCAAACTGGAGATGCTTCCTGTCACAGCCGCTTGTCTTTTCTCTCTCTCACTCTCTCTCTCTCTCTCTCTCTCTCTCTCTCTCTCTCTCTCTCGTCACTTGTTGGAACACTGCAGAAGACTGTGGAGGACTTTCAAAAGCCAGAGGTGTGTTGTTTTGCCAACTTTCATCGCCGAGTCTCCCTGGCATAGAGCGAGTCCTCGTCTGCACAGTCAGACACTTCAAAGATGCCGAGTTTAATGACAGCAGGGTTTATCTTTTATTAACTCGACTGGTGTTAATGATATATTGCTGCCTTTCTTCTCCAGAAACTACGACACATACAGATGTGAGTGGGACGTTACATATGTTCAGCTGAGAACGAAAGGAAATGTATTATTGCATCGTTGATCCTCCAAAGAAGTCGAAGTAAGACTCTTAAAAGTCAGACTGAGCTTTGAATTATGCTCTAGGAAATATTATATAATGATGATACACAGCTGTTGTGTATGGATTTAGCAAATGTCTCTCCCTCTCTCATATTCAGCATTTGGAAGGCAACATTGTCCTGGTAAAGTCCTGTTTCAATCCACTTTTTATCTCACTCTATTACACCATCTATTGATCGTAGTTTGGCACAGCAGATGCCAGTGCCCCCCCCCCCCAGAACTGGCAATGTCAACTCCCACACCCCTGACACATACTCCCTGAAATGTACTGTCAGGGGGCGTGGATGATGTTAAATGCAACTGAGAGCAGTAGAGGTAGGAATACCAGTGTTATGTCAAGACCATAGACTGTATAAAATATGGACGTTGTGTCCGTGACGTCACCCATAGGTTTCTGAAGAGCAAAAATGAAGCAAATCGTAGTGCGTAGCCATCTTGGTAGCCTACCTCCGGTTACTCCAAATATGGACAAAGAGGTGGAGCGAGGGCGGAGCTGAGGCGGGTCGAATGAACGCTATTGGCTGAAAAAAGCCGCTTTATTCGAAAAAATCAAACTAGCTACGGCTAACCAGCTAGGTAAAATGCTAAATCTCATTGTTAGCCGGCTAGCCGATCTCTTTCCCAAACTCAGTGACTAGAATTAGCCGGGGTAACGCCCTTCAGACTCAGTGGCTAGTTGTCAATCAAAGTGGCGCCACTTAGATTGACAGCTATGAATTGTGCATAATAATGTATGCTGTATATTTTAAACGAACGCCTTATAAAAAAATTCGCCCCCCCCCAGAGGTTGCCGCTTGGTCAAGACGAATATGTTAAGTTAGATTTTGTTATGTTGTATGTTGTCTTGTGATTTCCTGTCTTATTTTGAAAATCTAACTCTCCCTCTCATTTCAGATTACTTGCCCTTCCTAGTGTGTTTCCCGCCATTGTGATTGTCTGCCCAACCCTGATTGTTTCCACCCGTTCACCCACTTCCTCATGTATATATTGTCTGTGTCTCCCTTTGTCCTGTGCCAGTTTGTCTTGTCTCGTTCGAGCAGTCAACCACGGCATCAACGTCAGGTTATTGTTTCATTTGCTACTTTGTCTCGCCATTGCTTGCTTTTTGTCTTTCCTCGTTTGAGTGATTTTTCGTTTATACTTTGCACCTGTTTTTCCACAGCCATTTGTGACCTCGCTAGAGTGATTTTTAGTTGTTAATTTTCTGCTTTGCATATCTCAGAGTTTTTTGTTTGCAAATTTTCATTAAGGACATTTATTTTGAGGTTTTGGTCTTGGAGTCATGCATTTGGGTTCAGACCACAGACCGGTCTTGTCAACCAGCTGCTAGTATAACTATAACCTGACTGTCCATGTCACTCATTCCCATCATCCCCTGTTCTATCACTCTCCACTGCCTCTGCTCCCCTCTAAGCTGACTGGTTAACAGCTGGTTAATTTTCTTGTGTGCCCAATGCAATTCAATTTACTGCACATTATGAGCCATTTTTAGTGCTCACCTTCACAGATATTGCACCAATCCAATTAATTCCAGTACTGACATTGTAAGTTGGAACCAAATATGCGTGTCCCCTGGAGGACGCTGATGCTATCAGAGCACACACACCTCGTATATATGAAAACTTTAGATGAGAAGATTAAAAAGAAGTGAAGCACTGTTAGATCTGCCACAGCTCGGATTCATCATAGAGGCGTTTTGTATTCATGTTTATATTTCGTCCATTGTTCTGAAGCTTCCTTTGAGTAATGACTACCTTCCGTGATCGACTGCAAAGTTTTAAGAGGAAAGTCAAACGTGACTCAACAGCATAACTGGAATGTTATCAGTGAGGAGCATATTACAGTGTGCCATTTCAGACAAGACCAAGGTCATCAGCGGAGAGACTGTAATTAGGGATACACTTCTGCAAACACACCAGGACACGTAGGCTACATACCGCACATACCTCAACGTGACGGCATAATTAACTGGAAATGCCATCAGTTCATAAGGAAAAATGTCATTAATTCATATGCACGAGGCTTGCAGAGGTGACAGCTTTGTTTTAACATGACTCACACAGACTGTCTTGTATTATAAGAAATTAAGGAAAAAGTTTACCTCATGAGTTGCTAAAGAAAAAAAAAGTGATGTGGACAAACATGCCAGCAGAGAGGAAAGACTCCTGCAGAGATAAACTGTAAGGACAGGAAGTGTATAGGAAAACATTTTCTTCTGTCTGCAATCAAGACAGTGACAGAAAGCATTAAAGAATAAAGTGGGTTGACAGGATGCCACAAGAAATGTCATAAGCTTGAGGGCTCTTAAGAGGAGAGCCTTAACATTAAACAATAATTACAACCTGTCCTCGACTGATGAAAGAAGAGCACAGTAAACAATGCATGGATGCAATTACTTGGGAGGCTTTACAGCTGCACACACACATGCAGTTGATGGCAGGCCTTATTGTTCAGGTGAAGTGCAGGGTGGGATGAGCAGGATGAGCTCTGTGATTGCTGGCTACGGGTTGATGGCGAGGCTGAAACCTCAGGAATGAGGAACCCGAATTTATTTTCCTTTGGTTACCGAATCAAACAGCGGCTCTGTTCCCTCTAGTGAAGCCCATGGAGAGTTGAGTCTTCTGCAGTTTGGAGGAATTTCAGCTCATATTCTTTATTTTCAATGGTTTAGATAAGATGCAATCCCACTCAGGATTCCTACAAAACTAGACCGACAAAATATAATTGATGATGATTGTATTTGCAAACTTTAGTGTAGGTGTGATTGTCTATTTATAAAGAGTACATTATATACCCCCCCCCCCCCTCTCTCTCTCTGTCCCTCTCTCTCTCTCTGTCTCTGTCTCAACGCAACCAGTCGTGGCAGATGGCTGCCCATCACTGAGCCTGGTTCTGTCCGAGGTTTCTGCCTGTTAAAAGGAAGTTTTTCCTCGCCACTGTCGCATCATATGCTTGCTCATGATGGGAACTGTTGGGTCTCTATATGTTGTTGGGTCTCTCGACCTGCTCTGTATGTAAAGTGCCTTGAGAACTGTTGTTGTGATTTGGCGCTATACAAATAAAATTGAAATGAATTGAATTGAATATATAAAGACTTATATAAATAAACTTGTAAATGCAAGTATATTAGCACTTGCACACATATCTCTTCTGTTAGTAGACTGCACATATCAGAGCTTTTTTTTACTTAAAAGAGCAGCTGGCTTGAAACAGGCTTCATGAGGGCAGTGAGACTGAGCTGCCACAGGAAAATGTGACAGACTGTAAAACCAAAACAGTGAGCTAAAAGACATAGAACTAAGGGAAACTACAATTGTTGCAATGGCTCATCACATTATGCGTAGCCATTTGATCCGTTGTTAATATTCAACATTGATTAGTGCAGCTTTAAGCATGTATGTGGGTTTATTGCAGCTTTAATCTGAATTTTAATTTTACTGTAATTGTGGTTAATCAAACAGGCCTGTCAACATGCATGATTCATTGGAGACATAGCCATTTGATTCACTGTTGGTAGGTAAAATACACCTCATTAGTCATTTTTTTCATTAAGAAATATGAAAGGTCCAAGTATTAAGTATAAAATAAAAAATGGGAAAATCATTTAAAAAGGGATCCAACGATGAGCAGAACGGAACTAAAATAGACTCGAGAGTAATTACACCCCATCCAAAATATGGCCGACCCAAAAGACCCAGATAGAGAGCTAACACCAACACTGCGAGCAATGTGATCTGCCACCAATTAACAAGCAGGCAAGGTCAAAAAGAGTGGTAATTCATATTGAGACACTTTTCCCCTCAACATCGCAGTTCACACTCTTTCATTTCACCTTTAATATAACACATTTTCTGCTTTGATGGGTGTGTGACTAAAGTTGATATTGAGTCTGAAGTGACTCACATGGGCATTAGACATAGTAATGTAGGTTTTGTCTAACAGCCAAAACAAACGACCAAACGACAATTTGGAGTTAAGCTTTTGAAAAGCTCGGCCCGTTAGAGGCCGCCTGGTATCACCAACACTACTGATAGAGAAACAAAAAGTGCTGAAAGCCCGTCTGTCATTATGCACAATGAAAGCCTGGCTGTCAACGCACCGTAATGACGTTTGACAGGCAACGAAAGAAGCAGAATTTCCCTTGCCCGTTCAAACCTACAGAATTAATATTGTAGCATAAAGAGTGTATGGATCCTGTTTGCATGCTAGAAAGGTGAGAGCAGTGCATAATTCTATGGGACATAATGGATGCTTTCTTCACTAATGGGCCACATCTCAAAATCCATTACAGCATGAAGTCAGTTAAAATTAATAGCTAATATATTCACCAAACAAGAGATATAAATAAGAGTCAGATGAAAGCAATTATAGTAAAATAAAATAGTTGGCTAATTTCCCAGAGGATGATACTATTGCTATAATAAACATGAAATTTAAATTCTCCACAATTAATGAAGCGTTTCACAGTAATCCTGACAATAGCCAGCAATGGAGCAAACAACATTTTGTTTATCTCCTGTGTTCCCTCCTTCTGTTTTCCACTGCCAGCACTGTCATCTGCCGCTTTAGTCGCCACTACCCCTGCGTGGCGCCGAGCATCTCCGCACCTCAGCGTCCATTAGCCCGCAGCCCCCTGAGCATCAAAGGAAAAGCATTCCACAGGGGTCAACACAATCAAACAGCCCGGAGGAGAAAAAAATGAACTGAAAATTGTGATCAAAACAAATTCAGCCAGCTGTTTCATCGGAGGTAATGAGGGGACCATTCCTGAGAATTAGGCCCGTGCTGTTCTGAAAGCAGATCAAGGTGTCTGAAGTAGTCGCGCCACGCTGGCAGGTCTCATCCAGCCTTATTTGCTCTGGGGCGAGTGAAATGTGACACGCGGAAATAAAGATATCCTTGCTATATTCTCCCACCTTGACACGAATAGCCAAGGGGAAAGCCATGAACACACAGCGAGGAAAGAGCGCATGAGAGAGTGAAGAGGGAGAGGGGATAAAAGGTGACCAATAAACCTAACCTCTGATCCTCCTCAAGTAAAATCAGAGAGCTAAAGAACAGTTGCTCAACAGGTGTGGGAAAAGACTTAGTGAATAGTTAATGGAAAAGACAAGAGGGGTAACATGTGTGTATGCTGGCAGACCCTGAGGAGGCTCGGCTCGCCTGTGTTTTCCGCGTTTATGCCGCCGCTGGATTGCTTTGATCAGCTTTACTGATTTTAGTTTGCCTCATCAAATCAGAAGCAAAACAGACGGATCGCGAGTAATGCATAAAAAAAAAATCAAGGCACTATTATAAGGGCTTCATGTTGTGAGTTAGAGTAGTTTTGATAAAGTGCCCAGCTGTAGGCCACACACAGTTCGGTAGGCCCGTGGAGACAGACGAACAATAAATAATCTCTGAGCGATCTCTCAAACGCTCCCCCGTGTTTAAACAAGGTTGTCGAGAGGTCGAGAGCTTCAGTCTGATATTCTAGCCGAGACCTTAAAGGGAAGGGATAATCTCAGTTTTAGTCCTTCGCTGCCTGCTGCGTGACAAAATCCAGAAGATGTGTGTGTGTGTGTGAGGAGAGGTGTCGGGGTACACAGAGGACGTGTGTGAGGGTGGGGGTGGGGACACATGCGCGGCCAGAGCACGTGGATTTTGACTGAAAGGTAGAAGGTGGTAAAATGCAAAAGATTTCAACCCATCGCTATCAATTAAAGACAAGTGTTATGATTGTTTTAATGAAGTCTACCTAACAGTGCAATATATACCTTCAGCATTAATCATTCACCCTCATTTAGCCAATCACAAGGCTAATCCAGCCGTGCACATTTGACAAGAGATCCCCAGAGAGCACAACAGTAGGAAACCTAAATACTCTTAAGCAGAAAAATAAAGCAGCTACAAAGTATATATATACAGTGAATCACATAACCTCTTGTATGTGAAAGTGATTGCTCATAGTGATAAACCTGCAGAGGATTACTAATCAACTTAATTCCTGTCATCACAATAGAGGTGTATAGCAGTGGCGAGCGGTGACCTGTTACAGTGGTCATGCTGAAGTGTGAACTACAGCCAGCGCCCAATTGTTGGCTATTTATTCATTAATTAAAACACGTCATGTGTTTTTGAAGGTACCCTGGAGGTGTCAGGTTGCCGAATATTTTATTAAGGCGATGGCACGCCTTCTATAGTGTGGGTGCGCGTTACTAAAGCGCTCTCTCCACGCTATGTTGTAGTGAGGGACCGGGATAAATTAAGCGTTCCCTCGCTATATCATAGTGAGATGCCTCTGGGGCTCTGTATACCTCCGGGGTTCCGTTTTCTAACTAGTACATCAATGCGATTTTTATAGACACTCTCACACTCAGAGTTTTGAAGTGAATCCAGTTATGAGCATGCGCGTTGGCAGATAAGCTGCTTCACTGACAGCTTTTTTGCCATTCAAAATGCTCATGTACAGCAAACACAGCCTCGAGTGCGGGTACTACTCAATTTCGCAGTGCGCATGCGCGAAACAAGCTGTCAGCTTTCCAGCTGTTCGCAAACAAAACAGGATAGATAAGGCAAGAATTTCAGACCAAAACAGTAGAACTAAGGTATTGCATTATAGAACACACTGACAGATGAATATTTTCAATTATTTTATTGAAGGGCTTGGGCATGCACTGCATTTATAGCTTATTATGACCGCTCGCCCCTGGTGTATAATGTTGGTATATTGTTGTATATTGTTGGTCTTACGACCACCAACTTAATGTTTTGGCTCACTCCCACCACTGTCATCAGCCATTAACTGCCAGCATTAAACTTCGGACTGACAAAGTTGGTGACTTGTTAATGAAAATGATGTGTCCCTCAGGGTGAAAGTGACTAAAACTAAAAACGACATATCTAGTCAGATGTGAAACTTTTTGCTAAAATGTTGAAAAAGCGCTAATGTGTCAATGTTGTGTTCATATTTTATTTTTACGTCGCCCTCAAGTGGCCAGAACCTCCACAAGTGAAGGTTTAAAGTGAGCCAATGTATCATTTGAATGAAGAAATAGTGCAGCATCATAGAAATGGAAAGTGGAATATGTAAGTGTGACCAGTCGGGTCCGACTCTGCGTTGTGTTGAATGACAGGCTCAGACGCGTATGTCTTTGGAGGTGGTCTCCATTTATTTTTCCTGACAAAACAGCATAAATACAATACTCCTCCAGTCAGTGACCTCCGTAAACGTGCCCCTAAACAAATTAAAATACACAGACGTAAGGAAACTACACTTAACAACAAGCTAGCTTGAAACTTAAAAATACTAGTAGCAGAGGTTAAACCACGTACCTCTCCCAGGGAGATAAGAAACAAAAGTTGAAAATGCTACTTATAGTTTGAAGTGTTACATTTAACATAAACGTAGGGGTACAAAATAAAATTAAAGTTCCACATAACTTGGAGGACCAACTTGTCAGGCATTAACTAAAATAAATAGAAACAAAATAAACTCAAAGTTACACAGATTTTGTGTAATTATAACACATACTACTATATATATACATATTTACACGAGCAAATAACTACTATACAATAGACCCTGTTACATAAGTACCCATTCACAACTCAGTACATCCAGGGCTTGTGCTACAGCTTTAGCTCTTCTTCTTTAGACAGTTATGACCTGCAGGTAATGTTAGCTCGTGTTTTATGATGGCAGTTGCACATCTCTGGCTTTTTCAAGTCATCTTTATGTTTCTTCTCTATGTCATATGCAAACATTGGTTTCATCAAGAGTAAAACAAGTAAAAACAATGGACCTCACTGGAAGACATTCACCACAGTGGCGTTAAAAGAGTAACACAGCCTAAAGTAAACTCTGAATAAAGCCAATGTTTTTACTTATAAAAAGGAACAGCTCTGCAGGGAGCCTCATCAACGCTTGAGCTCGGCTTGTCAAACTTTCTTTGACTCGAGGGTCTGCTCGGGGACACGTTACATTAAAGGCACCAAAACAAAGCCTGAACAAACTTTGAATTCATTCAGACAGACATGTATGTTGATATTTCCTGCTGATGTGGCAGAGTTTGATGAAGTGACGCACACAAGGCAGAGCAGGATCAAAGGGCGCCCTTGTTGCAACGTTGAGGGTTTTTCCTTGACGCATCCCTGGAGTGAAACACGCCGAGCTCCGTCCCATCCTCCTGTGAAGCAGGCATCATTACAATTTTCTTTCTATCCTACTTTTAAAGAAAGCCTTTCAGCGACCTTTCCTTACCTCCCTTTGTTCTCTAGAACAAAACCTCAGCCATACTGTGGGACCCCATAAGAGCATCCAGGCGCATGTCGACATGTGAAGAGCTTCCTCTGATCTGTACTGCTTTTACCGGGGGCTGTGCAGTCTCATGGAAGGGAGAGATGAGTGCATCATAATGCACCTCTAGTTGGTGACTTCAAATCTCATGAGAAGACCTCGGCACATGTGCTCAAAAATGACACATGTAGCTGCGCAAAGACATAACCTCTTTGTGACATTCCTCAATGCTGCAGAAGACTAAGACTAAGCTTTGACTGAAATGACACAAATAATAGTCTAATTACTGCAACACTGCTACTCCTAATTATGCGGAAATATATATATACAACAGTTTTAGCTGCATTATTCATGTTGATGTGGTTTCACAGCTGCACTGATCATTAGTTATACTGTTCATAGCTAAACACTGAAGTAACCATTACCAATAATTATGTTTGTTTAGATCTGTATTTATGTTGTTATGATGTGGCATTGATTTGTTGCTTTCATGACTGTCTGGCACTTTTGCAAGAGCAGGCTTCCCATCATGTAGCTTACAGCACACTTTTATCATGGCGTGTTAATAAGATGCCATCTACACAGGCGTCACACAGGCATATTTGTATATGCACATGTTGTGGTCCTGCCATCTGTCTTCATAAACTGCAGAAACTGGGATGCAAATATCATTAATTGAATTTCCAACTGTGTCACTTTTGTTTTTGTGATTTACATATTTTATATTAGTATGCTAGCAGTAGTGGAAATTAATGCGTTATTTCTCTTTTCTAATTTACTAAAATGTGGCATAACAGGTGAGATAAGACAAGACAGAACTCAATACATTGAGTGACAAAACAGGATTAGCATGACAGGACAAAACATGTATTCAGCTCTTATGGTGTGGGATGTGTGTGTGAAGGTTCA
Organism: Centropyge bicolor; assembly: GCA_037975185.1. Lineage (NCBI taxonomy): Eukaryota > Metazoa > Chordata > Actinopteri > Pomacanthidae > Centropyge > Centropyge bicolor. Next base: position 5,763,468 of record JBBMOC010000024.1, on the reverse strand, counting down.
GGGCATGTGTGTGTGTGTGTGTGTGTGTGTGTGTCTGTGTGTCTGTGTGTGTGAATGTATAGAGTAATTATAAGAAGTATAATTAACTATATACTGCAACCTGTCTGCCCCTAAAATCAACACGTCATCCATTTGTTTAATCCATGTGTTTGCTATTTGCCAAACTTTACTACAGAGCTTTGAGCATGCCGCTCTAGTTTCACATTTTTCTCATCCTTGCACGGGGATCTGCACCTGCCAATTTAGCCTGGCAACCACATGAAGGTGAAATCCTTCATGTGTAGTTAATGCTTGCATCGATCAGCCAAGACAGCCTACTGTGACATCTCCAGTTTTTTGTATGTGGTTAACTAGATGAAGTTATAATCCTTTAGATCTCAGTCCGGGGTGATTCGGTGACACCCATGGTGCATGGAAATAGCAATAGCAGTTTAATTCACAGCACTCATTGAGCTGTGTACTGTGTTAGAAGTACAACAGAAGAGCAGCTGTGTCTTCACAGTGCAGCCAAACCAACTCACATTTAATACACAGGTCAGTTAATAAGTGGCCTTTTTCCATCATGTCACAAGCAACTGCCATCTGATCTGTGTGTGTGGATTTCCACACAGCAGTAAGGGACAGTAAAATGAGATGGTTTCCTCACTGTTAACGACCCATGTGTTGCTTAATGTATTCTCAACCTCTGTGACCAATGCATTATGTTTCCTGTGACTGCTTCACAATAAAAGCTGCTCTGCATTTTGCCAGTTTAACGCTTCTAATATGGAATCATATGCATTAGCAGTAACTTAAAATAGCTCTGTGTTACAAGAATGCTCAGTAAGCAGCGAGTCTGATATTAGAACATTGCATGCAACGCTGTTTCCTGAATTCTTGTCTGTATTCATTAATTTATATCCAGCCTAAAAATGGCGGACTCTGCCACTAACAAAGAAAACACTGAATGGCTATTCCTGCAAAAATACTGTCTGTATGTTCCACCACGTGAAGCTTTGAGTTTCCTGCTGTGGTTATAATGGAATGTCTGCCTGGCTATTTTAGAGGATAACAAGAATTCTGAAATAAATTAGAAAGCTTTTTTTATTTAAAATGCATTTATATCAGCAGCCATTATGCCGGGAGCGAGAAACTTTATATCACTTACATCTCTAATTTATAAAGTTAAAACTGAAAAACACATTTACTGTGAGCATCTGTTAATATTAAGATAGTATAAAAAGTCTTTGACCAGGTATTTAGTATAAGGTATTCATGCAGTGGACAATTTGACAACCTCATGTGCAAACAGGCACACGTGTGCACACACACACACACAATATCGACACACTGTCCTTATTAGTGGCCTTTGCACATTGGTGTAATTATATGTGTGGATGAGGGCTGCAGTGCTGCAAGCCTAAGATAAGAACCAGCCAGTGTGATGTGTGTTAAGCCAGCCGGGATAAGCCAGGTCTGTATGTCCTGCCAGAGAGGGAGTGAGCGAGAAGCAGGAGCTGTGACAGCCAGAGAAGCAGCGACAGTGACTCACAAGCCTTCATTGTACAAACATTGGAACACAAACCCTGCTTTTAACGTATCTTTTACCCAGTTATTCAGCCAATATCACACCAAGGCCCGAACACTTAACATCCTGCACCTCTGGGGCATTTTTCATCCAAAAGTGCAGTAATCTGTTCCAAATTTAAATTGGCTGAAATCCAAGTTAAACGTGGTCAGGGTGTGTGAAAAACAGCAACAGCTCTGATGACCATAATAATTGCCCTGTGAATCTTTCTCCCAGCTCGGCCGTGGAGGAGATTTGTACTCCTCTGCTGCAAATATGCTTCACTCTGTAGTCAACATTAGTGCATCCCTGGTTGCTAAACACTCCTTCTAACACTTCAAACCTCATAATGAAAGTCTTTAAAGATGCAAACAAGCAAGCTGAGGGTTGCATCTTTTTTTTTGACTTAACTGAATAATTTATATCTGTGGAGTTACAGGAAGGTGGCAGAGGAAACCGCTCAGTCAATGAACCTTTACTTCCTCTGCAGATTGAGATCCACTCATGGTCTCTGATGAGCCCTCGATGATGAGACCTTGGCAAAGAGGGGCAAATATGCACCTTGCTGCCCGACGGCTGCTGCCAAGTGGGTCGGAAGGTGGTTTGGCTGCCATTGAGAGAGCAGAGGAGGTGTGGTGGAGTGGGACGGTAGCAAAAATGAGAGGGTGGGGGCGGTAGAGAGGGTAATGAAGGAGAGACATCAATGGTAGGGCTGGTAGCCAAATAGCCAGTCAACAGGTGGCCAATGAACAGCTGGACTGAGGGCTGGGGGAGCGGAGTCACTCAGGTTTCTATTTTCTGCCCGCTGCTATTCAAACAGCTAAAGAACATGACTCTATTGCTGCATGCATTAGGGGCCGTTAACAACTTAAGCCAGTCAAAGCTGTAAAACTTGCTTTAATGATACAGCTTGCAAAGGAGGACAACCATGCATGAATACACTCTCACGGGCCTGCTTGAGCACACAAGCTTCAAATCCACACAATATTTACATCCTAACTTAAAGTCTAATGTTCACCATGTCTACCCTTAGTCCTAACCCTGAGCTGGTTAGCATGTCATCATTTACTAATTAACATGAAGCAGAAATTACAATTGATGATGCTTGGACGTCAAAAGTTTTGCAGGTATTTGGTCATAAACCAAATTATAGGAAAATTCAGACGTTTGCATGATAATGACACCCGATGAAAAGTTAAAGGATCAACATTGATATTCTGATTCATCCTGATGGGGACGTGCATGTCTGGAACCAAATTTCATGGCAGTACAGCCAATAATTTGTGTAACAACTGAGTCCGGATTCAACTGACCAATACTGTGATCCTTAGGCTAATAAAGTCAACTAACTAACTAACTAATCTGTTTCATCAGGATTATATGGGTGTGATTTAAACAGATTTGATTGCACATAAGAAAACAACAAATTCAATTATAATTCTGATTGGAGGACAGAAATGCTTGATATCTCTGTGTAGCAACTGAGCCCCACCTTCTTCAAACCACTTAGAAGAGCACAGAATAAACAGAAATACAGAAATCTCAGAACTGAAACAGCCAAGAAAGACTTCTGTTATTTTGGCAGAAAATTGTGTGTTCCCATGGTTCATAGCAAGAGGCTGATTGAGAGAATATGTTTTCACTGCCTTCAGCTAAGACCAGCAGGACGTCATGCAGACACGTCAGAGACAAGACTGCATCTGAAATTAGAAACGAAACATTATATGCCTGCTAAAATTTTAGTTTGATGAAAAGTGGAAGCTTAACACATTCTGTTTATCGCTACTACTCTAACACTGGCCTACATGTGTTAATGTGTGGAACAAGTCTATTTCCATACACCGGTTTCATGTTGTGTCCAAGTGGGACGTAAGTTGCAGTGGGGTGAGTGTTGGTGTCAGTAAGATTTTGTTGCACTTGCTTAGTCCAGGCCAGGTCAGAAGCACACAGTGCAAGGCGCTTATTCTAATGTGCTATTCTGAGGGCTTTATCACGGCACACGTGTGCCGCTGTCCAACATGGAGTTATTTTATTATCTTTATCATGCAATCAAACAGCCTGTGAAGTTGGAGAGCAAATCTTGAGCTGAATCTAATGGACGCGACCTACACTGGCACGTCTCTATTGGCCAGTCTCGATCTGAGTGACAGCTTTGCAAAATCCACTGTTCGTACATGTGAGGAAGGATTTTTGAAGTCCAGTCTGAGTAGTAGCACGAATGTCATGTTTGAACTATTGCATGTAGATGACCTTTGTTCATCAATCTGTGATGTTGTAATGCGTTAAAAATACCTTTCAGCCTGTATGATCTAACTTTAGTTTACATTATATTTGTGTTGTTCAGTATTGTTTTATCAGCCTACCTACCAAAATTATCTTTGGTATATGACTTTGTGGTTACTTAGCTTTATAACTGTGGGAATGTGTAGTGACACAGTATTATTTCAAATATTAGGGCATAAATACAAAGCTAATGTGAAATATTATGGTCATTTCAACTCAGTGATAATAATTTCCCTGAAACAGCAAAATGGAAAACCAACCTGGCAGATCGCATCCCCAAGTAGACTAGTGGTTCCCATCCTTTTCCAACTCAGGGCCCACTTTTAAGTCTCAAAAATTTCCGTGGCCCACCTTTGATTCCATAAATACGGAGGCAAAACTATGTGTTCCCAGAGAGCTTTCTTATTGAAGATGAAACATAAAGGACTGAACAACTAAAAAAATCCCAGCGCTAAGTACTCAGCACTGTACTTTCTGCTTTCTTCTTTTTTGTGTGATGGTGGGGAGATCACTTGTTATTCTTTTTATTCTCCCTGTTGCTAGCCAGCTGTCCAAGTGTAATGCGGTCCCACTGCGAAATGGTCCGGCCCATAACAACAGAAGTTCCTATCTCTCATTTCTAAAAACAAAAGAAACTAATAATATGAGTTTGAACATCTATAATATCATTTTAAACGTAACTTATTTTTAACATTAAGGAGAATATTCTGTTTATTTTTATATAATTACACTCTTCCCACCCCCATACAAAAGTCAAAATATTTTGGAAATGATTTGGCGGCCCACTTGCAATACCTTCGCGGCCCACCAGGGGGCCGCGGCCCATAGGTTGGGAATCACTGAGGTAGACTTTTGGCTTATATATGAATGAATGAATGAATGAATGAATTCTTCAAATTCATATACAGTTAGTCATGGTGTTGCCATTTGCTCCATATGATCACATCAGAATCTTATGGTTTTAAAAATGATGTACTCACAAGTGCACAGTAAAAATCTCTTTTTGTTAAATTACTTTCATATTATCTAAGGTTTGTTTTCTCTTGTTGCAAGACCCTATGTGCTAGTACTTCCAGCCGGGAGTCAGGGAGAGACTCATTGGCTGTGCTGCCACATGACATCTTCCCTGCTACTTCAGAGTGAAGCTTTCTTTTCATCCGAGTCTCGCTGCACCTTTAAGGCCCTGACATGGCACCACATGGTGTTATGACATGTGTCAGCGTTCTGTGAAGGCTCTGTGAGTGACAAAGAGATCTGCAGGAAATCAGGTGTCATGTCCCCTGACATTAGACTGTTATAGTTGATAAGAGCTCTCTAGTAGATGACCTTGTCCATGGCAAAGTTCACCAGCCGGCCTTTCTTTCTAAAGGAAATGAAATGTCATAACACACTGTACACTTGAGTACAAACTGGGTTGAAACACGGTCAGTTTGTTGATTAGTTTGAGGATATGACATTTACTGTAAACTAAATATCTTTGCTGTAGACTGTTGGCCTGACAAAACAAGATACTGGCATTTAGCAACTTGTGATGGACATTTTTACTTCACTCCGTTTTTTAAAAAACGTGAGAAAAATACAATTCTTCTAATTCTATAAAATGATCTGATCATTTATATTGAAAACAATATATAATGGCAACCTTAACCACAGCTCTTAAAATGTTGTTCTCCATCCTTTATATTAGTTCATATATTAGTTCATTAGTTCAAAACTGAATGTTTTGAAAAATGTTTGCCAGTACGAAATGCTCCTGATAAATCCTACAGGCAAAGGTTTACAGGACTATGAATTATGTGCTATTTATGTTTTGTGCTAAATGTTGTGCAGTTTTTAATTTATTACTCACTTTTGTGGTAAAATAAAGCCATTTTACCATAAGTGTCAGCTTTGGTAAACTTATTTGTAATGAATATGGTTAAGGTGACAAACATGATGAACCAACTTGTCTTAATCAGGTTTTTAGTTTCATAAATAAGACCATTGCTTCATTAGTCTGCATCTCATTACTCTGAAAAACTACAGTGTTTTGAGACACACTAGTGAGAATTGCTAAAATTCGTTTTTTATTGGCATTAGGTTTAATATGTAGGTAGAGAGAAAAAGTTGTCTGATCTCGCTTTTTGATCACATCAGGTCACTTTAACTGTAATATTCCATTTTGCATTTCAAGGTTTGGATGGCCAGCATAGCACTTCACATTAGGACATTTCATTTCAACAAGGTCAGACCCATCTAGAGATGAGCCAATCCACGGTGCATCCAGGTAGCTTACAAACCTGTGAGGAAAGTAGTTGACCCTCTTGATCTCTCAGTGCTCATGAATGGCATCCGCTTCTATTTCAAGGCACTTTTTCATTGCTGCTGTCTGATTGATCCCTGTGAAAATTCTGTCAGCCAGCCGTTCTACAGAGCTGTGTTTAGCATAGTATATTTCCCCTAAAGTGTGAGGAGGTAAGTCTGGTTCTCCTGAGGCGATGCCAATGATTCTGCATCACACAGTTTCAATGTTGAGTGCCAACACAGGTTGTAGCAGGATGCAGACAGTGAGGGTTTGGAGGTCATTAACCATATCCAAGTTTTTAACAGCTTTCAGGTTGTTTTTTTTGCCACAAACTTTAAACATAATAAAAAATGTGTTATTTTTTAAAAACATTCATACTGGACATAAAAATATTATAATGAAATGGAATTTATGTTTCGCAGAATCCTCCAAAATCAAAACAACTCTCCTGGCTATTCAACACTTATAAATATCTTGGCCAAATGGATTTGTATAGACGGTCTCCGTGATGGGATTTTAGTTCACCACAAAACCGAGACATCTTGTCTGATGTGGTGTGAAAAAAAAAAAATCAATGCTCTCTTTCTGTGTATGTGTGTGTGTGTGTGTGTGTGTACTTGCTACATAGTGAGGGGTGGAACCAAGAAGAAAAAAAAAACTGAACTGAACACACTGTAGCAAGTTTTTACGAAATTGGCCCCTGAAGTCCTGAAACATGCACACCAACATCACTCTTGTTTCACAGGTAGATTGTCTGACTTATCCGGATCAGATATTAGACTGGCCCACATGGAGTTTAAAGCTGAAGCACAGAGGCTATTAAAAGGCTATAAACGTTCATGTGGCAGTGAATTGAATTACTGTAACGTTAATTTGACTAAGATAAGATCAACATTCTCTTCCCGTGCAGGAAAATTAAAGTGTCACAGCAGATAAAGTACAAGACCAGATGCAGTCGGTATAGATAAGCAAGCCTGGTAGGTGTAAGCAGCAGAGTTTAGAAAAAGTGATGCAGCAATTGATCTTCTTCAAAACAGATGGCTCATTGCTAATTAGTATATGATTGCAAATTGTTGCTCATACTGAATCATAGAGCATCACATTTTAACAATGTGCAGGTTGGGTGCAATATGAGTAAATGAGTTAGATTCTGTGTGTTAAATGTGACTGTTGGTAATTACAGTTTTGATTTGAATGGACCAATCAAAAGGCCTATAAAGAAGGGAATTCTCTTCAGGGCATCACAGGCTCTGCACCAGTAGTGAAGATCATCTACCCAGCATGCACTTTCACATCCATGTGATGGTGGAGAGGCTGATTTTACTGAGTGGAAAGTTAAAAATAGTCAAATGTAGACTTGGTCAGTCAGCTCCAAATGTCTTAAGTTTTTGCATAAATTAGACCAGTATTAGATTTAATCATCAAAGTATTCATGGAGTCCAAATATGTGAACTGCAGCTCTGATTGCAACAGGGTGCATTAGATAACAAAGAGAAAGAGAAAAGAGAAAATTGGATTAGGAAAAAAAAAGAAAGTCAGCATTTTTGATGCCATTGGCAACAGTACTATATAGTGGGGGAAAAAAACTCTTTAAGTGCCCCTGCTGTGCGCCAAGTTTTGTGTGTTTTGTGAGTGAGAGTGTGTATTGTGTATCTTTTAATGATAGAGCTCTCACATTTACAGGCCGGAGTGATGCTGGATGTTCCAGTGATAGAGTCCTGTAAACTGGATGTGGAAAGAGTGACGCGAGCATCACTTCAAACAGCATCTGCACATGCTAGCACACACACACACACACACTTTCTCTCTCTCTCTCTCTCTCTCTCTCTGTGTGTGTGTGTGTGTGTGTCTTACATGCACACACGTACACACATTATTGCACATACCAAAGTACCTGTTTGGTCCAGTGCTATCAAGACATTAGAGTGAAATGAAATCAATTTCCTGTGTTCAGCTCTTGTAATACATTTATGCATCATATATAGCACTGGTGGCCCCCTGGTGCACCCGTGTTGGGAAAAAAATGCAGGAAGAGTTCAAACTTAGTTGTCCCTTTGGTAGATAAAACGTGATAAGAGCCCCTCTAGATTGCCCTACCAGTGGAGAGGAAATGTGATGCCATGCAATAAGGGTTTGAAAATGAAAATGAGATGTAGCACACTCTAACTCTTAGAAGAAAAATGAATTTGTAGAAATATTCCTTTAAGTTATCAGTCTTGCTATATAATGCTATTGTGTGGTGCTAATGCAATGTGCATGTCATACAGTGCACCTATGCATGCTCAAAACTGCATTACAGCTACCTTTATTCAACATAATGAAAGTCCTTACTTGAACCTCACTGATGGAGATAGAACCATAAATCAGATGCTAAATATATCAAACAGTGCCCACCTAACATGACCGCTTCATCTGCCATCTCATTAGTACTTTGTGACACTTTCCCCCCATTGATCTTTCCAAGTTCTTGTTTCATTAATAAAAAATACAGAAACACTTTTTCTGCAATCTCACTGAGCCTGAGGTGAATTAAATTAAATGATTCATATTAAACTTTTTCAGATCATGGATACAAATGTTATTATTCAAATGACAGACATAGGCAATATTAGAGTGATCAGCTTTTTCATTTTTACGTCCTTTCTCTTGTCCAGAGTGATGATTATGTTCTCTTGCTTTTTTAGACATTTTTTAGAGATCTGTAAAAAAAAAAAAAAAAAAAAAAAAAAAAAAAAAAAAAAAAGCTTTAAGTAATAGTCAGCAAATTAATTCCAATATATTTCTGATGTTTTCTTTACTGCGCTCAGATTTCATTTCACTCCGAGTCCCTGTGAGAGCAAGGGCAGCGAAGTTTGCCAGTTCTTTGGTTGGAAAGGCAAATTAATCCGAGAGTGGAAAGTATGAGATGATAATATTTTGACTGTAGATGCCTTTAATCAGCCCAGAGAAGACCTGACTTGAACCATTACCAGGAAGTAGAACAAGAAGTTAGATGGGTCCTAAATATATCCCGTAGCAATACTCAACATGATCACCATCACCTGCCATTTCAGTGTACTTGGTGCTGTTTTCCCTGCAACATTGTGAAGCACTGAAGTTTCTGTCATTTGCATAATGTTGATTTTTCTGAGATGGCTGATGTGAGAATGAGGTCTTGCATGCATTTCATACACTGCGTGTGCTATATTTAGTGTATCAAATTGAATGAATTGTTTACTATTTGTGTAGCGGATGAACAGTCGCTGAATGAATGAATTTGCATCTGACCCACTTCCATTTGATTTGAATGAGCAGAGGGAGAGTTGTAATATGCTGATAAAAGTGAGTTGTTAGAAGGTATTTAAATATGGGATACAGACTGAGTGATGGCGGGTGTGACCGAAACAAACTTGTTTGTATAACATCATATGCCATCTGCTGTCATATACACAAACATGATGACTGTTCAAACGGGGATAATGGAGAAGACCTTCATATCGGTGCACACATCGGTTGCACAACTTTATGGCGAGTAGTGATGCCACATGTAGCAACACTAGATCAACTACATTTCCCAGTAATCTTTGGGTGGCATCGACATTTTCAAAATCATGTAACGTTTCAGAGCTCAGAAATGAGTCTCTTGCTCCAATGCAAGTGCAGATGCTGCACATGCACCTCCCTGTCTTCTACTACAGGACAGAATCAATCAAGCAGGCTGGTTTGACAGTGTGGGCCGGAGAGATAAGAGGCCGCGAGCTGTTAAGCTACTTTTTCTGAGTAAGCTACTTTTTTTCTGAGCTTGCTACTTTCAACATCAGCATAGTGTTGCTGCAGATGAACTGGTTCCAGTGCTTCTTGTCGAATTGTTGGATGCAGGCCCCTGTGATGTGTCTGCTTAAATCTAGTCTTGGGAAACTACAAGTTGAAGTTAAACTTGGGAAAGCCTGTGACTCAGCCTACATAGTTAAAATAATTGTGGTTCAGCACTTTGATTTAAACCTGAGTTTCAACTTTGAGGGAATGACAATAACATATATATTTTTTCTTCTGTCAAAAAAAGTAATGGCACCTAAGACTTTGTGACTATGTACAAAAGCTCTATCATCTTCAGGATGGAGCTTGAGACCTGGTTTGTCTGAGGCAATGATGCATAATGTATGAGGATAAACTGTATTTTGGTGTAAAAGTGACACCTGACGCCTGATGGATAAGGGCAGTGGAACCAAAGACACCACAGAGACCCATCACAGCTAATCTGATACTGGCAGGCAATCTTGTTATCTGTGCTCTCTAAATTATGTTATAATGATTTGTGTATGAATTGTGTGTGTGTGTGTGTGTGTGTGTGTGTGTGTGTGTGTGTGTGTGTGTGTGTGTGTACCTATACCTATCTGAAGGCACACTGGAACTCATAACAGCCTCTCTGCTATTTTTACCAGCACGCTGTTTCCAAAGAGAACATGTAATGCAAACAGTGGGGGGGGTGTGTGTGTGTGTGTGTGTGTGTGTGTGTGTGTGTGTGTGTGTGTGTGTATTCAGAGGATTTACAACCACAGTATTAATAGCCTGTCCTGTGTCTCCCTGATACAGATATGACTGAGCTGTACTGGCTGAGGAAGAGGAAGAAATGACAGGAAGAGCCTGCTGGAGATAACACAAACAGCAGCAGACTCCTCATCACGACACCTGTGAAAGAGGATGATGAAGATCGAAGTTTTTCTTTCATACGTGCAGTCCATTATGTGTGGACAGGATCGCATTGTACGAGCATCAGCGGGAAGTGAATGAGAAGCTGGTAGCTGCTGTGTGGACACCCTCACGTCTGTATTTATTTGTCGCTCCGAGGATTTCCTATGGCATGAGGAGGATGATTAACGTCTTACATAACAAAACAGAGACCTTTCAACTTTTCCCTCTCACAGTGCATTGTGTTGGCCTTCATGAGACTTTGAAACTGTTATCTCTTAAGGATGGAGAGGAATGGGAGACAAGAGCATAATTAGTGTCTGGCATGTGATATTTGAATTCCACGACAGATAAAAATGCATGACTGCTTTTAGAGGATATCCGGGATGTTCGGGTTTTAACGGTGGGCAGGGTTCGGACAGAAAACAGCACTGGGTGAAAAATTCATTTGAAAGGAATCACCACATCACCATTAAAAAAAGTTTGTCCAGCAAGTTTAATCTTACTCAACAAAATGTTACATCATCTTGCAAGATGCTGTGATCATATATGGAAAACAACATGTCCTCATACCTTAAAGGCTGAATTGGTCAATTGCCAGTGACTCCCAAAAATGACATATACACTGCGACCCTAATGTGCCATTTCGACCATTCTCCAACAGAACATATATGAATGTTGGATAATCATCTTACCAAATCTTCATCATGAAACGTGAAACAGTTTCAGTTTGGTTCAGTTCAGGCGCCAAACTGCTTGATAAATACTATTTTCTAAGGTTTGTCTGGGTATGTTTTATCCATCCATTCACCCCGACCTCCCCCATTTGTGAACATTCTTGCTCTTTATATTACATCAGTATATCACACCTTTGCTCCCGTCATAATTACTAAAACCACTAGAGGTTATCACATGGAGATAAATATAAATATGTGTCATAATGAGCTGTTTGCACAGAAGATCTATACAGCTGTTTTTCTGGTGAGGATGGGTTGGGTGCAAAAAGACATTCCTGTTTCATTAGCACAGCCCTTGCATTTTTTAACACAGTGCTGTTTTCAGTATGAACGCCCAGTTAGGTTGGCGATATTATGTATTTTTCTTACTGTCAACAAATCCCTCAGAAAACGCCAAAACCAACAATGAATGGATCCAACTATCATTATCTGTGGAGCCAAAACCTGATTCATCTTTATCATCTACGTGTAGATGCTCGTCATCTTTGTTCTAACACATGGTCTGATGAGCACTAAACACAAAGTGCTTCTGAGACTGATGGGAGTGCCGTTAGTTTTAATTAAACTAAGGTATTGGACAAATTAAAACTTGACCTGATGATGGAGCCGAAGGTCAAAAGGTTACCAAAGGTTTTGCCATTCATCTGTAGGGCAACATGATTGTGCCAAACTTCATGGAAATCTATTTTCAAGTCGTCAAGACATTTGACCTCAAACAGACAAACAAAAAAAAATCTGCCTGATAATGGTGCAATAGTAGAAGTCGAGGATCACCACGGTCATTAGAATTCATACTTTCCACCATGGATGACTCATTGAACAACATAGAAATCCCAGGAGCTACACCTCTAACAGGCCTCAAAACTATTCAAAGCATACCCACGGTTGTACTGGCAGTCATGTTCCTTCAATACCATGACCTATCCTTGGCCGATTTTTAAAGACAGATTGATATCTTTATTTGGTCAGGAGAGTCATAAAATATTGAGAGATGAACTAACATGCTGTCGGTTTTGGTCTTTTCATGGATTGTTTTTATTGACTTGAAGAAAAAAGGGAAAAAGGGAAACAACAACCTTATCCTCTGTGCAAAACAAGGTTCCGTCAATCCATGACAACATCAGAATACTTTTTAAAATAAATTGTAAAAACACTAATCAAAAATTTAATATATGGTTGAGGGGGAAAAAATGTTTTTCCTGTAAAGATATTGTTGCTGATGTGTTTCATCTGTTTACAGATATTTGAATTCCTGTGCATGTCGATACTGCTATTTACTGCTACTGTGCAATGCTATCACTCATAGCAAAACATCGAAAAGCCACAAGCGCTTTTTGTGTGTGTTTTCTCGCGCCTGTGAGGCTCCTCTGTGGCCTCTATTGTCGTCTCAGGCCAGTTGATCATGTTATGGCTTCAGTTCTAATACAAGAAAGGATACAAAGAGTGTGAGCGGAGCAGCAGGTAGGAACCAAGCTGTTATATCTCTATTGATTCAACTCCCAGAGCAGCAGGGGAGACAAGCCGCAAACATTGCCTGGCTGATGCATATTTAACCAATCTATCCTCTGAAGAAATCTTGTACTTGGATTTGGGAGGATTTGTATGCAGGAGGTTGAAAAGTGGGAGAAATTTACACAGATCACTGTGGGATCTGAAGCATTTTTTTTATATGTAGCCTGCCGGCTTTGTACTCATGTACGCTGTATACATGAGAAATCAACACTAGCTCTGCTAATATGCAGTTGAGTAAAGCCAGATTTCACATCCTGTGATTGAGTCTCAGATGTCATAAGTAAACCAATTTACTGGCCGTAGATAGAACTGCATGCCAACCAAAAAAGATGACAAGGTTGGGTTGCTTTCTATCATCTTTCAGCATTTGCCATATGAGAGAAAGAAGCATTAATAATAATAGTGTATAATAGAAGCAGGCGCCGTTATTTGCATTTGAATGAGCGAGCAAGAATGAGTGTGTCTGATGTTAAAGCTTGTAAGTTCAAGTTCTTTGAGATTGACTTTCCGCCGGCGTCGTCACATATGTAAACTGTAAATTCCTCAATGTGTAAGGTGAACATTATTATTCATGACGAGGCCTGGTGAGAGTGTTTTATAGCAAACAAATCTGGAATGTAATCAGAAACCAATCACAGCCTCTGTATTGCCTCACCCTGCTGCAGAGGAATCCAGAGTTTCATTCATGGAAAGGAGAGCAGCGGTCAGCACAAATCAGTTCAATTTAAATGTATGACTTAATAATAAAGAATAATTAAAGAGCCACACCGCTGATTTTACATGTTAAGATCAATTTACTTGCTCAGCCTATGAAGCTGTAATGTCTTCTGCTCGCTTTTCAGAGCCTGAAAAAATAAACCCTATGATTTCATCAGAGTTTGCTCAGTTATCTCAGCGTAAAGAATTCAAATTCTTCCAGGATTATAAACCAGGGGTGTGAAGATTGAAAGACTCAGGATTGACCAGGCAGAAAGGGTCTAACAAAGATCCAGCGTTTTTGGATTCTCACCCATTCTGGGTCTAAAAGGATATCTGCGTCTCTGCTGCTTTGACTTTTTAATACAACTCTTGTGAGTCCAGCAACTTCATGGAAGTGCAATATTCTTAACCTTTCTCACATAAGTTGTCTATTTCAATGTAGCAGAAAATTATTGTAAAATATAAGTAACTAAATACTGGACCAAAATCTGCCATCTTCTGCAGTGACTTACAGGACATATGTATTTATATTATTCCAAACCTCTCAAATGTGTTTACACCAATTCACTGTCAAACAACTCTAAAGATCTCCACTTTAGTCAGTAAAATAATCACAGAGAATAAGATACCACCAAATATCCAAAATGACTTCTGAAAGCAGTCAGGTGCAGGACCTCAACAGCTGAACTGCTGAACATGCCACATGACAACGATGTTCAATTCAATTCGGTTTTAATTGTATAGCGCCAAACAGTGATCTCAGTGATCCCAAGGCATTTTCCATGCAGAACAAGTCTAGACCATACTCTATATAATATAAGATGTACCTTTATTGTTGCTGGTTTAATTCCAGCAGGGGGCCTTTGTTGCATGTCATACCCCTCGCTCTCTCTCTCCTCTTGTCTATTTCTTCACTATCAAGAAAAAAAATCAGTTAAAAAATATCTTTAAAAAAAAAAAAGAAATCTTCAATAATCTGCAAGAATTCAGCCTGTCAATACCTGCTTTTGTGAAAACCACAGGGACTGAATGAGATCAGGGCATTAAATCTCGCAAATCCATAAAGACTTTCTGACCAATAGGAGGTGACAGAAAGACGAATCTGTAAAAACGGAGCAAGAGAGTTGTTTCTGGACGCCTGATAGATATCAGTCCAATATGCTCTCAAAGTAGGGGTCTGTAAGCAAATATTAGGCCTGTAGCAGCTCGATGTTCAGCTGTAAATAACTGTCTGCACTTTAACTATGTATCAGACAGAATGAAAAGCAAATTTTTAAAGGCAAAAAGCCAAAAGCAAGAGGCAATTAGATACTAATTTGCCCAATGCAGCGTGAATTGACGCAAAGACATGTATGTGGAAGTGGATAATGTTTCAACTTCAGCAAAATATTCACACAAATCACAGGGTTTTATGAGTCTGCTACATAAATACACAGATACGAGGGAAAAGGGAGAGAGAAGAAAAATGTTTCTGGTGAGTTCTGAGATCATTTAAAGGCTGAGTTGAACGTCTGTAGAGTCAGTGCATTGACTGTTCGGAGCAAATAAACACACACGGTCCAGTGGTCAAATTCATGAAGCAAAGGCAAAGATTTTGCTTTGCTTTCTGTCTGAACACATTTTGTATAATATGGGATGACTGACGAGAGCTCTGTGCTGCAGAATTGGCTGTTGATTCTCAGCGAGTTTGGTGCTCTGCAATCTTCTATTATTCTAAATGCAATGTCATCTGTGGTTAAATTAAGACCCACCTCCTGTCAATCTAATCTCAAGCCTTAAAATATTTACTCATAAAAGTACGGATGACGAAGAAAAAAAACAGGTTTTATTCAGTCATTCTTTCAGCCAAGGTTCTCATAAATGTTGCACAAAGCACAGCCTGGTAATTTCGACCAGCTTGTGCGGTTTATACTCAAGCAAATCAAAGTTGGGACACATGAATTACATGTGTTAACAGACTTCTCCATGCATGCTAATGTAGTTATACTCGTAGCCAGCCGTTCTTTAGCACACTGCGTAAATCTTGCACCTGTTTAATTAGATTGTGTGAAAATAAAGACATAAAAGAGAATAAGGGATGAGACACACGGACCGGTCAGGAGGGGTTTTGTCTGCCCTTGGCTGATGTTGTATTTATCTTTAATTGCATTCTCCCTGCGGGTGACACAACACCTGGAGCTACAGTGCAGAACTCATACTGTTAGTCTGTTATTCTCTGAAAACGATGAGTGATGTAAATTATGTGCACTCTTATTAAAAACTGTTTGACCTCTCTCCGACTCAGCGTCTCTGTGTCCTTGGTAGAACAGATATCAATCTCTATAATTAATTGGGTTAATCATAATTCCTTCTCTGCATTGTACCACTGGGAGTTATCAGAAGAAACCTGCTCAACGTCCCTAATGACGCGACAGACAACTTCCCACTAAGTATTCATCACCGTCACATATCCTGCTGAGATGCGCTGAGTGCCGACCAAAAGGGAGGAAATAAAAATCACAGATTAGAACACAATCACACATTCACAGACAGAGAGAGGGAGAGTATTACATACAATTGAAAATGTGATGAGAAGTAAGGATGCAAATGACAAAGCATTAATTCTCAATTATCATACAAAAAATTTGCTGTTTTTGTTTCTGCTGTGAATCTCCTAGCTAGATAAATTGATTAATTAAGCAGCTGTGAAACCATCACTTAGTTATTTGTGTCAAGTGCTTTCTTATTATTTTTATTTTTCATGCCTCTGCTCGAAAATTACATACCCATAATAAAAAGAGTGTATCTCTGCAACCACAAAGTCTATTTACATCATTCTTGTGTCATAATAAAGGGAACACTTTCAGGATAATAATGCCATTGAAATGATCCAGCTGCAGCTCTAAACCTCTACCAAATCACAGCACAATATGTGAACATTCACTCTGCAAAGTTTGGCTCTGATAAAGTGAAGCAGAACAAAATTAGAGAGGTTTTAGTGCAGACAGTGCAGGTGAGGTCACATCTTGACACAGTTTGGTACATTTCTAGCTCACAATTGGTCTTTGTCAGTCACGTGTTCTAACCAGCAGACACGCCACCAGGTGCCATTTTGGGTGTACTGCGGATGTAAACAACACAGAACATAACATAGATCCGTAGGACTGCAACAACACTAACACTCGTCTGCGCGTACTCTGCACATGCGCATTGTGCGTAAAGCCGATAGAACTACTGTGAAGCTGTATGTGGACACATATACTGTATTTTATACAGTCTATGGTGGATACGCGAGGCTGTATTACACCTCCTTTGAAGCGTTGGAGCCATAGAATATAGGAACAGCCGCCAAAGTGAGTTTGACAGCACTGTTACCCAACTAGAAACCCCAGGACGCTAACCGGACGCCATCTTGCCTCGTGCCTCGGCCAATCCTGTGGCCCCCCATTAGGCAAACAAAGTCTTCCCAGAAACGCCAGGGTTGTTTGCAGTGTGAGCCTGGAAGGACTGCTAACTGTTCCTGGGGCCTGTTGCACAAAACTAGGATAAGGGATTAAGCCGGGATATCTTGGTTATCCTGGCTCAACTTATCCATGATCCGGTTGCACAAAAGCAGGATAGGGGAAAGTGGGATATGTTATGGTATAAGTTGCCATGGAGATTTATTCTGTGGAGCTAGCCTGCTCCAGACCAGGCTAAGTTCCAGGATCTATTTAATCTCATCCCTGATCTCAGTCAGCAGTCACCACAAACGGAAACCAATAGTTATTCCACTGCCCACTACACATTGTTATCACATTCAACTACACCCACTGTCATTATTTAAACATTGTGATCATTAATTTAAATCATTGTAGATTTTTAAATTTAGTATTTTATATTTCATTTCATTCTATTCAAGGTGCAATATTTTTGCATTTAGGATGCAATATTTCATATCTCATAT
This sequence comes from Centropyge bicolor, assembly GCA_037975185.1. Lineage (NCBI taxonomy): Eukaryota > Metazoa > Chordata > Actinopteri > Pomacanthidae > Centropyge > Centropyge bicolor. Next base: position 5,745,814 of record JBBMOC010000024.1, on the reverse strand, counting down.
TTAATCCAAGTTTTGTGTGAATTTCTAACGTAAAAAAAGATAGAAAGCACAGAGTCAAAACATTATATGATTGATCATATATACATACATACATACATACATACATACATACAAACATACGATATATATATATGATAAATCAGCATACACACGCACAAACACACTTGCATAAATACTTTGCAACGCTTTCTCTCTTTGTTTTATTACTTTGGCGATGTTGCCTTTCTTTTTTATTTGCTCCTTTACCTCCTCGTAAGCCTCCATGAGGATTTCTGCCTCCGACGGGAAAAGGACGCCGCTCTCGTTGCCATGGTGAATCAGTGACTCTGTGATCGATGGACGGGGTCTATCTGAGGAAGCCGCGTGCGCGCACTTATCCAGGATTGGTTTCACCTGGCTTGTTGAATCCGTGTCTGCTCATCCTGGCTTGCTCTTTGTGCAACCAATTAAGCCTGGACGCTCTTGTTTTGGATTCGTTGAACTCGGCTCAGTCACTTATCCCAGATGTCTTAATCCTACTTTTGTGCAACGGGCCCCTGGTGTGGATTTACCGATAACCAAACTTTTCACGGCAAAACAGCTAAGGTAAGAGAAATTTTACGACTATAGTTTGACGAAGCGTTTTGCATAAAGTACCACAGCGCTAGAGCCAGAAATATGGCGAGTGGGTTGACTTGGCGGCGCTGTATTAATTTTCATATTTGATCATTCATTTAGCTGGCGTTTGAGCTGTGTTTGGTGCATGTAAAATGGCTTATATATTCTTGTAGCCCAGGTTCTGCTGTATAATTTAATGTCGAGCATCACTATATTCTCTCATGATTAGTGCATTGTCCCAATTGGGGGGCTCTCTGGCTCAAAAAAGGGTGTTGAAATTCATATTTGAAACACGGAACGCGCTTGATCTTCAATGTTGTTTCACCTTTGACTTTGAGGTATTTTTTTTTCCTTCCATTTTTTTCCTCGTAAAGCATAAAGGAAGTCAACATTTGTTTACCACCTTGCTAGTTGACATTTACTTCGGCTGTGCTAGATAATAATATAACATAGGGATGTGAATATTCAGAAATGCAGTCTGGATAGCATCATTGAAATGTTTCCTAACAGTCTGTTTTCTGCTTATGTCATTCTTGGACTGGATTCACCACTAAAAACAAGTTTATAGCTATTCTTTAGTCACTAAAGTAAAACATTATGTGTTGTCATGCCTTCAGAGCTAATCCGGAATGATAAACTAATATCTAGGACAGAACACATATGTCTTTGGAAACTTTGCATGCTGTGCTAATATACTACACATTAAGGATCTGTGTTGAGTGATTCAGGAACTGGCAATACTAATGAGCTGTGAATTAGCTGTTAGTTCCTGACTATAGTGTTGGTCACTACACATTTGCAAAGTGTTTTACTTTTTTCTACCCTGAACACATGATGTATGTGGATCCATGAAGCTGTCTGCACCAGGCAGTGCATAAGTGCTGCATCTGCACAAAGAAGATCCATCCTACAGATGTAAAGACAGGCCTGGCTTCAATTTGTGTTTTTCAGTCTTGGTACTTTTACACGGAAATGGGTAAGAAAGTGTTTAGATGTATTTTTTAATTAAAGTGCTGGTACCATTAATTGGCCATATTGTATATCAGCTACTTTGTATCAAGGGTTTTCACTTTGGGGTCTTGATCGCCCTGTAGGCATTTATTTTGCCAATACCAGCTGGCGACCACTTAGTAACTTTATCCCTTGCAATGCCTGCTGTAGTTTGTATATGTTAACGTCCCCTCATTGCAGAAAGTTGATTTTAAAAAAAGTTTCAAAGGCTGTGCTGTGTCCAAAAACAGAAGACACGATCCCATAACATAAGCCCGCCATGTTGATTTACATGTGACTTACACAATGGCATACATGCTCTGCAGGTGTCACCTGTAAAAACATACATTGTGCGACACATCTGTTTGATGAACTGTCCACATATGTGTTCAGTGCAGCCAAAGAGTAAAATTATCGTTTTGTTCCAAAGCAGAAAACATAAGGACATATAAATCTTTTGCACATTTTCCAGTCCACAGTTGATTTTATTGATACTAAGGGCAATGTTATCTAAAAAGATTTACAAGTTTTCTGTATTGTCAAACTGCAGCACAGTCTTATAAATGCTGTAAAAAAAAAAATGGGTCACTGGTTGTCGTGATGAAATATCCTATAGGATATTCTAGATTTTAATTGTTGGGATGATGTGAATGCGTTCCTCCTAGGGGTGAGGAAGACTCACTGTTGTCCATTGCATCCTCACTCTTTGTCCCTTCCACAGAAGAGATCATCACACTCCAAAATCTATTCAAATTCCATCAGTCAGAAGTCAGCACAAGAAAATATATTCCTTTACACAAAAGAGACCATAGCACAAAAGATGACGCTGTGTGCTCTGTAGGTTTTTAGAGGAAGGGGATGTTTCCCGTTATAACCAACAGTAGATCTGGTTTTATTTAAAAAGAGAAAAGAATGAAAATGTTAGCTATTGCTATGAAGTAAATCTGCCTGTGCTTGGTCATATTTCACACAAATTCGTGACATTTCTGGGAAGACTTTTATGCAGCTTTACATTTGAGTAATAAAATATGTGTAGCATTTCAACTGCATCAAACCGTGCCTGGCATTAGGGGAAAAGATATTAATATATTTCAGACCCTTGTTCCAGATGTTCTCTGCTATTGTCATCCCCAGTTCTTTGCTCCAGACCTTCTTCTTACAGTTCACATTTACTTGTCCTTGGCCTTTCAAGACATTATATATAAATTAAATTGCAGGTAATTGATAAGATGGGTCTTCACAACACCTACCTGATTGAGGCAATGAACAATTTTATCATAACTGCTCGCACTGAGATTGTTATTTACGCATTTCTCAGGCTTGTAGGATTAATTTCACAAGTGCTCACAGTCTGGAATTACTTCAAGTGGTGACACGAACTCCTCAGAGGGGACGTGCCTACCGAAGTCAGCGAGGGCTTGTTAAGCACTACAGGAAGTCTTGTTTGCCTCTACAGTTGAACACCTGCTTGTACCCAGGATTATCTTATCTCTAGACCCCAGCATAGACAGACTGAATAATAATGGTCCTGACATCATCCTCTCTGAATCAACCGCTCCCACGGGTACGGCCTTATCTCCTTTTATAGACTTAGTACACAGCTGACTGCAGGCAAACACGAGTGTCTGGTGATCTTCAAATATTGTCTGCCCTTGGACGAGTCAAATGGCAATGATCAGATATATAAAGAGGAGGTGGAGAGATTCAGCTGGAGCGAGGATTGACAATGTACTGTACCTGATTGTTGAAGATAAGTGGGTTGTTGGCTGTTACATATATCTGGGTGGACATGCAAGATATGAACCAGAGTCAGAGAATACAAATGCTGTATTTTAAAATATCCAAATAGTTGATCTATCTGATCAGAGGAGAAAAAAGCATTAACACTTGTTCCCAGGTAAATAATGGTAGATGCTAAATGATGATGGAGCAGCATGAAGTCACTCTGTCAGTGTCGATAAATGAATTGTTTTCCTGCTGGTGCTGCTGCTCAGATATGGTTGCCTTACTAATAAATGCAGACTGATGAAAACAGCCTCTCTATCATGCCTTTGTGAATGCAGGTACTCCAAACACAACATGCTGGACTCTATAGCATAAATGGATGTTAGGCAAAGAAAAAAGGAAAACAAATGTTTCAGAATAAATTCTCACTCTTGTGCAGGGTCGCACTTTATCTATATTTGTCTGATAGATGTACATATGGTATATTCACTCGTGTGCTAAAATGATTTGCAGATGGTCGAGCAGATCTGGAGGAGGAACAGTTGTTCAATTTGGCACAAGTTTCCTTACATCTGACTAGCAATTAGACAATTTAACATTGTTTGTGTCAGTAATGATTAAGATTAGACAGTCTTACATGCATACACACATGCAGTACACACTTTGTCTCATAAACACACATAGACATACAATTTTTTTTTTCAGAACTCTAGAACTCGTGCAAAAGCTGAGTTGTAAGTGTTCGATTCTACAGAGCACTTACACTGTGAATAAGGCAGGTTAAGATTGTGGTAATTGAGTAATATTACTGTTACATGAGCAAAATTAATCAAGAGAATGAAATTAATTGCTTCTAAAAAAAATCTAGTATAAAGCCAAACATGGCATGGGCATTTTGTGCAAAACAGAATTTTTTGATAGATAGATAGATAGATAGATAGATGATAGATAGATAGTTAGATGTACTGTCTTTGCTCAAATGTTTTTCTATTTTACTTGCAATGACAAACCGGGGGTCACAGGGTCAAAAACCCTGATGTAAACACAACACCTCTTGCACTGTGTCTTCTTTTGACTTTACATAGCAAATGTGGTTCTTGTCATCTCTTGCACCAGAACTGCCCTTGGAAGGGATGTCCAGTATGGAACAGCAACCAAAAATTGTTTCATTGTACATACGAGCATGTCAGTATTGGTTTTTGATAGACTTGAAACAATGTGAACCTATCTTTTCACTTTAGATCTAGCAACACTGCAAGGCCAAGATTTTCATTTGTCCAGTGCTTTTATCTCTAAAAGAGATGTCTGGAAAACTGTTACCAGGACAAAGAAAGTCCAGGTCATGTGATACACCCATGCATTTTTCTCGCTAAATATCAGCATGTTAGTGTGCTGTCCATTGGGATGGTATGCATGCTGTATGGGGTCCAGAGACTCAGGTGTATTACTCTGAATGTGGGCCACGACTACTCACTCAAAGCACTTCATTATGATTGGAGTAAGTGCAGCCGGCCTGTAGTCATTCAGACAAGTGACTGGGCTCCTTTTTGGATAGATGGTGGTGGTTTTAAAGCAGGTTGGGACTGTAACCTGTGCAGGGGACAGGTTAAGGATAGAGCTGAAAGCATCAGCCTGTTTTGTAGCACGTCTCGGCCCATCTGGGGATGTGATATGGGCCTGCTGCTTTGTAGAGTTTCATTCCCCTTAAGTGTACATCAGCTGATGAGACAGTCAGTCAAGGGTCTTGCATGTGTGGAGTGCGTGAGAGCCTCCTCTGTGTTTCACTGTTGGAGGTCTTGCAGCAGGAGTAGGGTTTATTAAGCTGTGCAGGTAGGGAGTTTTTTCAATGGTGATGCAATTATTTTCCGTAGAGTAAAGCAGTAACCTCCCAGCTTTGGTTTCTAAAGCTGTTTGCCTCTCTGACTGCTTTACTTTGCTGCTTTGTGCTCTTGTACTCTGGGCTTCTGGTTTGATTTTCTCACCTGTATGGAGGGTACTATAATGTTGATACAGGTGCTACTGTGGTCAGTACACATTTGGTGTACTCTGTAGAAGAATCCTCTGGTGTAGCTGCAGCTTTAAACACATCCCTATCTGTTTGTGCAAAACAGTCCTGCTTAATACTCACAATCTTTTGGGACCAAAGTTTGACTTGTTTACTCATGGGATTAACCTGACTGGGTCTTTGTCTGTGGGCCAGGTACAGGAATGGGAACAGCCTAAATACATTAACCTTTATTGTTGATCTATTTAAGATGTGGGTAAACTGGGAAGTGAATAAATGACAGCCTGCCACTGTGCCCTTGAAAGAGGCACCAAACCCAAACTGCTGGAAGGGCCTTTGCTGTGGTTGTAAGACAGCGATGATGCATATTTTCTTCACAAATGCTGTTCGGAGTTACAGCAAAAAGCAGAATCAAAACAGTTTATTCTTTAATGCCTCATGGGGACTCGCAAAAGCGAAAACAAGTCTGTGAGCTCCGCAAACGTTACTAATGATGCTCTGTTTTCTGGCTCAGCTTTAGATCTGCAGTTTCATAAACAACTGAAGAGATGGCAGATAGTTATGTCTATTTTTCTCTGCAGTCTATTTCCTGGCTACACACACTGACACAGTTGCTCCCCAGAGCTGCTCCTCCTCCAACACAAACTGACATTCAGAGCCGGTGGTTGGAGAAGAATCATGGCAGGTCATCAACGCCAAGCATAAGTGGTCAAACACTTAACAGCCACTTGAGCAAAGGAGTTCAAAGAGCTGTTTGAGCTGATACTGGGCATTTTTCGGTGACACTTTTAGAATAGCCCTCACGTATGTGATTTTTGCACAGGATTTGCTTTGCTCTGTTGATGTATCATGCAACCTCTGTATCACAGAGAATCTACTGTATCAGAGTATTTTTGTTATACTGATTATTCATCTAAGTGCAAACATAATGTATTGTACAAAATGAAATCAGGATCCCAAGTTGAAACAACGTTTTAAAGATTTTCTCAAAGGTCAACAGGTCGATATCGATCTACAGGTTGGCGAACTCTGCTCTACAATCACAACACTCTACACTCACTAATTAGCCAGCTGGCAGGTAGCATGGGCAGCCTTATTAAACTAAATAAAAGGAGGGTTTAGTTACTGTCTGTGTCCTTTATTAGCAGCTGCAAGAGATTCACAAACAATTTTATATTGTTATATAATTGGAGCTAACTGGTTAAAATTGGTAGCAGATTTTGAGTTTGCTACCATAAGAAAGGCTAGGAGCATGTGATTGGCTGAAGGTGTGGAGGAGGTGAGTGGTGACACTAGTGCATTATGAAAAGTTAACTTGAAATAACAATAACGCTTTGCAATGGTGTTGAGTTTCAATAATGTATCAAATTATTGCAATTGATTGGTTCAGTTATATATTTCCAACAGTTTATTCATGTGGGTATTTATTTCATAATGTCTTATTTGGGAATTTGATTTTGAACACTTTGGGGCTCCATACTGTAAAAACAATTAGACACGTGTCTATTATGTGTTGGGGTGTATACAGGATATGAACCCTGCTACAGGACCTCTACTTCAGGCCCCAGAGGTCCATGGGGCAGCCCTGCTGCTCTGACCTGTAAATCAGACGCCACTGTAAGCAGCCATCATGGTGGGTCCATGGGGCTTTTCAAGTTAAAAGCAGGCTGATTTATAGGAGAGAATGCAGTCATGATCCTGTCTTCGTCTGCTGTACTTAATCATGTTGTCACACACATCACGAGATTTGCTGATTGCTGTTTAAGGAATTATACTTATGTCAGAATGAACTGATTATCTCATCAACTTCACATAAGAATGAATATGAAATAAAATATTACTTCCTCTGGCAAAGTTCGCTGTCATGTGAAAGCACCTAAATTTTATTCCCAGCCTTTAGAAATAAGTGCTTTCTCTCCTTTGCCAGTCTAACTTCTTTCCCTTTTCCACTCTTCCGAAACCTGACATGAATACTATTGATTTGACAGTAATGACTCTCTTTCTTCCTATTACAACTTCAGCAAGTATTTCTCACACTTTGCCAACTCGCCATTCCTCCTTTCCATAAACCAATCACAACGCTCTGCTCTGAGTCAGCGCAGGTCATTCTGCCTCAACAACTGGCTGCACGGACATCCCATTAGCTATTAGACATTTCAAGTAACCAATTTTCAGAGCAATTGCCTGAGAAGAAACCTAGTCCCTATTTTTCGGAAATTGAAATTCTTTAAATAAGGTTCAGTTACAAAAAACCAGGCAAACATTTAGTGAACATGAGGAAAGAACATTTTTTGTAACAAGAGTGCACAAAAAACAGAACATTACATGAAAAGGCACAGGTTCTGCAGCTTGTACAGAACTGTTGCGCAGCAAGCAAAGTGAATGTTTTAGTGCTTGTGTGATTCAGGATTCCTCGGAGAGCGTCTGAGTTTTAATGTTTTCTTTCAGCAACAGCAGGAAACCTAATCGCACGCTGTTCTACCCACCAAAGGAATGAAACAGAAATCTCGAATCACACACTCATGCACAATTAGATACCCTTTAAGAGCATCTTGTACTTTTCAGATATACCTCAGTCACATAGTTTTTTTTTTTTTTACATGTAACCATATTCTTGACCTCCACCTAAAAATGCTCCACTGATGCAATGCTTTTTAAGCCTGACATCCGCTGGACAGCTCTGTGGGTTTGATGACTTTGCCAGCTTTGCAGCACAGGTCATACCACAGCAGCGGCACATTTCCTCTGGCCGGCCCAAAGCTAAACGGCACCTGGGAATTTAAGTCCGAAATGAAAATGCAGTTGCTGATCTTCACGGAACATCCACCCTTGAACCCACTGAGTTCCCTCAGGGCTTTAAGCGTGCGGAAAGGGACCGGCTTACCTAACAGGACCGTCATGACTCGTGAAGGCAGAAATCAAGGCAGAACTTCCTCTTCAATTACACTTGCCCCTTGTGATCTTATTTAATTGTGCTCATTGGTAATGGCAGAGTTCATCATAACACAAATCATCCATAAAGCAGTGAAGACTCAGAGCTCTTGAGCAAGCGAGCAAGTGCTCTGTTTGAGTATTAGAGTGCTCAAATCAAATTCAAATGATTAAAGCTAAGCAGTCCTGTGCTTAGCCATCCACACTATTACCAGTCTGTGATAGTGGTTGCTTTGGTGTGCTGCTTTTTAGCTGGCAAATCCTGAGCTGACGGGTCAGGCTGGAAAGACTTGTGGTTCCAATGTTGTGTTTTGGCAGGTCGGAGGAACCAGGACGCTCCTTTTGTTCTCCTTGCAGAGTTAGCAGCTTGGCCTTAACCCGTTTCATTGCTCCTGTTGCTTGTGAAGTCAGCTGGCAGGATTTAGGTCGCCGCTGCTGGCTCTTACTAAGCTCGGTTGCACTTGATTGGTGTGTATGCTTCAAACGTGCAACACGCTGATCAGAAATCCATCAGGTACCAGCATGGGAACAGAAAAGGAGAGAGCTAAAGAGAAGAGAACAAAGAGATCTTGCTCTCTCTTTAGTGACTTGATGGGCGTGCGACTGGCTCTGCCCCTTTAATTCTGCTCCATCGATCAATTTCTTCTGCCTCCATATGTAACAAGGTTGGCAACTTTCTCCTGTTTTACAAGTTGCCAAATAGTTCAAAAACACATTTTTTTTAATCTACAAGTCTAACTGCTCGCTTTTGAGTTTAATACAGATTTCATTTTAGAAATCAGTTCCACTTCACTTCAATTTGTTATTTTATTACACTCCAGACATTGATCTAAAGTTTATTGTGTTGTGACTCATTCACAGGACGATGACAGCTAAAATTTCAAGGGTTTACTCAACCTTTTTTCGTACAGCTCTGACTCTACAGCTCTCTCCAAAGACATTAACAGCTCTAATTCTCCAATTTTGATCTGACATGGTATAATATGTGGTAATTGACATCTGATAGGATTTTAATGTTTACTGATCACTGACAAACACTTTGGGATCCTGAGGTTCAACTCCTAATGGGATGTTGCTTCTCAGCTGCATTGAATTTGCCACAATAGCTAACCCAACGGTAGCCATTAGACAGGTCATTACTGAGGAAGCAGCTCTGCATAAATGACAAACTGTGGATTAGCATCTATCTAATCGTCCTGGATTTTTAGAGTTAAGGCATTAGGTAGCATGGATTCTGCTCGTGCTAAACCATACAAATGAGCTGCTCAACAGCTGAATAACAAACTTTGTAGAAACACATATTCACATTAGTCTCAGGATTTATGTTTTAAAGGAATGATACACAGCATTCTTAAATTCACTCTTGTGTCAGTGCAAGAATGTTTCAGGCTTGTCTGAAATGTGTTAGGACAATATTGCAAAAGGCACTACAGAACCCAAGAAGTGCACAATTTAAGCTTTTGTGCCTGCTAAAATTGCTTCATTGAAAAAATGACACATCCCCATTATCTCTGAAAAATGATTTTAGTCCATTTGTTACACTATGGTATTCTGTGGCATCTGGAACAAAAGCTGACAAATGGTGAAGGACCTCGGCTTCCTTGAAACTGACAAAAAGAGTGTCTGTTCACTGGAACTAGATGAAATGTGACTGGGATTCTGTTGGAAAGGTTACTCCAGGGCTTGGTCATCCCTATCCAGTTAAAGAGTATTTGACCTTGAGAGGTATGGGTCACTGGAAGAGTTTCAGAAAAGCAGCTGATAGGTCACTATAAATCTTTCCAACTAAAGTGCTAACTGGCAGATTACATATCTTGACAAATACTTAAGGCACTGTTACACTCATTACTGCTTGTTAACCCTATCACAGTTTCTCCAAGGCCCAACTATGTAATTATCTGGCTCAAGTACTAGTAAAAAAAATTTATAAAATAGTGCAAGAGTGAAAAAAAAAACAATTATGAAAACAAAAATACAAGAACTGCCTTACATTATTGTTCTTATTTTTGATTTTTTACAAGTTACTTGTAAAAGTTTCCTCTTTCAAAAAGGACAAAATCATTACATGATGTATTGGGTCTAACTGCAAATAGTGTGTCCCCAGACTTGGCTGTAAATCGATATATATAGGTGAAAATTGCTGAACTAACAAACAGAGCAATATAGGGCTGAGCATGTGGACAAGTGTAGACCTTTAGTAAGAGAACAGTAAACAAGATACTTCTCTACTGAAAAGAAAAATGCACTTGTGAGTCGAGCCACGGTGGGGAAGTGTTAAAACACCCTCACATAAATGGAGCCACAATCCACAAATGTCAGGCAGTATGTGAATGCAGGTGCAGCAGTATATATACTGTTTATATGTAACAGCAAATATGTTTTGGATAATATTTTCAAATATATGCAGTATATTTGTATATATACTTTAAGTAAGTTTTAAGTAGCCAAATTTCCATCCAAATGTAGTGCACATTATGACAACACAATTTCAGGAAAATCAAAAAAAGCAAATGTGAATAAATATGTGTTTCCATCAGCTGCTGTGCTAGGAGTGGGGTGCATCCAGATGAGTAATGCTAATTTTCAAGCTGAGTGTCATCAAACCGCAGCAGGAGACGACGCAATAAGATGAAGTAATTCAAAGAGTGACATTCAATCTTCAAATGGTTCAAGGGTTTTTAAGGGTCTCAAGATAAATCTGAAAGGTTGGGGGATGAATGCGAGAGAGAAGGAACAAAAAATAATTTTGCCACATACATACACACAAACACACACACACACATACAATAATTATTGCTCTAAAGATAAATGGAGTGAAGTAAAAGTACACTATTGAAGAATAAAGTGTCAAAAAATGGACAAAGTTGTACTTTGGTGCAGTGCATGAGATAATGTACAACTAGTTCTACTAGTTTCTGTCTGTTTCAAAGTCTAATTTTACTTATAGTGATACAAGAGTAAAGACTTTTAAGATGAGGACTAACTCATGTGTGAGACAATTTTAGCACATTTTAACCCTGTAACTCCACAAACGAATGAAGTAATGATGTGCTCCTTGGCCTTGGAAGCAACACTACAGCTAGTGGTTCATTAGTTAGCTGAATATGTCAATGATTGCAACATACATTAAAACAGATAACACTTTCAGTTCCTGAACATTTACTGTTGTGTTTTTGGTTTAGCAAAGAGCCTCCAAACTCTTTCTCCTTGTGGAGACCTTTGGCCTTTGTGGAGAGATCCAGAGCTTGTCTTTCATTGTTGAACTCTTTCTGATTCCCTGATCAAACTTCATCTCACACATTGTGTGCAGTGTGCAGGCCCTTTCTTCACCTCTCCATCCTTTCTGTTTCAACCTTAGAGCTAAATGGGAGGCAGTCATCAGCTGTATCCTCACATTGGACATTGGTACGGCTTCATGTTTCATGTTTGTCTTTGCCTCCTTTGTGAATTGTGGTCTTTTGAATTGCGAGAAGCGGGCACTGCACCTCATGCACTGTGGTACTGCATCTCATTCCTAACACCGCAGGACTCAACGTTCTCCTTAAATAACACCTACGGCTGGTCAGAGCCTTGTGGTGGCAGGCCTACTTTCTTTCATCTTCTGTCTTTTGCGGAGTCTTATTGACGATGGCATCAGATGAGAGAGCCTCTATAAATCATTAGCTGTTGGTGAAGAAAGGCAGGCTTGCTGTGAAACCTTTCCACGGTCTGTACTCATGCTTGAATAGTTCAATTTATCATCAGCAATTTCACAAGACACGTTTGCACGTAATCCCATAAAAGGTCTTGTAATCAAATAACCGAAGCTGTGGTATCGTTACACCTCTGACTGGTGTCAGGCAATCCTTTCTCATACAGTCACCCAGAAACAATGCCAGACTGCTGTTTTGATCTAAACTGACATTCTGTTATATACCAAGAGACTTAGCTTTGATATATCAGACTCGGGGGGAAAAAATACACACAGTCACATAAAATAGAAAGCTTATGTTTGTTCCGAGAGGCTTTGCTCCACTGGAACCGTCAGAGGCGTTTTTTATGGAGCTACACAGATTCTCTGCTCCAGCAACACTTCAAGGTTTAAAATGTGTAATTATTGTTAACCTCCACCCAGAATATTAGCATCATCCCTGTTTTTCATGAGTTGCAATAAAACATATTAAACATGAGGCCTGTGCATATTGATGTTGTTAATAATAACCATCCATATAAATTTAATGGTGCAATAAATGCAGATTATAGGGAATGTGTCAGTGTGCAATACTGTTTTCACTTTGAATGTCTGACTTCTATTGGAGCTGACTTGGGTTAAACATTGTGGGGAAGTAAATGGAGGTAGTGTTGTGTCTGTGTTTTTCTCCAACTGAGTTTGTTGTAGTTAGAGCTATAATAGCCTGCAGGAGTAGTGGAGTGGAGAAAATATTTGTGTCTTCATATGATTAACCACGATATTTAACATTGATCCCACATGTTGGACCATTTTCTGTATCATCTACCACCATGGCAGAAAGTGAGAGCAGACCCAGCTGGATAAGATGTACAAATCAGGAGACAGTTGATGCATTTTATTCAGTCATGTATGTCATTAAATTAATTTCACACAGGCTGATGTCATGGAAATGGAGGACATGAGAAGCCAGATGGAGGCAGATGTGACGGAAAAGGAAGAAAAGTCAAAGGTCTCCATCTTTGAAAGAGAGAATAAAAAGTCAAAAGCCAAAAGGCAAAAAAAAAAAAAAAAAGAGATTAGATGGAGAGGACGAAGGATCAGCTCTCTTCACCACAATCCCTCTGCCCTGGATGAAAAACGTGATGCAACCATAGTTGCCTGGCTGAGGAAACTTCAAATCCAAAAGAGAGACAAGCACATCATCTCTCTTCCAAAGGGCCTCCACGCTCACAGAGAGGAAACTGAGCAGGTGCGAGCCTCTGTTGGTCAGTGGAAAGAATCCAGTGAGTTGAAAAGCATGAAGGAGAGCTGGCAGAGAAAAGTCAGCCAGCTCGAAGAGCTCCTTGCTGAGAAGCACAAGCTGATCATCAGGGCAGATGAAGAAGGACAAGCACGAGCCAAAGCTCAAGATCAGTGACACCATAGACTGTATAAAACATGAAGCCTCCGTGAGGTCACCTGTAGATTTCTAAAGAGCGATTTTGAAGCCCATTGTAGCGCACCGCCATCTTGGCAGTGGTGACGTCAACTACTGACTAACTTCTGTTAGTACAATTATCAGCACAGCAAGCCGTGTTATTTGTCCAGTATTTACATGAAAAGTTTTCCAAAAGGCAAAAGCACCACAAAGACAGACAAGGTTTGGTGACAGAATGACCTCCAAATGAGCCTACAGCCAACTGTTAATAAAAGTGACCACTCTCTTAATTATGCATAATTTCAGATTTTAATCGAGTGTGTTATAAAGAAATTCCCCCCCACACACACAGTTGTCATGAAGTGGAAAATCAGCTAAAGAGACTAAAACCATTTTTGTGGCTGAAAACATGTTTTTCTTCTCCTGTGAAGTTCGGCATTTTAACATGGGGGTCAAATGCAATTGACTCCTTTGGAGCCTGCCCCTAGTGTTCATCAGAGGAATTGCAGCTTTGGGCACTTCTGTGTTGGCTTCATTTTTCAGCGCCAGACCTGTGTCATCTCAGTGAGAGGTGAGAGAGAGGAGCACAGCAGTGGGCCAAAGGAAAGAGAGAGCTGGAGGAGACAAAGGAGGTCAAAGAGAAGATCTGGAAGTATGAGGAGGCAGAGAGGAAAGAGGAGATCCAGCACCTCACAGAGATGAACATCCAGGTTCAGACCTGAGTTCAGCCTGAGTTCAGACCTCTGGACGTGCAATAACATGTGTTGTCTTTCTCTATTTGGAAGCTCACAATGAAAGAGAAGCAGAAAAAAGAGCTTGCTGCTGGAGTCTGCATCAATAAGACATCAGCAAAAACAAAGAGTCAGACAGAGTCAGATTTAAAAAAAAAAAGTTAACATTTGCTAATTAGTACTGACTGTAGTCTTGTTATAATAGTTCAGATATTTCACTAAAGACAAAACTGTCACAACACAGACAGAAAAAAATCAAAGAAAGCCTCTTTTTAGCTGGATCATTTTAAGATACTTTACATTCTCTTTTGTCATGTGGAAGGACAGTGGTGAAATACAATGATGAAATGCTAATAGTGGCAACTGAGCAGCCTTGTTATTTAGACACACATAACATCTGGGCTTACACCAACTCTACTGCAACAAGAGAGCAGCTCTGTGCACTGATTGCTGATAAGCCACCATTAGTACCTGACACTCACTCCTACCACTCAGTTTGTGTCACTTAACTGAATATGTGTTTCCTTGATCACTTTTCCTCACAACTCTGCATCTCTCATTTTAAGTGGACTAAGACGTGAAGAAAAGAGGAATTTAAAAGAATTCAGATTTTCATTATTTGAGTTTCTCTTCAAAGGTGACACCAACTCCTCAGTGAATAAAATCCTAGTCCATGTTTTTGGTAACTACAATTTGAAAACTTGTGAGGGAACTGGCATATGGTCCTGGCAGGTGGCTGTCCATCATTGAGCTTGGTTCTGTCCGAGGTTTATGCCTGTTAAAAAGGAAGTTTTTCTTTACTGCTGTCACCAAGTGCTTGCTCATGATGGGAACTGTTGGGTCTCTATAAGTAATATTGTAAAGAGAATGGGCTGGACCTGCTCTGTATGTAAAGTTCCTTGAGATGACTTTTGTTGTGATTTGGCACTATACAAATAAAATTGAATTGAATTAAATTGAACTTGATTTAGCTCAATTGAACTGAGGTGCAAAATTATCTTGACCCCGATAGTCTTGTGCTGGAATTAAGCCATGTTATCTACGTTCTCCGTGAGACACTGTGTTAAATTAAAATGTCTCCTGAGAGCTGCCTCCAAACACTGCAATCCATCGAAGATGAAGGACAGAAAATCTCTAGCCTCCATCACACTAAGTGCCATTCCCTAAGCACCCACACAGACACCAAGCTGAGCTGGGATCTTCAAGCAATCACACTTCAAAAATTGAAGGCTATTGAAGACATTGTCTGGTCTTTTCGTGTACACCTCTGAGTCACTATTTCACATTTCCTCCGTCTGAGAACTAGACGTAAAGACAAAGAAAAGGAGCTGAAGAGCTGCCATCAAGGCTCGTTGGAGAAATCTTAAAAGAAAGCCGAAAGCCTCCATGATTGGAAAACGTAAGTCTTCTAAAAGGAGACAATTGTTGAGTAAATTGAAAAGACTGACTCATACGATGATGTGATCTAATGGAATTATTCGAATTATTCTTACTGTTTTTCTTCGTCCATGATTTATTTGTGAGCACAAGGAAATCAGATGACTTTGAAGCTTCTTGTTTAGACTCCTCATTATGTTTAAGTTCTCTGAACACTGACCTAATGTTTGAGTTTAAAATTAGAATTATAGCTGATGATGTGACGCTAAACTGTTTTTTTTTTTTTTGGCTTAAAGTTTTCAGTCCCTAATATTTTACATCTTAATCTAAAAGTGATTTGAAAACAAACCTCATGTCCTTGTTTTATTGCCAACATCTGGTCAAGTATGGGGATAGATGGAAAGCACTTCTTAACAAACATTATTGAAAACATACTCTATTATTTGGTATCATGACCATTTGCTTGCTTGTTGTAGTTGTTTTAGAAGACTCCATCATAGATATATGTTTCTTCACCCGATATCACGCAACTACCTAAGTATATGTCAGTAATAAATGTGACATGACTTAAGATTTTATATAAAAGCTCCTTCTTGCGCAATCTGTGCAAAATGTGGCCCAACTCACTCCCTTGGCTTTTTAAAGCTCTTCCATCAGCCACCAACTGATCTCAGACCAAGATCTTGACAGCTCTCAGCCAGACAGATAAATATGATTTGAAAGGAAAAACCCAGTGACAGATGGAGACAGTCAAAGCGTCGTGCTTGTTCCCCTGCTCTCTTGACAGTGTTCGGAGGGTTTTGACTGAGTGATGTGGCTTATTTGAACAACAAAGAAATCCCATGTTCTCTTCCAACCTTCTCTATCCTACTTATCTCTGTTCTATTCTCATAGTTCTTTTTTTTTTTTTGCTGTAGTCGGTGGTCTATACACGGGGCCGCTCTCCTGCAGAGCGAGTAATGTGAGTGCGTGACAACCGTGTCAACCTCGCCAACTCCTGGCTGGGACTTGACTGTCAAACCGAACCGCTAATGCAGTTCTTTGATGGAGGGTTGGTGGTGGAGGAGAATAATGTGGGCTCAGAATGGTTTGAGGGAGAGAAAGCTACGAAAAGCAATCAACTCAGCTTCTGGTCAAAAGGAAGTGAATGGTCCTCTGATTGTCAGAAGGGTATTCACAGGAAGGAAATGAGAACAGCAGAGAAAGAAACATGGTCTGATAGCGATGAATCATGCAAATGACACTGTTTCCAGAAAGTCAAACAAATTGTTTCAGATTTAGTTACAACTATTTTTTATTAAATTGGTGTCACTGCAGTAGGCTGGCCTGGAAGCTATAGAGATTAGGGCTGAAACTGGATTACAAAAAATGATCAAGGAATTTTCTCTGCCTTGAGGAATCGTTGAATTGACGCGCTGACGTCATGCACTTAAAGAAAGAAGAAAGAGGCGTATTCTGCTCCTGCGCTTTGTGCGTAAAGCCGATTAAACTAGTATAGAGCTGTATGTGGATGTGCAAGGCTGTATCTCCGTCATGGATTGGTTATTTCCAGTGATCGACACCTCCTTTGAAGCGTTAGAGCCAATAGAATACAGGGATAGCCACCAAAGTTAGATTGACAGCACCGTTAGCCAATTAGAAGCCCCAGAAGGCAACCCGTGGGCCACTTTGCCTTGCACCCCGGCCAATCCCGTGGCCCCCCCATAGGTAAACAAAGCCTCCCAGAGACATCAGGGTTGTTTGCATTGTGGCTAAGGAAGTGGCGCTAACTGTTTCTGGTTTGGATGTACCGATAAACAAACTTTTCATGGCGAAACAGCCAAGGTAAGAGAAATTTTGACGACTATAGTTTGACAAAGCAATTTCGGTTTTTGCTGTTCTTTGGGTTGTTTCTTGCTCTTGCTTTGGTTTTAGCGAGCTTTGATAGATACGGGTTGAATCTGTGGACTGTCTGCTTTCGTTTGAGGGGTTGTTTGCCCGTTTTGCATAAAGTACCACAGCGCTATAGCGAGTGGGTTGACTTGGTGGTGCTATATTTATTTCTATGTTTGATAATTCATTTAGCTGGCGTTTGAGCTGTGTTTGGTGCATGTAAAAATGGGTCATATATTCTTGTAGCCTAGGTTCTGCTCTTTAATTTGATGTGCAGCATTACTAGCCCCAATTGGGGGAACCTCGGGCAAAAATATGTTTTATCCGATTACTCGATTACTCAATCGAATTTTCAGTAGAATACTCGATTACTAAAATATTTGATAGCTGCAGCCCTAATAGAGATCCACAACTCGATAACGGTACAGTAAGTGTTTAATCAGCAGCCATCTTAGCAGCCCGACAGGCACAATTCTTTGCAACATGGTTTTAGTAAATGCTGCAAACTCAAGTTTCTACCTGCACAATGATCGCTGCTTGATACCGAGGCAGTGATTCTTGTTGTTTGATCCTTAAGTGTAGCACATATTGACAATAAATCTGTAAAAGAAAATCCAAATTAATGTGTGTTTTCATTCACCACAGTCATATATTTGCACTCTTATATTAAGAGTTGAATTCATTGGCAGTCTATTTCAGAGGTTCTGGAAATGCATGTCAGACATCACAAAATGTACAGTCTCATGAGGCATCTTCAATTTTTTACTGTTTACTCAAACATTAAATTAAACTTTTATTTTGAATTTTCATGCTCCCACTCATACAATGACTGACAGATTGAAAGCATCTGTTTTTTGTGTTACCAGCCTAAGCAAGTCACTGACGCCTGAGCTGTTATCTTGTGTCCCATGGTTAAGCAGATCGGTTTAATGCCTGAAGTGTAAATGTAATAATCCAACAGGGTGCCCAATTAGGATGCCAGACATTGCTGAAAAACTTTTTTTTTTTCAGGTATTCATCCCTCTAGTAGCCTCCAATCACTCATTAGTCTGTCATTGAGTGGGCAGCTTCAGGGGGTGACCTCTGTTGTCTGAAGTTAATTGACTGGCCATAGCATACTGTGGCCTATTGTTTGCATATGCATTCTTCAGCCACCTGCTCCAACCATTTCCCTGTGTCTCAGCATAACCGGAATATCATACATGTCAGCGTATGCAGTGTTTATCCTTCACACACCCAAGTCTTTAATGCCTTTAACCCCTGCTAGTCCTCAGAACATCCACTTATCCATGACGTTATGGTGCACGGCTCAGATTTCCTCCCCCCCCTCTCTCTCCCTCTCTCCCTCCCTTCCTCCCTGTACAATGAAAACTGAAGTTCTGCAAGCAGGGTCGTTTGAGGTCGCCACAGTTGTGTGACAGTTACGTGACCCATTTTTGGAGCAGGTCGCAAAAAAACACGAGGGGCTTAAAATAAATACGAGCACTGGCAGCTTCACCGGCACATCAATGCCACAGCAAGGTTGCAGATGAAGCGTCATATTTCAGTGGAGAGCAAGCAGCCAAATGTTTTCACTGAGCAGGCCGAAGGGTGGGCAGGTCAAGAGCAGCGAGTGCCCCATGCTGGCTGAAAAAAAAAAACATTACTTTGACGTCACTATATTAAAGCTTATATCATTTTTATGGGTAGACTTGTTTTCGACATTGCAGCTGGCTTGCATTGGCTTTCAGTCTTGTTAATTTTCTCTTGATGGGCTGACTGAATTGAAAAAGGCACAATGATGCCATACATTATATGATATTGGGTACTTCAGTCTATAATCCACTACATGTGTCAGTGTGTACAGAGCCTTCCAAATCATATCCCAAGCAATGTTTCATGCCACGCCACCTGGGGGATATTATCCAGCACCCTGCACGTCAACTTCAAATGGGGAGGAAGTATGTTCTAGAAAGAAAGCAGAGTATATAAATGTCTGGACTGTTTATGTATACCTTTGTTACCAGGGTGTTGTGACAATAAATAGGAAATGCTCATACTGAAACAAGCAGCAATATGCTGGTGCAATATACTGGCGGCTGTACATCATCAATACTAAACTATGTAATACAGTGAAACCCTGTCATTGATCAGCAAAGCCTGAAGTAAGTCTAGCATCCAGGGCCTTTGTCAGAACAGACGGGGGCCGAGGTTCTTGCTGCTGCGTGAGCTCCCTCGCCGGCTTTCTCTCGTCAATGTAATAGACTGAGATGAGTCAGTTAAAGGAAGGAAAGCTGGCACAGGAAAAGAGATGTTAGAGGAAGAGAGAACTTGTTCTACCATGCTGGCAAAAGAAAAGATGTTAAAGGACAATGTCTTGCCAAGAGTTGAATGAGATTTTAAATACCCTGCTTATATCTATAGATTAAATGTGAAGTTCACAGATAGGAGATGACACAATTGACACAGATTAGAAGAAGACTTGAAGTAGGGGGAAACATTAGGTAGCCTGGCTCTTTCCAAGAGAAGAGTTAAAATAGCTTTACAGTTTGTTAATTTGTGAGTTTTGAAGTGACAGGTAAGCCAATTTTTATTCTCACCTTTGGAAACTGCATCACATCACAAAACAGTATATCACTGTTTGTCATGGAATAACTCTACATTGTGATTTACTGAAACCTCTGTGCTGTTTATGGTTTTACAGCAACGCATTAAACCCGAATTCACATCTGTCAGCACGACAGCTTTAAAGAGAGGTGAGATGACATGGTGGCTTAATAAGGACAGTCCAACTCCATGGAGAAACTTTACGCAGAGCGCTCAGGGCAAAAACCTGTGTTTATCTGAAACACTGGTTTTAAGGTTTAACAAGTACAGCAGCAATAAAGGCAAGGTCAGATATGAGCCGCAACGTGAAATAGAGTGGATAAGAGGGAAGGAGAAAGTGATGGGTAAGGGCAGAGATAGAGTGTAATGGTGTCAATCTGAACAAAGGGCACGAGAAGGGGACAAATTGAAGAAGGTGGGGGATTGTGAGGGATTAGGTGGCAAAGTGTGGCAGAGTGGGAGATATCGAAAAGGGGCTGAGGACAGACACTGCTGGAGAGCGGAGAGGGGGGAAAATGGATAGAGAGAGATTAAGGCTAAGAATTCAAGGCGGAGGAACCAGGTTAAACTGTGTCAAATACACACTGCATATTTCCTGTCGAGCAGCTTCCAAGGTGATCGCAGCTAACGTGGGGCATTATCATGAGGCACGTTACATCTGCTTTAAATAGTGTATTGACACTAGGGCTGCACGATTATGACCAAAATGATAATCACGATTATTTTTATCAATATTGTAATCACGATTAACAATCACGATTATTCATTATGTTAGGTTAAATGTACCTTTTTATTGCACTTTTTAAAAAAGTCTTTAAATTAAAACTTAAAATAATCATAAATCAAACAATAAACTAAAATTCACCCAAAGACAAAGGAAAAAAAATAAATATGCTATTGCAAAATGCAATTATAAAGTGCAAACAAACAGAAAACCGGCCTTGTTGCATCCGTTATTTCAGCGTGTCTTTGAGAGGTTGATGGATACGGTGTCGCCCGGTGCAGAGTTGCTGTTATGGTTGTCTGGGTTGGTGCTGGACACAGACAGGGATTTAGTGGAGTCAGTTCAATATATCTGCGATCAGACCAGGGACGTCCGGACGACAACGAACACAAATTACCGTTTGTGTGTCCCAGCCCGAAAGCCGGTCGCAATTGCGATTTGGAAACTGGCTACCGGCACTAACGATAACCCCGCCCCCAGCCCCTGACGTAGTCTGTGCTTAGCTCTGGACATACAGTCTATAGAGACTATACAGTCTATGCTTTGGACCAGCGAAGAGTTGGTGCCTGCTAAGCACCGGTTTTTAGCACCTGGAGCCAGTGCTTACGTGGTGGAAACACGAAGAACTGGTGCTAAGTCAGGCACTGGCTTCGAACTAGCACTAGCACCAGCGCAGTGGAAAAGGGGCAACAAGTAGATGTTGCTCCTTTACGAGGCACTAGCGGCTCCTCACTGTCCCTGCCCACTGCTCCCGACATTGCACTCTCTCACAGTTTAATCATTTGAAGCTACCGCTGCTGCAGGGTTCGTTCGCTTGCTGTTTAGGCAGCGTAATGATGAGGCCCTAACCTATGGGTCGCCCCCTGGTGGTTGGCTGACTATTGAGTTGAGAAAGTGCTTGATTTAACATGCAACAGAGCTCGCTTTTTAAATGTTAAAATCGCAGACGATCATCTTAATTTAATCGTGGCAGCCAAAATCGTGATCGTGATTAAAATTCGATTAATTGTGCAGCCCTAATTGACACCCACATGCCTGGATTCTGAATGCATATACTATATAATCATGCGTGCAGGTGTGCACACTGCATGATAATTGTTTCTCATCTTATTTGTAGAACCCACCACCAGATGACTGGTGGCTTTTCACCACATCTCAGTATTGACAACGTTGCAGAGGTCAAAAGCCACAATTTGTCTGCCTACTCACACACACACACACCTCCAAAATCACAAAAGCAGTGAACCGCTACACACAGATTCCAAGTGATACAGCCAAACCGTTTGAATAAAGCAGCTGTCCTCAGATCCATTCTATCTGACAGGACTTGTTAAAGGTCCAAACTGCATTTTCTGTCAAAGAGAGAGAGCGAGCCAAAACACGTTTTTCTCTCCTATGAAGTTTATTATTTCTAGAGTGTTTTTAGTTTTTGCAATGTCTTGATATGTGCTGTAGGGACATTATGTGCATTGTAGCGTATCCATATACTGACCTCTCAAATGGAGAAAAATGAAAGCATCAGTCATTTCAGCAAATGACCAAAAACAACAACATTTTTTTTACTCTCGAGTGAAAAAGTCATCTAGTGGTCATAATATGACCATAATATGTCATTATGACTCTTTAGGATAGAGAGCAAAGGAGAACGTGTGATGTTGTAGCCCAAAGACCATAGAAGGAGGAGACTGCTCTTCATTACCTTCAAGACAATGTTTCCTGTAACCATAACCTTAATTATTACTGTACCCTAATCCATTCAGTTCAATCCAGTTCAATTTGATTTGTGTAGTATCACATCACAACACAATTCATCTCAAGGCACTTTACTTACAGAACAGGTCTTGACCTTTACTCTTTAGTCTTTAATCTTAAAGAAGTTTTAATCTGAGCCCAAAACATGATGTTTCACTAAAAGTCTAATCAGACCTCAACCGTAGTAGAGATCAGTTTGATTCTTTGAAACAGTTGTGTTGTCCTATCAATTGGGATGTCAGATTAGAGCAAACATGTTGCTCTGATTGTTATATGTATATTTACCATAAGTTACTGCAGTTGTTGTAGATAGACGAATGATTACATATGGACAGAATCTCAATGTAAACTCATAACACCATTAAGAAAAGATGCTAAGTGCCTGCCATTGTCAGCATATATGGAGTGATGTCTCAATATTTGGAGCATTTTTGTATTTTGGACATTACAGCACTTCACAAAAGAAGGCTGTCATAGTTGTGAATTTAGGTTTCTGTTTAGACTTAGTTTTTGTTCTGCCTTTGTTTCACTGTCACGTTCCTGCCGGCCATCACTCTGTTTTTGTTCTCAGTTTAGTCACTCCATCATGCCATTGTTCTGTTCATGTCATAGTTTTTTCAGTATAGTCATGTCATGTCATTGTCCTGTCCTGTCACATGTATTGTTAGGTTCTGTCTGTTCTAGTTCTGTGTTCTGGTTTCTGTTCTGTTTGCCATATTCTCCAGTCCAGTGTCCAGTGTCTCGTCTCTCATCATGTCACCTGTGTTTTCTGTTTATGCTAATCACCACCAGGACACCATTTAAGTCAGTTGTTTTTTTGTTCACTTTTGCCGGATCGTCACTTCACGTTTGCTCCTCATGTTCGGCCATGACAAAGGCTTTGCATTTCCTTACATGCACCACAGCCTTGCTCTTCTAAATCCATTTAAAAGGTCAGTTCTAAGGATCTGATTCAACATGTATTTTCTCTATTATCATATCGGTACTTGTCCATGTAGATGTGTATTCATTTATTGAGAAATCCATCTCTGAGATTTCTGCCTCTCTCCCAACACAAAGGAGGTGACTTGAAATCTCCTCAGAGCTATTTTCTACTGAAGAAATAATACTTACATCTGCAAAGTCTGTGAGAATTACATTTCAGAAATATCTCAAAACATGAACAAATAAAACCAAACATAGCAGCGCTTTCATAGGTTTACATCTGCCTGAATTCCTGACAATCCGTGAAGCCATTAGAGAGCTATGCACGTACTGGACTTACCCAAGGTAACTGCTATTTTCATTGGGCTTTCTGTTGCTTTTTTGACATCACACCAGCTTCCATTCATCACTGTAATGCAACACAGAGACAGCGTCCCAATGATTATTTCAAAGGGACAAAATTAAGGATGGTGTTTTAGACGTTTGCTGTCTGGAGTGCTTTTAATACAGTTTCAGATGAATGGCTTCTTTTTATGCTAAAGCGATCCCATTTTGAACATGTCCCCTGTGCCTGGTGGAGAGAAGCACCTTGAATTCAGGTCTTTTGCTATCTTGGTTCAACAGACAGACCATTACAGCTGCAGATTATCGAGCCCTACCAACATGAGAAGTCGGCCAGGTTATTTTTTGTCACGTTCTCCTTAACAATTCTGGTCTACAGAAAATTAGCAGCAGACTGTAATTACTCACAAATCCCCCACTGAGACCCGCTGATCAAATTTGTCGAACATTAGCATTCATTAATCGGTTTGTAATATCACTGTGGAATGACGGCAACAAGGTGAAACAACTTTGCTGTAGTTGGAAAATGAAACCATCAATACCTGTCGAACAATGATAATGGATCATTTGGCGCTGATCACAATCAATGGCAGCAATTTTGAACAGATGTGTGAATAAGCATCTGTTCACTATCACATTAACTGTGTCAACTTAAAATACAATAATATGTCAGTTTGTTTCTGGCCTAAATGAAAGCAGGTTTAATGTTCCACAGCAAACAGTAAAGGTTAGGGGAATTTTTTTTTATTATAGATTTATCTAAAAAATTGGCAAAAAATTACAATTCTTCTTCCAAGATCCAAAACTAGGAGAAAAGGTATGTTATTGTTCTCATGAAGCAGCTGAGTAGCAGAGTGCTTTTTTTCCAAGATGATATTGTCATCAGTTATGGCTGATTTTATTTCCACCATAGGTTAATGTGGTTTAATCTGGGGCCTTCTTGATCACTACAAAGCTGATGAACTGAAATCTTTGCAAATTTAAAATAATGTTACCGTCAACTGTGAGAACTTCCTGCCTCACATGTGGATTATATATAACCCATTCTGCACAAAGCCTGTCACGATCGCTGTCCAAGGTGCTGATCCTGGAACATCCAGGGCACACAGGAGATGCCTCACCGGCCCTCGTTCATGAGGATTCCTTCTGCCACTCAGAGGGATTTCACTTTTCACAGATGATGGGATTTGCCACTACAAACATCACCACTACTTTAGAAAGTTTTTCAATTATTCCTCAGGTATTGCACCATTAGTGTGTCTGAGCCACTGGGTTCAGTTGTAGTTACAGTATTTAGTTGTGTGTGTGTTTGTGGTCTCTGTGTTTATGTCTTTCCTCGGTGTGCACAGGTGTGTGTGTGTGTGTGTGTGTGTGTGTGTGTGTGTGTGTGTGTGTGTGTAGTGTCATAGTTCCAGGCTGATTTTCAAACCAAATCAGGCTGTGTTTATCAGGTAATGTGGGGTGAGTAAAGGGTCTCACACAGTGTCTTCTAGGGTGCACCTTAATCTTCCACTGAAGTTCATTAACTGGATGGCTTGACTCACTTACAGTTGTCTCTCTTATACCTTACTCACACTTGCACTGATTTTTTTTTCATGAGCTGCAAAGTGGCAGAGTCTATTGAGGTGCCTGTTGTTTCTCATCACCGTTGTAAAAAGGACAAGATTTTTTTTCTGCAAGCCCCACGTTTCATTTGTTTCATGCCTTATATGGCCATAATGAACCTTCTTTCCATTGTGAAAGTGATAGGAAGAAAGTGGAAGAGGCTAAAGTCAAAGAAAGATTTATAGTGGAACAACATAAAGGTGAACACATCCTTGAATTGACTGTCACTTCACTGAATAGATGCTCATTTGCATAGAGCTGAACTTTCTCATGGAGACCGCCAGTCTTCGCCTCTCGCTCTGTTGCTCCTCCTCTTGAGTGATCATGTGGAAATGAATGAGTGGTTGTCACTTTAGCGCTTGCTGATGCTGCTGTGAAAGTGCACGGTCAGTGACAGAGGAAAGGAAAGGAATGATTGAGTGACGCGATCGCACAGTCAACCTCTTGATCCCTGCAAGTTGCTGGCACTTCACCCAGGCAAGCACAAAACTTAATACGCAACATTTTATATCTATGTGAGCCAGTCATGTAGATGACATGTAGGTATACTGTTTTGTGATTATTAACCTGGTAACAAACTGTCCCAATGTGTGAGCATTCTTTATGACATTACAAACTATTTTTGCCATAAATTCATTTTGTGTGATATATTTTTTCAGGTGTGTTCAAAAACAAATTGTAATGTTGAGGAGTGATTCAAATGTTACATTCAAGTTTCCAAATATTGATTTCAATCTAAACCTAACCTTTGAGTTTGTTGAGTGGCCATCATTATGTCAGCTTTATATGATGCGTTCAAAAATCAAAACAAAGGAGGTCAGCAAAGTAGTCAATTTGGTTGTTCACAAGTTGGCGCAAGTTTTTCAGATGCATACCAGTTGCAACCAGCAGCAGCAGGCTTCCATCCAAATGCAGAGCAAATTTACAAAAATCTGCAAAAGAAAATGCAAATGAATGCTTGTTTCCATCCACTAGTCGTATGCAATTATTAGGAGTTGGCTCATCAACAGTGGATGCCACCAATTCTGCAGCCAGGTGCAATAGTACCATTGCAGAAGAAGAAGGCGCAACAAGACGACGTCATCAAACTAGTGCCAGTCAAACTTCAAATGGAAAAAAAAATGTAGGAAACTTAGTGGACACTATTTTTGTTTGTTTCATGTAATAATTTTATAAACTTCTCAGCACTCAACACAGGACTGCTGTTTTAATCTGCTGCTATTTTTTTCATCTCCTCAGTGGAGCAGAAACTTCAGTCATTGTTTAAAGCACATGCTTCATGTACATCCAGTGCTGTAAAAAGTAGTTGAAAGCCATACTTGATTAAAAGTAAAGATACTTTGCTTGAAATCTACTTAGGTAAAAGTGAAAGTCACCCATAATCACTTGAGTAAAAGTCTTAAAGTAGCACATATGAAATGTACTTACGTATGAAAAGTAAAAGTACAAAGAGACAAAACAGCTTATTAATATAATTCTTTATCTATACCCCATAGGGGAAATTATTAAGCTTAACTCTTCCTCCCAGTCAACTTGCAGACGGCAGGGAACGATTTCAGTAGATCCATGTGATGTGCTATACAGGCGCAGACCTCCGATACGCAGCTCGTTTCCACCCATACGATTTACAAACGGGACTACACAACTGTAAATAAAGGCTATGTAATGCATTCGGTAGCCCTCATACACTATGGTTGTGAGCTAGCAAGGCTACTCTTAGCTGCCCAGTTGAGGTAAAGAGTAAAATGTTGGCACACTGTGTAATTGACAATTTTGTATCTAAACATTATTTCGGTGTTTTCGGCAAATACAAGCGGCACGATCAATCTTTCATCCAGACAAATGCGAACTTTTTTTTTTTTTTAATACATGTGGCCACGGGTGTCTTCTTCTGCAGCACAACTAGCAGGTGTTAGTGTTGTGGTATTTCCGCTATCGCCAGCGAACGAGGTGGCCTCCATCATGCCGAATATTCCCAGTCTGGTGATTGGCCTCAACGTGTTTTGAGAGCGACAGGTGTTTGTGCGAGAATACGCACAGTCCAGATAATCCAAACTTGATGAGACAAATATTTTCACGTTTTATTTTGTAGCGAGTAACGACGGTGTCCAGTATAAATGTAGCGGAGTAAAAGTATCATTTTTATCTTCTTAATGTAGCGAAATAAAAGTGAAAGTTGCAATAAATATAACTCAAGTAAAGTATAAATACTCCCAAAAACTACTTAAGTACTGTAACAAAGTATTTTTACTTTGTTCCTTTACACCACTGTGTACATCATGACTTATTTGCTAAGTTTGTATATTTTGCTTTTATCAATACTTCAACTTTTCCACAATACATCAACTTTTCCAAGTCAAGCTTTAAAAACAGTCAAAATAACTCAGATCAGGCTGCCAGCTGCTTGGCTTACAGGTTGTTCTTGATAGGAGAAGCTAACAATGACTGAGATGCCTCATCTGTAGGGGAAATCTATCAAATGTGGCCATGGTGCCAAGTAAACTCAAGAGGGAAAAAAAGACTGCACTGAGAGAGGTAGTGAAAAGTTTGATGACCATAGCTCTGATACATATTTCACACTGCTGCTGCAACAAAGCACCTAATTATTTACAGCTTTGCATTTTATCCCTCATATATACTTATTGTGGGGTGAGACTTCCTTTTTGCTGCATCTAACAGTGGTGAAAGACTTTAATTCTACATGTATGAGTAAGTCTGAATTAGATTGTTGACTGGATAAATGTAAATTGAAGAGCGACCCCACAAGAAGGTGGCATATTTGACACAAACTCTGAGAGTACTCTTGACCTGTGTGTGTATGTGTGTGTGTGTGTGTGTGTGTGTGTGTGTGTATGCCTGAGTCTTTGACGCATGGTATCTGCTTTATTTACTTGCTCCTTAATTTATACACACAGGTACCGTTTCTTGGTGTCTCCCCATGCTTTGCTTCTTGCCTGCAGATGCCTGTACAGCTCTCAGCTGTTGACTTTGTGAGGGAGTACTTATATCATGTGAGTGACAGTTAATATGCACATAAATTAGATCATTTGCTTGTGAGCACGTTTTATATCTAACTGAAATAAATCTGAGGCCACATAAAACATGAAGAAAGACAGAGCTCGCACAGCAGCGTGATTCTCTCGCGTCCAGCCAAACTTTTCATCACAAATTTAATTTCTAAGGGGATTGTGGATGTTTTATAGTATAACAACGTATCCCCCCCATGTCTGTGCTTTCTCTTTCACACTCCTTTCTCGCTTCGTCTCTACAGGCTGCAGGTGTGAAAGCACAGCTGTAATTACAGAGAACGTGTCGGCTGGCTCAAACGCTGCCCCGACAGCCGCTCTCTGCCCTCGTGGCTACAAATCCCCACATCATCAGCCGCTCTCGGCGAATGACTCATCGTTCTAATGGATTAGTTCAACCTTTTTGTTTCTTTGAAAACCAGACTTTGGCATTTTCAGAGGTTTTGTTATAGTACAATAGAAAAAGCGAGGATCCAATTGTTTTTCACTTGTATTTCCAATTCATTTCTTCACATCGTGGTTCAATTGTGAAAAAATAAAGGCTGTTATCCTATTATTTTTTTTTCTTTTATAATAATAGGTAGATTGTTGGTGAAACGTTTATGTAGCCTTTTTGTATTGAGAGCAGCGCTTTTCTGAGAAATACCTTCCAATACTGAGAAGCTTGGAATGGAAAATGAACAATGGGGTTCAACTGGGCAACTATTGTTCTATTCTGCTGACTTGCACTCCATCAGCATGATTTATAGGTGTCTATTGAAAGTGTTCTATCTGAATGTTTTTCTCATAAAAGAGTTTTCACATCCCTGGTGGTATTAATTATACTTCAATCAGTTATTATTATTGACGCATCTCTCCCTCCCACTAGAATAACATAACCACTTCAGGGATCAGTGAGTAATAATTTCATTTGAAAGATACTTATTATATTTCAATACAAGAACATTTTAACACTACTCAATACATACATATATAGATGGTGCACCATTCATCCCTGCATTCATTTTCTTCATTTATTTATCATTCTGATGTGGTTAAATCATGATGCGCAAACCCACAAAAAGACTATCTTCAGAAGATTTCATGGAGGTGCAAAAATAAACAGCTGCTCTGAAAACAGGCATGACTCTCTCTCAGGGCCAAAGGCGTCAGGTTGAGACCTTTCCAGTGCTGTTAACTTTAATAGGAGATGTCACTGTGACTCATGTCATTCACTTGCATTAAAAATGAAATATAGCAATGTGAGGCACCTGGAGCTAAGTATTTCAGGACGAAATCAAGACTGTCTTTCATTAGAAAGGGGGACTGCACGTTGCGCCGACAGCTGATTATTCTAAAACCAAGTGTCCCTGGTTAGTGGTTAGTGGGTGTTGCTTGATTAAGGTTGGGGTTAGACGATTGGTTAGAAAAAATTTTGAGTTAGAGCTGGGGCGAGCAGAATGCAGGTGGGAAAATAAAATGGGCCTCCGGAAAAATGACATGGTGACACTGAAAGTATAACAGCTTACAGTGGTAATTCATTTGAATGCATAGTGAGAGTTTCTTTTCTTTTTTCTTTCTTTTTTTTTCCCAAAACAACACCTAAGCTAAAGCAGAAATATCATGACAGGTTCAGGTTTGAGAGCAATAATTTGACATTTTGGGAAATATGCTTATTCACTTTCCGGAGAGTTGGTTGAGAAGATCAACACAACACTACAGGGCTACAGGTTCATTAAATTTGATGTCCTGGCGCTGGACGAGTGGCAAAGAGGCATGATGACAAACAGTGGAGAATAACTTTTGAGGTGTGTGTGTGTGTGTGTGTGTGTGTGTGTGTGTGTGTGTGTGTGTGTTGCACTAGCCTCTCATCTTGCTGTTCGATGGCGTGGCAGCGGCCTCTGAAGCCTGGGGTGCTCCGTCCTGTAGCCAGGGAGTGCTAGAGGGGCGTCTTTGAGAGGACGAGTCACCCACACCGTGGAGAGCAGGCCCTCAGAGGCTTGAGGTTTCAGAGGCCAACTGATTCTTTCTACTGCTGTTTGAGCTTGTGGGTTTGGTAGTAAGGGCTTGGTGGAGTGATAGAAAGCAGTAGAGAGAGAGGTGGACAGTTTTGTATAGGTTTGCGCAGGTTTTGCCTACTGCAGCTTTAACAAAGGTGGCAGACCAGATAATGCTTATATATGGAGGAAATCATTCACCAAAGCAGGACACGAGGCAGGATGAAAGAAAGTGGGTCTTTGTGCAAATTGTGGTGACTTCACCTTCTGCCCTTATAATACTTCATAGCGTAATAGGTATTGTCAGGAAACTAATAAGCAGACACAGTCTCCCTGACCTTATTTGGGTTATCCTTCATCATCAATCAATATTCACAATGACTTGTAATTTAAATTAACCTCATTCCCGAGTTCATCTTCATTCAGTTCCTGCCTAACTTGAGCCGTATTTTATGTTTAATGGACTTTTCTAGCCAGCACTTCTAATGTCTTTAAAAATCATTTTCAAACACATCTGTCTCAGAGCCAGGCAGCTTGGTCAGAAGCCTTGTTACAAACTGAAGACAGGACACTGTATTTCAAATGTGCAGTATCTTACAGCGTCCTGTAAATTGCAGTGACAGTATCTTCATCATCGTACCACCTGCTTAAGGATGGCAGAGAAAATGCAGCATGGTTGTAGTCCTGTGAAAAATGAACACATTTTTTGTGCTCTTTTTTCCCCCAGTCAGCTCTGCACTGTTACATACCACTTCCAGGAAACAGCCTCACAAACCCATCATTGACTAAAGCACTTATTTTCTCCCACATACTCCCTTTTGTACATTACCAATCTAAATGCCAGCAATCAAGATGAAAGCATTACAAACTAAAATAGCATAACGTAGCATGACCATCAATTAGGATGAAGCTTTCTGTACTCGAGGTACTATGGTGTGGGTGGTGACTGATATTTTAAACCATACTAGTAGTATGGCTCCAATGGTTCACCGCAATTGAGAAGAACTTCAATTCGATTTGATATTCATGGTCCCCAGTGGGTGAATCCTGATGAGTTTGGTGATCGCCTTGACTTAAATATAGCACCTCCTTTACATCTTCACTTCAGAGATAAATATCCAAACAATTATATCGGATGGACTAAACTAGCATTTGTTAAAAACAGACAGTAATAAAACAGGATAAAATACACTAACTTTTACAATCCCATGACTTTTCCTCTAGCTCAGCCTCTGCTAATTACTTTGTGTTACATGCTAATTATGCCTGCATGTTAACTCGCTACACTAATATGGTAACAGGGGTAAACATTGCATGTGACATCAGTATGTTAACACTGTAAACATGTCAGCATAGCATTTAATTATTTAAACCAAGGCCGCGCTTGTATAGCCTCAGATGTTAGACTCTAAACAATGTACAAATACATAAAACATCAAGAACTTTCCCGAAAGCAGGATTATAATCACTCAGTCTGTCTTTGCAAATTAGACCTGAGTGGAATATTGCTTGGAAATTTCTCCACTATGGGACTAATAAAGGAATGTCTCATCTTATGTTATATTCAAATAAAAGAGCCCTTAAAGGGATGTTTCAATCAATGCAGTTGCTGTTCATCATATTTTCTAGAATCTTGTCTCCTTTTGTGTTCTGGCTTCCCAGATGGGACCTACGAGTCTGACTCGCGCCGTCTCTCTGCAACATCATGCAGCTTTCAATTTAGCATCATCTCTAAAGTAGACGTGTGTATGCTCATGAAATAATCTGGGACACATTCATGGCCACCACTGTATTTCAATTTAATCCACATTATTCCCTTGTGGAACTGCATTTCACTCCGACACATTCCATCTTATTTGCAGCTACACGAGACAGCCGCGCCCGGGGCAGAGAATAAAGCATTTCCGGGAGTGTTGTGTGACCAAAAGAAAACACATGAGATGAGTGACAGACTTCAGCCCGTCTGCCTCCAGTCAAACACATGCTCGCACTTTGCAGTCTGCCACGATGAGTGCCTGGCAGGTGCAGGTCCACGCTCACTCCCGCTGGAGTATGTGAAACTATTTTGCATGTCCCAGAGAATTCCTCAATCCATCGTGGCGAGAGATTCTGGCCTCCGCTGAGCTCTGGAAGGACATCTGTGTGTCATCATGAAAAAAAATTTATCTCATTTTTTTATTTATATATTCTTCGGGGAAACCCAAAAACTTGTAATAAATTCACACCATTTCAAAGGATTGTTCATTCTTGGAATATGCTCAGCTGCTTCTGGATTTTACAATGAATGTTTTATGACATCCCTTATTTTTTCTTGCATTGGGATTCGGTGAATATATCAACCCTGCAGAATACAAATGTCCATTTCTAGTATTTGTGGTGTCTGCTCTCTGCTCAGTGGACACAAACAACCTCAAGGGTCTTGGGAGTCTGGCCATGCTCCTGAGGGAAAAACTACACTGGCTGATAAAAAGCACAAAGGAAAAAAACTGCTATTGTATCAGTTTTATTTAGCTTACAATATCGTCATCAAAGCAAAAGATAGGATGTAGATTTACTGCAGACATGGAGGAAAGGAAGCGAGTGCCAGCAGAACATTTTGCTCCACAGAGTGTAGTGTGAGGCCACCACATCTGGAGAGGATTACATGAGAGTACAGACTGGCTCATCTCACCTCTTATAGATAATCTGTTATTTTCAGTCGCACAGTAAAATGTGAAGCTTTAACATCTTATAAAACTATATTTTATAGAATAAGCCTGATTTTCATTAAGAAGTAAATCCAGGTTTGAGAGACTTGGCTGCACTGTAGTCATGAATAAGCTGTGACACGGGCGTCTTGATGGGACTGTGAGACTGTGAGGAACCTTCAATAAATGAAAAGTGCATTATTAAATCCATTCTGTTAACGTGCAGTATTTACTGTGCGTCTGGAACCAGGCATACAATATCCGTTTCGCACTCTGAAACCATTCCTGATGTTGATTTCCATTGTTGATAGACAGGGATGTTTTGCAGTCCTGTTTTGTTTAACCTGCTTTTTTATTGTTTTGCAAGTTTTGGAAAAAATGAGAAATCTGGGAGCGGTGGTGGCAGTAACATGTTTCATAATGATTAAAAATATATAGCAATTTAGCAGGTACAACACCCTGCATAGCCATGTTCATCTCATCCAAGCTTGTTGCATTACATTTGTGTGGCCATGTCACTGTCAGCTCTTTACTGGTCTGCTGCAGGAAGATGGCAGCCATTAATAATACTGCTTATAAAGCTCCCAATGGTTTGTTGTTGTTTTTTTCTTACCAAGGACACAGCGACCAGGTAGGTAGAAAACACCAGATGTAATTAAATGGCTGGAAAATTCAGGACTAGGACACAGATTTAAAGGTGTGGAACCAGGCTTGGGGTTTATACTGAACTGGGCACCTGAGGTTCACTCTGCCTGGAAACTTCTATAATTACTCTAAATCTAAGAAGTTTATTTTGTCTGTCAGTTGATTAAATATTGTGTTATATCTCATTAGATTGGTCTAATTTATTGTTTTAGTCAACAGTTGGATCGTTTTAGGTTGCTATTTTTGTTCTTTAAGAGACTTTAGATTTGGATATGCGCCGAATGTCAGAATCAGAATCAGCTTTATTGACCAGTAGGTTTTCTCGTATGACTTGGTGTTTTGATGCATAAACAAATAAGCAGAGAAATATAGAAAAAGATTATGAGTGATGGGACCGGGTGGGGCTGAAGTCCACAACCAGCAGATTTTAATGCCATGAGGGTGGTGTCATTCCTAAAGGAAGAGCTGTCTTAAGATCATTAAGAATCACTTAAATTAAAGCCATTCAAAATCATCAGCACACTGAAATCTTTTTCACATTCGCACACATTCTTGGCCGTCACTGTCCATCACTTTCACAGGCTACATTAAGAAACTGCACTGGCTGCAGGTCATATCAGCTGCTACTGATTAAAAATTCTGTGAGGAAGTTGATGACAAGCCTAAACGATATAGTCTGCCTCGTATCAACTTCAGGAATAGTATTCTTCCAGATAAATTGATATTCAAATCATATTTATCATATTTAAGCTAATCGCCCTAATAGGTTTGAGCCAGGACCTGGCTGTGAAAAATTATGTCTATGGCTACAATTGCTATTTCAATATGTCAGATACATATTAAATCAACATTTAAGTTTCAGATCAGACTTCTCATATGCAGATACACAACACTAAGGGACTGAAAAAAATGTTAATATAGTGTGTTATCTGTCTTTTTGTTTGTCTCTAGGTCCCTGTTATTGCTTATTTCAAACCTCAGTAAGGCTCCCTTGGTTAAAATAAAGTAAAATAATGGTTATAGACAAATTCATAAATTTAAAAAAAACTTCCTTGTTTTGCCTGAGTTGACTTTGAGTGAGAAAGGGTAAATTACAAAATTGTAATTTTAGCATAAATTATTCCTTTAAAGTCGCACCTGTTCATTTTGATATTTTGAAGCTGTGCAGTGAACTTTGTTGATAGAGAATTCATCAACACTTCATAATCTGTTGATGCTATTTTCAAACTGAAGATATTCACACTTGGCATTCTAATGAGTGCGAAGAACAGCAGCAGAGCAGGAAAATACCAAACTGAATGGCTGAATCTGAAGCGGCTGAGAGCAGGCAGCGATGTGCTTCTGGCTGCACGCTCTCATATTGATCCCTGTGAAGGAATGGATGGGGCAGCCTCCGATCCTAATTGGCTCATCATTACCAAGTCATGGCCGCGCACACACAAGCAATCAATCTTAGTATAAGGGGAAGCCAAGGTCTCACATGCCAGTATGAAGATTATAAATCTGGCGTCATACTTATTTCAGATGAGAGTGGAGCTGAGTATTGAAAGGCCAGAGCCGACAAGTTCTGGCAACAATTCCTCCTCTCTTCCCTTCTTTATTCCAGCTTCCCCACGGGCAAGCCACTAAATGTCATATCTGTGATCCTCAGCTTGTTTGTGGCAACTATCTAACTCGCTAACAAGGGTGACATTATAAATATGGACATTTTAATTGTCCTCTAGGCAAAGAGCGGTCCCAGGAAATAGCTGTGTGTGGCTCTTCAGACTCCTTGCTCGTCTCTTGTAAATATCCATCTACAATCACATCCTCACATCTGATGAATTGCGAACGTTTTCCGCTTGGTTATCCACCATTCAATGCCTCCCTTTTAATCACTTTCCCTATTTTTCTTGTCACTTAGCATTTCTTTATTTCTGCCTCCACCTCCACATTTCTCCTCCTCCCTTGCCTCACTTGAATATTCTCTGTTCTATTTCTTATTCGTACATTCGTCCTCAATGGCAGGGATGCCGAACAGTCATCCAGTAGCAGATGGTTTTATCATTGTATCTCATTAGGTTTGGATTCTACACTTGACAAGCAGCGGCACTGTGGAAAAGTCAGGTTGACAGGCTCCGGTCCTGTCGACTGGAGAATGCAGACTATAAGTTGCAGTGTCCATTTGCATTAATTTTACTTGCCTGCTTCCATTCAGGGTCGCATGCCGTAGCCTACCAATTTCGCCCAACAACTGCCGAGTATTGATGACCTTAATTCCTCTGCAGAACTTTTCAACACAGAATTTTTCGAAACTCCTCTGTCTCTTGGATGAGCAGCGGAATTCCACATGCAGAACACACCTGCGACCGCTGGCAAAACATGCTCAGGAATGTGAATCTTGATGTGATTATAGCAAGTGTGTGGTTTACAGAGTTGCCAACTGCTCTACGAGAAACGCTAGTAAATATCCTTTTATCTCTTCTAGTAAATTCAGACGTAAGAGAAACAACTTGTCTTCATGGAAGAAGTCAAAGGTGGATACACACCGCTCTGTCGTCCTAACAATATGGTTTCCAGCTATAAAACCCAGGTGATGCACAGACGTTTGAGTTCCTCAGAAATGATTGATGGTGATCAGTTTGTTTCTCAGTCAAAAGAGATTCTACACAATCCCACATTTGAAATTTTTGTTTCAACTACTGTAAAATTGTCATGGCTTTTGTTTTCAGTCAAGTGTTATTAACAATTACTGAAAACTTTAACAATCTATTTTATGGCTCTAATTATATTGTAATAAATAACTAATCACACTTTACATCTGCTTTTATTCAACTTTTAATGTCCAGAAATTCATAAAGACAGACCTCTCCATCAAGTCTTTAGAGAAAATATCTGGCCCCTTTGCTGAGAAACAGGCTCCTCTGCTGTGTTCACGAGCCAGTTGTTGACTTTGTTTCTCTGCTGTTTGGTACTGGACAGGTAGTTTATTGTTCATTTATCTGAGCCTTTGTGCTGAGAACAGGTGAAAAATGGGGTTGATGAGAGAAATCAAACCAAACAGTAAAGCTGACAGAGTGTCACAGTTCTGCAGTCAGGGTTTTGTTTAGCCTTTGTTTTTACTGTTAGATTAATGCCGGCCATAGTTCTGTCTTTGTTCTCAGTTTAGTTACCATTATGCCATAGTCCTGTTCATGTCTTGTATTTGTCCTGCTATTTTCTGTCTTGGATATGTCATAGTTTTATCTTAGTTCCTGTTTGGCCTTAGTCTCTGTTATAGCTATGTTAGTTATGGTCCTGTTCGTGTCATTGTTCTTTCTGTGTAGTCCTGTCATGTCGTTGTCCCATCCTGCCTTTACCCTGTCTTGTCATATGTAATGTTTAGTTCTGTCTGTTCGAGTTCTCTGTTTTGGTTTCTGTTCTGTCTGTCATATTTCTATGTCCAATGTCTTGTCTCTGATTCATGTCACCTACCAGCCACACCCACCTCATCATGTCACCTGTGTTTTCTGTTTATGCTAATCACCACCACGACACTATTTAAGTCAGTTGTTTTTTAGTTCGCGATTGCCAGATTGTCTCTTCATGTTCACGTTCACATCCACCAAGTCTTGCCTGTACCTGACCTTTTCTGTATAGATTTTGTCATACTTTGCCGTGAGTTTTGTTGATACTTTTCATTAAAGCCTTTTTTGAGCAGTCATTGCGTGATGCGTTTGAGTCCGCAACCACCCGCCATGACACAGAGACTTAAAACCAAAACAAAGTTGAAATGCTCCATAAAGTGTAGTTCAAGTAGCGTCCTTCATGAACAAATTTAGAAAAGTTTTTAGTTGTTTTTTTACTTCGCACTCCAATCATGATTTAGCAACATTTCAATCAAAATATGATGACAGTTGTATGGTTGTTTGCTTTGCCAGAACTGTCAATCGAACCCCATCAAACCATACTAACACAGTGCTGATGATGCATAAGTAAACTTTTTTGAGGGACTGAAATAAAAATACCTACGATTTGTTGCTAATTTGTTGTGAATAATTAATGTTATGGAGAAAAGTTTTCAGGGGTTTTAATGCTGAAATTCTGACAAGTTCAAAGTAGCTGACTTTGAAGTTTGAACTGACTTTTTTTTGCTAAAAGCTACTCTTTTAATCAAAACATTTAATGACAAATGAGTTTAGATGTCTGATCCTTCCAGGCCCAGTAAAGCTCCCTCCCTCCTAACAGCAGGAGCTGTGGCAAATTGACATGCAAATCAGGATCTGAAGTCACCTGGCAGCTCACCTCTGTGACCTCAACAAACAGCAAGTAATTTTGGCATTGTTTGAAAGACAAATCTGCAGTATGAGAGCAGCTATCATGACTGAGCTGTAATAGCACTAAATACTCCAGTCCAGCGACAGTCCAGGTGACACTCAACGTGTTAATGAAGCGATGCATATTTAATAGCAGTCCTGTTTACGCAGCTTATGAACAGCTGAGACAGAGAGAATTATCCACATGCAGATATTACATTTCAAGAGGCAGTGATATTAAAAGTAGACAATACATTAAAGGTTATTGGTGCTCACTGCCACCATTGTGCATGTCTTATGTGTCTTCTTATTTATAAATGGGCATTAGCAAGCAAGGCAAAGTATTCAGCAGAGACAAGGAACTATTATTATATTTGAAAGGGATTAAAACAAGTTGGTGGAAAGTGAACAGCCAATTATGACTAAACGAGACCCAAACTATCACAGCCTGAGCACAAAAATCATCACAATTGTTCTTGGGCAAATACTTTTTTCAAAAGAGAAATTTGTTTCTTTGAATTGAATACTGTACAAAATTACACATTATGTGCATCTACAATTTCAATTTTTTTTTTTTGGTCACATTTTGTTGTAGATAATATGTCCTCCTTCCTGAACATAGCAGTGGAGTTACTTTTACTTTATAACACCTTGCTGCACCACTTTTAGCTGTAATTAAAATTGGAACCAATTACTTTTTCAATTTAACAATTTAATTACAGTACCAAAGTTTAAATGGCTACTTTTGTCTTACTTGGAAACAGCGGACAACTGCGGACGATAGGAAACAAACAGCTTATTTCCCAGAATTTTCACTTTATGTTCTAGTGTCACTCCGACCTCATGGTGGCGCCAGACAGTTCATGCAATGTGACTGTATTGTTTCTGATATAAACTTCTAATAAGAATCTTGCGTTCATCACATATGATTACTTATTAACTAGGCCTAATTTAGCAATTAACATGTTCATACATCCAGCATCGCACGGGTCAGGACAATACAAATGGAGCTTACAGGTAGCTGCTGCCCTCTTGTGGTTGGGAGTATTAACAGTTACTATCGCTACAGTGAAAATGAATGCAATGATAGTTTGTTTTGTTTTTTTGGCACAGCTGTCAAATTTGATCTATGTGTGCCTGACTTTTAAAAGTAATGCATGAGTTACTTTTCCTAGTTACTGATTACTTTTACATGCAGTGATTGGTATAGTACCTCAGTTACTTTTGACAGAAATAGTAGTGTGAATAACG
Organism: Centropyge bicolor; assembly: GCA_037975185.1. Classification (NCBI taxonomy): domain Eukaryota; kingdom Metazoa; phylum Chordata; class Actinopteri; family Pomacanthidae; genus Centropyge; species Centropyge bicolor. Next base: position 5,706,707 of record JBBMOC010000024.1, on the reverse strand, counting down.
CACTCACTTCCATTCCTCAACACAATAAAGGCGCAGAGGAGACAGACACTGACTCCATCATATGTGCATCTGACAACTTCCTCCTAATTTCTCCCCATACTGTCAGGAGGAAACTTGAGGTCAGGCGAGTAGCTCTCCAAACTCCTCACTTTCATCTTTGCACTTTGTGAAGTTTTCACTGCAGTGTCCTTCTGGGTTACCTCTGGACACCCACACAGTGCACACACTCGCAGCCTTGGCTTTATTCCGCACTGCCTCTCGCGCCGTTAAACAATACCAAAACTCGAAAAACCTTAGAAATATAAAAAAAAAAAAACACTGCACATTGATACAGAAAAGGATAATGGCATTTCTGAGTGAGTGTGAGAATTCTTTGACCTTGTGTATGTTTGATGAGTGTGTGTGCTTCAGTTAGTAAGAGAGAAAGAGGAAGCAAAAAGGCATCCAGATATAAGCAGTCAGATGAAAATGACCAGGAAATATGTCAAAATTAGTTCTGTAATTTTAACCTTTTTTTTCAGCTTTGTTCTCCGCAGCTGAACGCGTCATCCACCCCTGGGATCATTCATCTTCAATTCATAACAATTTACATCTGAATAGATATTAATTTACTGCGTTAGTGCTCTGTCTGGATCAAGGTGAAGCTCATTTCCCTGTAATCAGTGGTGCCACTAAACAGGGGGTCAGGGGGGGCCATGGCCACCATGATACTACCGCTGGCCCTCCCTTGACAAGTTGCATATGCATAATGTGCTTCTGAAAACTATACGAGTTAGCTGTTAGTTAGCTGGTTAGCATTAAGAATTTATTGCAATAGAGTTGACTGTGTGTTATTTCATTTTGAGAAACATGTGTAATAAGCATTTTAGCTGCATATTTGTGGCCTAAAAGCTGAGTGAGTGCAACATGCAGAGCTGCTGATCTAGCTCCAGTAAAGCACATTAGGCTGTTTGTGTTCGCGGTAAAAGCTAATGTGTGTGTGCTGTAAAAATGTAAAAGGCAGGAGATGAAGTAAGGAACTGTCAAACTGTCTTGGTCTGGAAAGGCTAACTTACATCGCTAATAGCAAGCGAGAAGGCATTACCCAGCTCTGACAGACGTATATGAATAATATAGAAGCCAGAAATGGTGGCTTCACCTAAAGTTCACTAATACAACAGAATATTTCAATCTTGTTTTTATCTGATATCTGTGTGATGAAGTTGAACGAATACCTGGTACCAAGATTCTTCTTCTTCTTCTCCTTTCTTCTCCAACCTTTATTTGTTATTGATATATGTATTTCTTTGGGTATCCATTCTAATTTTATTCCCACGAGTTGTTATCTTTCATCTGTCAAACCTCTTTGTAAGTGGTTGTGTGTGTTTTTGTGTGCTGGAGGTCTTTGTACTCCATCTGAGTCTGCTACCGACCAGTCTGTTACACAACCATTTCTGAAAATATATCAGCATGCGATTCCTCACATTGATATAATTTTCATCCAGCATAATAAAATTCCTGAAACTCAGCTATAATTTTGGTTTTGGTTTGCCACCCAAAGATCTTCAGTGGGTCCCATTTGGACACATTGTCTTTCTGAATTTCTTTGTGCACCACTGCCTGAAATGTGAGAATGAGACTCAATTAGCTTTCATTCACTCCGTTCTGTTGAAAGTCCTTATTTTCCCTGGCTTGTCTTGCCACTAACTCTGCTTCAGTTTGATGGACTTTACTTTGGAGCTGTTGTTTCTGCTGCTGAGCTTTGACTCTGTAGAGAATTCAGATGCTGGTTTTAGGGGAAAAACTAACAAAAGTGTGTTCAAGCATGTAAGGAGTAAGTGACTCAAATTAAGTCCTTTCCTGCAGGAAATAACTGCATTGAAACCACCTGAAAATGAACCTAATAGGAAGCCAGTCAGGCAGAAGTGAGAACACGATCATACTAACTACAGGAAACATCCACAAAACAAAGCTGGGATGTTAACATCTGGTAGCCAGCAGTTCTCCAAGCTTAGAAAGCCTGGCTAAGAAACTGACCTGAGGCCAAAACCACAGTCTGGACTGCTGTTTATTTCCATTTATTTATTCATGTGTTCATAAGTGAAATGAACACCAGTGGGTAAATTTGGGCAAGGAGCACAAACAAGTCCATCATGCTGAGCTGAAGTGACAGTTATTGGAATCAGATTTGTTTTGACTGCAGTTCAGTGATGAATAGATTTACCCAGACAGAACACAGGCCCAGCACCTTCTTCTTTGAGCTTTTAGACGATGATGCAACAAGGAAAATGTATGTGCACTCACTCACTGAAAGTTTGAAATTTAAAGGAGTTGAAATAGGTAAATAGTTGAAGCTACACACTTGATTAGATACACATTTCTAATACTGGGCCAGAACAGCCTGAATTGTTGGCGGCACAGATTCAACGAGGTGCTGGAAACCTACATTGGAGATTCTGCTTCATGTTGCTGTGGTAGAATCACACAGTTGCTGCACATTTGTCAGCTGCAAATTAATGTTTTTGTACCACTCTGAAGGCTGTTGTACATTAAAATTCCACAAGATTAATAGAGATACTTCAACCATCTGTTCTGAGCATCCCTTATTCAAAGTAACTTCAATCATGTCTTCCTGTTGATGTTTAGTCTGAACAACTGAACCTTTTGACCACGTCTGAATGCTTCTATTCATTACATTGCTGCCACATGATTGGCTGATTAGATATTTGCATTACAAGCAGGTACAGGTGTAGATTATAAAATGGCCACTGAATAATTCTGAATAAATAAAAAACACTGACAACAGTTAAAATAACATCTAAAATGGAAGCACTGAAAGAAGTCTAGGTTTCAGGTTAAAAGTAAGCATTTAAAGAAGTTGAAGTTAAAGAGTGAAGGTGGAGGAGCTGTAGAATCAGCTGAAGTTTCAAGCACTGAAAGGAGCTGAAATGTCAAAGTAGATGATAAATTGAGCTGGGCATGTGGAGGTGAAAGAAATCTGTGACAGTTAAACTGAAAGATGTCAGTTCAAGTGTCGACTGAAGTGTATGAACAGAGGATGTTGTGTAAGTAGAAGAGCTCTATGTGTTTGTTTGTTTTTTTTGGGGGGGGGGGTTGCTGTTGTTCAGAGTTGAAGATCTGAAGGGAACTGGTTAGCGCAAGATGATGAAAGCAGTTGAAATGGCAGCTGAGGAAAAGGTAAAAGTAGCTGGAGTGTCAGTAGTAGAGTTTGACATGGACATGGTAAAGTTTGTTCAGATTTCAATAGCAATTGAAGTACTGCAGTAATGTTGACATTTCCACTGCTCACAGTGCACACACTTGAACTGTCAGTGCTGTTGAAAACAGTTCAAGCGAATGTTGCATGAAGTGTGAATTTCAGGTATGAAGCAATGAGAGCAGTTCAAAGCACATTTTTGGATTCTGTGCTTTGGACAAATCCAGATAACATCAGATTGTGTTTTAAAGCGCCGGGTTGTTCATTCCAGTGTTTCTCTTTTCTGATCTTGTTTTTTCCCTAAAACATTGATGTGTTAAATGCAACAACGGTTCTTGTTTCTTGAGAAAGTCTTCAAATACAATAATACATCAAGGTTTGGACAACAAGTTTTTAGTGAAAACTATCGATTTACTATCTGGGTGAAATGCTTGGGGAAGCTCATAAAACAGAAAACAAGCTGTGATTTTCCTTTTGGACATGAATCAAATCAATTGATAGTTAAGCATCTGGCCAGTACCAAAGGTAGATTACACTTTGGAGCTGGGCAGCAGTACAGAGGAGCTCAATAAATCTAACAAGTTCACCTCCACACTTCTTCCTTTTTCTATCCTTCTCCCTCTCTCTTCACCTGAAAATGACTGGGGACACTCTCCGTCCTGTGAGACACCACACCTCCACTCCTGAGGACACGCTCTGACCAAATGCCCTCCTACAGAAAGCTGGGACCATCCATCACTGAGATTTTACTGAAGTCAAAATAAGCACTAATGTCCCCATCAATCACACCTGCCCCTCCCCTCAGACACACATCGGGCTGAGAATGGACTTGTCATAAAATAATTGTTACAAGTCACATTTGTTAATCATTCATCTCGGATCCATATGAAATATTAATGTATCAATTAATAGAAGTTGTTCTGAATTTTCTATTGGGCTGTTAGAATTATTGAATTAGTGGAGTTGTCTTTCCAAGGACATGAGACGAGCTGAAGAATGGGGCAGTAAGTTTCCAGAAACACTTAAAGTTGCATTTATTGGTTTATTTGATTGATTGATTGATTGATTTTTCAGTGGAGGGCAGATGAACTTCAAACTGTGCTGAAAACAGAGCCATATTATAATTTTTTAAAACTCTTCTTTATATTACAACCTTTAATTTTTTCCAAAAAATACTGAGTAGTGCAGCTTTAACTGTTTGATCTATAATACTGTGAGTTATACACAGGCGATGAGTTCATTTTAAGTAATGTATCATGAAGACAACCGCTGCCTGGTCAAGCTTATTTATCTGAATACAGAAGCTGCAGATAAGACCTGTTCAACCACATGCATGTCAGTGCAATTACTGCTTAATCCCTGTTGGCTCCTGTTGGCTATTGATCAGGTGACACCACAGATTGAGTAATTGATAACAGCAAAGGGGGAGGCCCAACAGAATGACAGACTCAGGGTTTAGAGTGTAATTAGTGACAGGGTGTTTGAGTAAGATAAAGACAGGAGGGTTTGGGGAAATGAGGTGGATGAGAATGTGGACATGTAGTATTTCTATCAGTGATGTGAATATAAGAAGACTGTCAAGCACAGAGTCCCTACATACCACAGAGGTATGAAAAAGATACACTATAGGTAGACACCTTCACTTTTCACGCAAGGACTATATTTAGCTCCATAAGGGACAATGCCATTTGCTTTGGCTGAAAGTCTTACATACTTTGGGCAAGTATCTAACAATACTTTAATACGATAACACTTTATTTGACACCTATCTCTATAACGCATTATAAATACATTTATAATGCATTATAATGACATTATAGCACTGTATAACTATAGTTATAAACACTCATAAATGATAATAATGCTTTATAGCAATAATCATAACACACTATAAAGCATTTTATCATCACTTATAAGGTCAGTTATTATAATACATTATAACTGTTGGCAACTCACTGACAATTCCCACATAGATAATGCATTATACATATATTTATGATATGCTAATAAACGTGTATAAGTATCATTATAAACACTCATAAATCATCATAAGGCTTTATAACAATGAGCATAACACTTTATAGAGCATTTTATAATGGCTTATAAGGTCAAGTATTATAATACTTCATGATTGCTGGTCCCTTGCTAACTGATTTTTGTTGCAAGGATCAAAGGGTATTATAATTATCATAGTTGTCATATATTAAAACTCTTTATAATGCATTATAATCACTGGTATAATGCATTATAATGTGATTATAAGTTACTCTATCAGTAAGTTTATCAACTTAGCCACTCACTGTGAATGTTATAATTGAGATATGAGTTCCACTGTGAATGTGAAAGTTTGTTTATAGAGTAGGCGTCAAATAAAGTGTCACCTTTAATACTTTGAATTTTTATACTTTTATTAATGGATGAAGTCAGAATTTGTTTTTTGGAAAATGATGAAAACCACTGAAATTGTGTTTAATAAATGAAGAAAAAGAGGTATGTGCATATATTTGATATTCAACTTGTTATGCATTCATATCAAATACTTGATCGTGCTCCTTCTAGTTTCTATGATACAGCCATTTCCTTATCATACTATATTTAGTCTTTGGGCAACCAGGGGTGCCTGTCTACACATTCCATGAAAATAAAAGTTGCACAAAAGTATTATTATTAGTTGTTACGCCCAGGCTAAGGGTTACTGGACTGGAACATGAATGGCCGTCCTTCACTTGAGGCCACACACGAGGTTGCAAACAGAAACTAATTAATTTATTTACAATAGAATAAATGTGAGAACAAAAAGTGACTGAGAACAGCTCAGTGGTATTGTGTAACGTCAGAGTGAGCTAAGGCCAAAATAACAAACAAAAATGCAACTATACGACAGGTAAAACATGCCTAACGAAACAAACATCAAGAAAACAAAAACAGGATCTTACCTCCCTAACTAAACGTAAACAAGAAAAAAAGAAATGCCAGCTCACGCCTACCAAACATTTTACACAGGAGGACAATACAGCGTGCTGGCTGGGTTCAAAACTGCCGGTTGGATTGGAAATGAAGGACGGATCGCCAACTGCCTCTCTGGATCCACTTGCCGGCGTCCTCCTTCCTCCTCATCAAGCCGATTCGCCAGTAGAGCGGCCAATCACGCACCGATCCGTCCACTGCAGCAGCCAATCCTGGGCATGGGACATTAGTCATACAGCAGGTGAAAACATCACCTTGTAAAGTCCTTCTCCATTAGTTTTAATGTCTTTCAATTCATTTTCAGCAAGTAAGGTTTAAGTACTAAGTAGTGTTTCCTCATATGTCATATCTCCCTTTTATGAGATAACTAACTCTTAAATATATATGAACCCCTCTCACACACACAATGATGTGTAAATTACAAAAATCCATACATTTGTACTGCTTATTCTATGCAATTTTCTACTGTTTAAAAAAACAGTATGTGCCATGTTCCAATAGACTAAATATAGTATAATAAGAAAAACTTATTTTTCAGCCAAACAGTTTGACTGATTTTGAACATTTCTTCAAATCTGGGCTCAGGCAAGACTTCAGAATTTCAGTCCCAGGCAAAAATGGGTTAAAACACTACTGAACCACATGCTGTTGATGAAGCAGTACACAAATGTGAAGCTCATTTGAAGTAAATGAGGCCGGACTGTGTTGCTGTATCAAAGCCCTGCTGCTCAGAGCACCAGAGCTCATTTGGCCTCTTCTTTTGCTCAGTGTGACCCGCAGATGTAACACTTATTAGACTAGACTTTCCAAAAAAGCCAACACATTGTTAACACTGAGCCGCTCATGTATCCTTGTCTGCATCTACTAATATGCTCTCTAGTTCAATTTGTCCAATGTTTCTCATGCCACACACACACACAATATATAAACACACAGCAGCTGCTCTTGTTACAGATCACTAACTTACACATCTAATATGAAGTGCTTGCAGGGCGAAGGGCACAAACCCAGAGAGACCCAGAGTGCTTTATGGTTCTAATGAGTGTTTTCTGCACAAATTGGTGAACAAGAGTAGACCCTGTGGTATTTCAGATGCTTTATCTTCACAGTTTTCGAAGATTGATTGGATGTGGTATCTTCCCATAGGTTTTGACATGTACATTTGGGGTGAGAGGTGAAAGTGAAAAAAAACACAGCGCAGTCGTAAAGCCAGACAACTAATCGCTCACCACGACTTCAGCAGTCAGATGCATGTTCAAATTAGCAATCATCCAACTGTGCATCCAGCCACAGCAGAAGACGGATGAAGCAATTATATAAAGCTGGACTAACTGTTTGAAGCATAACACAAAGAGCCATGTAAAGTGTGAGTGTGTGAAAGTGATTTTGTAGCCTTCAGTAGTAGTCTGACAGCATCACAATGTGGGAGGAATATGAGCAGAAGCACATGGACAAAGTTTCACACTCAGTTACTGAAGTTTTTGAAAATGGATCAAATGAACAAAAATTCTATTTGTTTTCATCGCCGGTATATAACAGCCTTAATTGAGAGAAATGCTTTCACTACATCTCTGAGGTCTTTGAAGATAATGTATTTTTCTTAATTCTTAAGATTTCGGTCCTGGTGTAGTTACAGATGGTAATAACTAGTACAAATATCATCACAGAGTGTGAAGCTCTGGAAACGATGTTCTCACTTGAATAATTGAAGGGGAGTGTAAAAAGAAATAAGTGCAGCCAAGACTTAACGACCTTTAACCTCCCATGAGTTTAACTGAGTACACTGGCTGGAAGTTAAAGGAGACGTAAAAGCATTTGAATAATTTAACAAACATCAACAATAACATTACTTGTAGTATTCAGTAATATGTATCATCAATATATCATCATCTTTTACTACATTTTGTCAGTTTCGGAGCTCAGAGTTCTGTTTGAAATGACACATTTATCAGCCACTGTAGGCAGTAAGCATGCATTGAACGGGTAATCTCTCAGACATGTGGGAAAAAAAACAATAACTTGTATATCTGATTACAGCTCACTCAAACTCTGGGCTGAGAGGATTCATAAAAAAAAACACTTAAAACCCTTGAAATCTGGCTTTGAATTTTTATTCCTTAAGACACTTTACAAGCAGTCTTAGCATCACGTTTGGCAAAATACAAAATCTAGACAATGATGAGTCCCTCTGTGTCAGCTAAATAGCTAACATGAATTAACTTTAAAGTTGTGTTACTCTGTATGTATCACTGTGTAGAGGCTGTGCTTATGTCACTGTCAAGAGACAAGCCGGTCTTCAAGTGACTGTTGTCCAATTTTCAGCCCATGTGTGTAAGTGGTAATAGAGATATCCTGCACTGATGGAAGCGTGGCGGAGGAAAAGCTGTTTCGTGCAACATGTCAATCACATCCTTACAGTACCTTGCTGATATCTCTGTCCATCATGAGCATGAGATAGTGTGTCCAGTTGAACAGACCTCACATTCACTGAGAGGAAATAATCATGTACCCCAGCGATACCAGCTGCAAGCGTTGCTCCTCGTCTGCAGGCGCAGCTTTTTTCCTAGCGATCGCAGCAGATATCATCAGTGGTGTATTCATTGGGTGAGCTTTTGTTGGACTGTCTGTCTGTCACCAACAGGTCAACAGGTGATGTTGATACATGAGTGGCTGAGGAAAGGAAGGTTAAGCAGCCTAAAGCTGAAACCGTTTTCATAGGATTTCTTAGTTTGAGGGTCATTTCGAGGGCTAGATAGCCACTGCCCCTCAATCTCTAAAATAATTGGAACACCCTATCTTCTGTGGCAAGGTGAAAAAGGTGAGGTAGGTCCATGTTCAAATTACTCATCAGGCAACTGTGCATCCGGCCAGAGCAGAGCAAGTTCTTATAGAAAAAGAAAAAGGAAATTAGATTTGATTGTGCTGTTTCTGTCCGGGACCTCGTCGACACATCGATGTTCTCCCTGGACAAGCAGCAGGGATGGTATTGCAGAGAATGACTAATCCAGCCCTGGCATGCTTCAGCAGCTACATCATCACATGCTTCTTCCATTTTTTGGAGAAGAGATACAAACAAATTTAGAAGTGGGATTGATGTTCTCATTCAGCTCTCGGAAACAAATGAAATAAGCAAGTTTTCAAAAACGCTAAACGCTTGCTTTAACAGATTTCTGATGGCTGTAGCTAACAGAGCTTTCCAGTGAAGTTCACACCAAGTACATCAGCAAGTTAGTTCTTAAGAGAGATGAGAATTGACCTAATTCCACTAGAGTCTCAGAACAGGATAGCACTGATGATCCCTGTTGTTCACCAGCAAAATATGCCAGATGCAAAAGTTGTCCTTGAACCAGGAGGCGACGTTTACCCACACACACCCAATGCATTTCACATCAGCGGGGTTATGTCATTTGTACTTGTACTCACAGGTTTGGATAAGGAAAGTAGTTATTTGAAAAACACTCTAATGTCATTGTTTTTATCATTTGTTAATTCAGACGCTACAAAAACAAAAACTAAGTTACAATGACATAACTGGTTTGCTTATACATTTTTTCCTGGAGCTGCAGTTATTTCTTTGCATAACTTCAAGTAATAGTTCCATTAGGTTTCTTTTTCTAAAAGGCAGTGCTGTAGTGGATGATTTGTCTTCTAATATTGTCTCGGGAGGACAGTTTTAAAAAAAATAAAACGCTTAATTAGAGATTGCATTGACTAACAGGGGCTAGTGGAATAGGTTGGACCGGAAGTAATGTCATGACCTAAAAAGACTATCAATAAGTCAAACATACTTTTCCAGACATTTCCTACAATATGTGTATAACCAGCTTGAAGTAGGGCCCTATAATTTCCGCGATCGCGGAATCGCGGACGGAATCGCGGAATTGGACAATAAAAACGGAATTTATTTTTAATGCGGAATATCGCGGAAATGTTGTTTTCATGAGAGAGAGGAACATAAACATGGGCAATCGTTCCCGGGGGTTGCTAATCAATGTGACACAACCCCTGCCCCCGCCCCTTTTCAAACCATATGAAAACATGGCGGTCCCCCCGTCTGCTAAAAAGCTACGTAATACGACGCTAACGCCTCACTACAGAGCTGAGCAGTACCCGTCTATGTGTCAGGCGACGTGTTATTTTATACATTTTGTCAACGCGCTGTTGACTGGAAGCAGAAAAATAAATGTGATGACCACCTGTTGTCCAAAAGTCTTTTTTTTTTTAAGTCAAGCATATTTTTACTTGAAGAAAAAATTAATTGATTATTAACTAATTGAGCACTTAATTATTATTTTTTATTTGAAGTACTTGGTGCATTGTTGTGTTGCATGAAGCAGCAATAAAGTATTGAGGAAAAGTGCACTATTGTGTTGCCTCAATGAATGTAAGGTCATTTCTATTTAATTAGTGTGCATTTTATTCAGAAACATTATGAAAACACACTCTTTTGTGGTAAAATATGGGTAAAAAGTTTTAAAAAATGGAATTCCAAAAAATTAAAATGGAAAAAACGGAATTTGGGAAAAAATAAAACGGAATTTGGGAAAAAATAAAACGGAATTTATAGGGCCCTATTGAAGGCATGGGAGACATCACCACCAGTTATCGTAGCGCAGCTGCTACTTTCAGACGTGTGTAATTGTGAAGGCTTTGACGGGAATGACTGCTGCATTCTGCTATTATGTTTGCCTAGCTGTGTGTCATTATCCACTAAGCTCCCTCTTGTCTCAGCACGGCAGTTATAGAAGTGACTGGCAGGCTTAACTAACACTTGTGTGACGACCCACTGAGTGACAATTTGCAGTAATGGACGTGACAAAGACTGACGTGGATGATGGAGACGCCGCTCATCCATCAGTATTAACCAGAGACCTTCCCTGGAGCTTCAGGTGTAATTGCACAGGTGTAATGTCTCAGATCTCAGAGTCCGGCACCTGCATTTGTCAAACACGATGAGGAAACTTGGAAGTGATTCATCCAAAGCTGCTGGGCCTGGAATATAAATAGGCGGAAGATAAGAGGAGACAGGAGAATAGCGGAGTCTCTTAATAGAAGAGAAACAGCTGATGAATTATGGTTCGGTTGAGAGAAAATGAGAGCAGTGTGGGTCTGACAGGGAGCAGCAGGGACCCATGAAGGATGGAGGTTCGGGGGGGTTGGAAACCAAATTATGCCCAAAACAGAGCCTTGAGGACGAACAACAGCCGAGAGCTTCCATTAACCTGAATCCCAAATTCTTTTATGAGGCTGCAAAATAATCTCATTGCTTTGATGAATACACTGAGTGGGAAAATAAAGCATGTGCAAATGGACTTTACTTATACTGATTTATTCTTCTACTTCTCATCCATTGACTGAAAGATGTTGTTTTCATTGATCAAATGGGGCACTTTTAAGTTGGGAGGGGCATCAAGCCATAATTGTGAAGATCCTTGGTACCAAAAGTGCTCGTTTCCCAAATGTAGATCTGTAGTGAAGGGACATTCAGAGCACAGGAAGGGGTTTTTGCAAGCACATTAACTATGTTTTGCATAATATTCATTATTATTATCACTTAATATGGATTTTTTTTGTCCCAATTCTATTGTTAAGAAATTATTATCACATATTATGTACATTTTCTTTCTCCTTCTCTTTTCCCTTCATCTCCTCTGCTCTCTCTCAGCATCCTTTTCTGTCTCTTTGCTTTCCATAGCCGGCTCCCTCTCTCTCATATCGTCTTTTCTCTCTGCCTCCAACATTGCATTCCTTGTTCATTTCTCTCTCTGTCCTCTGCCATTCGTTCTCTCTCACCCTCTCTTTCCACTGCCTCTTCTTTTCTCTGCAACTCTTCATTCATCTCTTCTACCAAAATGTATTAAAAACAGTTTTGTAAAACTATATACACCATCCTTGAGTTTGCATCATTTTGGATTTGAACTACAAAACTGTGTTTCAGTCAGTACAAAGGCATAAGCAAAATGTGTGTAATGCAATGTCTTTCTTTCATTCTCATCTGGGTCCTGATTGTCCAAGGAGGGTTGAAAAAAGTTTCACCTCTCATCCTTTGGGTTTCTCCTGTTCTAAATGACTGGTGAGTCCCAGGTTTTGGCCTCTTTGGCTCATTGATCCCACCTTTCTCACCGGTGCTCCTGGCTGTTGTAACAACAGTCATTACAGTCACCTGAGGCCAAGTGTAAATGGAAGTCACTGGAGTTGTCACAAGGCCAAGTGTGAATGCTTGTTCAATCTCCTGGGAAGAGATGAAAGGACAGGAGTGGAGGCGAAGGATAAGTGGAGTCTTAGACCTCTTCTTCTGTTGAGTGATGATTTCTCTACTTTGATATGACCCACGTCCTTCACTCCTCTTTCAAACCATCCCTCCTTCCCATCCAAAGTATGTATGTCCTTGAAAGAGTGTCTCTTCTCTTTCAGGTGCAGGTAAACTGCCGAGTCTTCACCTGAAGAGTTGAACTTCCTGTGTTGATCCATGTGTTGGTTTAATGGTTGTTTTGTTTCCCAGATATAAAGGTCTCACTTCAGTGAACTCCAACTTTGGATTGCTTTTCTTGCGTTTGAGTGCACAGTCTTTCAGGCGGACCAGTTTCTGCCTTAGTGTGTTTCTGGTTTTGAGAAACACAGTGATGCAGTGTTTGTTGAAAATCCTCCCGAGTTTCTCAGATACTCAAGAGACATATGGTGTGGAGTTGAGCTGCAGGCCGCACCCTCTCTGGCTGAGCGCATCAGGTCTGGGTGTGGTTGGGCATCAGGTGGAGGGGATCTGGTAATCAGGGGGCTTGGTGGCATCCACACAATGGGCAGCAGAAAGTGAGCAGTGGAAAAGAGGTGTGCAGTGTAAGTGGAGGGTCTGGACTGGGAAAAGGAGACTGAGACTGAGGCTTGTTTGAAAGAAGGAAGAAGGAGCCGGTGAGCTTTTGGTCCTTTTGTGTCGTTGCAGCATGCCCTGGAGTTGTTGTGTATTTTAAAAGCCATGTGATTAAAATGCCTGGTAAAATGTTTTGTATTTAATATCATGTGGGTAAAAGCACAGTTAAAAATGGGGTAAATGTTAGAAGTTAAGCTAATTTAATAAATGTGGTGTGGGTATTTACGGAAGATAAATGCTGCTAAAGTTATAGGGATTCAAATCTTCATTGTACAGTGCCTTAAACTATTTACCACTAATTATTTAAAATATGTTGGGTGCTTTAAATAAGTGTATTTTTTTTACTTACTTTAGGGTAATTTCTAGTGGGTTAAAAATTAAGTATTTGATTTCAGGTTATGTTATGTTGGTTATGGTTTCTTGGGTTACACATACTTGAATTCTTCTCTTTTGTGTTTGTTTTAAGGTTTTTCACCTGTACTGATTTGGTTTGGATGTCTTTCAAAAATAAAAAGAAGAAAAGAAAGAAAGCTGAACCTGAGTTATTGAGTGAAGTCTAGTCAACCTTCCCGAAGCAAGCCGCCCCTTCAAGTGGGGGGTGTAATTTAAACACAAAAGTGAGATGCACTTGACATATACATAATGACAGTGTTGCTGCGTTTATTCTTCCATCCTTCTTTTCTTCATCCCTACAGTGCTGGCGTTCATGGGTCTTGTGGCTGTTTTCACTTAGGTCTAGTTCGGGTATCCACAAGCTTTGTGTATGACGTGTGTGACGTTGAGCTCCTTCTCTGAGACCTGGGCACTTGTTGGTACACTATCAGCTCAGCCATGATATATTTGTATGATGAGACTTTATTATTACACTATAATTATTCTAGGTGTTGTTGTGTATTTGAGCTTATATGTTCTGCTGCAATTACTAAAGAACACAAACAGTATATCTCTGTGGTATTTACATTGTTTGGGATGGCATCAGGTAGTTTTCTGTTTGTGTTGAACACAAAGTACAGAGACAAAATACCGATCCCATCCTGGCCACTGCAGGCAGTTCTTTCTCTTCTACTCTCATCTCCATCCCCTTGTCTAATTCATTTCATTTCTCTCAGTCTCCTCATCTTGTTCCATTTCTTCCCTTCACAAAGTTGAACTTTGAGTGACGGAGTCTTTTCAATTTCATGTGTCTCAGTGAAGAAAGTAAACATATATTGATATAAATGTCATCAGCGTCTGCTTCGATAACTTTGCAATAGAAAAAAAATATATAGTTATATAGTATATATAGTCTCAGTTCTTATCCAACCTGAATTTAAAGGAAATCATTTCAGTTTTTCTTTTTTTTTTTTTTTTTTGAAAGTTTATCTGTCTACCATTGGATAAATGGAATTAGCATCAGCTGGCTAATAAACATTCAAGTGAAACTAACTAGCTGGCATCATGATGGATGTTAAACATTCATCCAATGATGTTTGGAGATGAATGGCATCGTACTACAAGCAATCCATTAGTAATTATCCAGTTACCTGTATCACACCTCAAGCTGTTGACATGACCAAAGAATCATCATAATGAGTACAGAGCCTCTTCACCACCTGCACAAAAGCAATGACCAAAGTACAGTTATTTTAACACGATTATCTCACAACTTTTATGACATACACACTGAAAAAAGGTGGTTCTTGACTCGAGTAGCGGGTATGATCAAATACACAGAGAATATTTTTCTGTCTCACACACTTAGGATGAATATAATAACACAGTATAATAAAACATCTCACAGCTTCTACTTGTATTGTGCTAACACAGAGAGCAGAGCATCATTGGCCCGGCACCACATTTGTTGTGCTACATGGTAATGAGAACAAACAGCAGATGATTTCAAGGGGACAGAGGGATTAATTGGAGAAGAGAGGAGACATAAGATAATTTCTGAAAATTGCAACATCAATTCATTTTTCAAATAAAGTAACATTAAGTTAATAGCCCTTGTGTGAGTTTTGCTTGAAAGCTGCTATAATTGATATTCTAATGACAGTCTATTAAATGATAATGTGAAAACAATGTGACAATGCCACCTGAATTTGCAGCTCCCCTCGGCTTTATGGATCATTTGCTCAGCTGTCCAGACCACAAATGTACTGTTTTGGTTCCCTCTCGCTGCTCTCATAGTATCATTTTCAGCCATATCAGACAGCTACTTCCAGCCAAAAAGCTTCAAGAGCCTACTGTACACTACCTGTTCAGCAGCAAAAACAAAAGGGTAAAAGGTGAGTGAATATTGGACTAACATTCACCAGGTGCCCACAAACAAGAGTCCAAATAGATGTTAATGTTGCTGCTGGATGTGTGAATAGTGTGAAATTGTATCATTCTAAAAGTGTTGTTTCTGCTGCTGAAGAAAAAAAGAAAACAAAAATCAGCTGTTGCGGGTTTAACATTGATGTTAATTTAACCATTCAGTGTATCTTGCTTGATTTGAATGGAATTATACTTCACTTGTACACTCCAAATGATGTCTTAACACTGTATTATGCTTAATGCATGTCAGTTGTAAAGAATGGAGGCTTTTGTATTTCCAGATACAAACAATATATCAAATGATAATTATTGAGCTTTAAAAGTGCAGTTATAGACTTTATACAGAGCCAGGCTAGATGTTAACCTGTTTCCAGCTGCTGTCCATAGTCTTACATTTAATCTACAGACATGAGAGCAGTGTCGATCAACTCATCTAAGACTCATCAACACAGAAAAGCGGTTTGCTTTAAAGAAAGAAATAATAACAGAGACATGCAGATTCTGAAAAAGCAGCAAACACTATAGCTGTATCTAGATGAATGACTGCTATGGTAAATCTTTTCTAAGCCGAAATGGAAATAAAAGCTCTCCAATGAAAAAGCTGCTCTGAACTTATTGTGTTCTTATGCTGTTAAGTGTAACAGAAAGACGCAACATGCTGCTTTATCATCTATGAACCTGAGGCCCTATGTTGTATGTATAGTCAATCTGTTATATAATGATGATCATTTTTGACCGTGCTTGAATCAAAAATTGTCTCATAAGATAGAGACTGATCCATCCATCCACCCCTCCATCCTACAGGCTGATCGCCGACACACACATAAGGCAGGGATTACACACATATTTGTTGACCTGTTGAGCCGGATGAACGGTTATTTACTTCCATTACTGTACAGGAAAAGAATAATTGGCACTAGCATGCACAGTCAGAGACAACAACCTCAGCTGTTTTTGTTCATTGGCTGCCGGCTTTTAGCTCCAATGTGATTATCTCTGTGCGCCTTTGCAGCCTAGCAAGGAAATCGCTTTGGTTATGCTCGAGGTGAGCCGTATAATTTCTACCTCTACCTTGTCTTTTTGTTCACTTTTCTTGGCAGCATTCTGAAATTTCGCATGAGGAAATTAGCCTAGAACGTACAGAGGCGGCGCTGCCAAGACTCTTTTCGGCCCATCTGTTCACTGTTAGTATCTGACAGTGGGTTTTTTTTCTTTATGACTGCCTGCAGTCTTTGATGTGTTTCTACTCCTCACTGCTCCCTGTTCTCTCCCTTCAGAGCCAGATGACACCCTGTCGCACAAGACACACACACACACGTGCACACAAGATAAGAGATGCTTCATGAGCCACATTATTTCCAAGTTGTTTGCCTTACAGTAACTCCTGGAGGATGAGTTCACCATCCAGCTGCCTTTCCCCTGTGTATAATGACAGTAAATAGCAATTACACTGCACTTTTCATTTTCAAAGACAGCAGGCCAGAAAGTATGTTTTTCTGCTTTCGCAAAATAAAAAAGCGAATGCATGAAAAAAAAAAAGCCTATTTTCTGCTTGAACGCTTGCTCTAATTTCCTTGATGATTTACTGCTGATTCTCCGTCTCACTTTGAGGTACGAGTTGCTCTCAGGCAGCCTGCCGATGGAGGAGGACACGGATAAGGTGCTGAAACGGCACAAACATCCCATCTGAAAACAAAAACATCCAAAAAGTTTCCCATCGGCAGCGGGAAACTAAAGCGTGGAATTATCTGTTCCAGTGTCTCTTTATCTTCCCTCAGCCAGGCATTTTCAATCTCTCTGTTTTTTTCCTCCGCTTTATCCCTTCACACACACTCAAAGAAAAATACACAAATACAAATATTTTAATATAATTCAATCAGGAAAACTGACTATTTGCATGCTAGCTCATAACTTACATTCTCTCCTTCCCTTCGTCAGTTGTCATATTTTGCCACAGCCTCCATCACCCAATCATCAGAGTCTTTGTGTGTGTGCAGGGGCAAGAAAATGTGTCACTGTTTGCTTAAATGTAAAATTACTGCATAAGGTTTACATCCATTTGACATTAGACAAAATACTATCTTGTGCAATATTTTGCTTTAACACTTATGAAATTTGACATCAGCATGACTCATATACTGAAAAACTGGCTTTTGAATCTAATTCCAGCAGAAATCTATGACCTGCTCTGACAAAAAGTGCACACCATATGGAAAGGGCCTTCCCAACTGACACACAGTTGGAAGCACACACGCAACCAGATGGGGAAAATGTGGAGAGACCTTTTTCACAGCAAACATCTTGGCTTGTCAAACACGGGTAATAACATTATTAACTGCTATATTGCACTGCAATAATTGCTGGAACAGAGCTGTTATTAGTATTCCTTTTCCTGCACAAGTCAAGGTGTGCTGTGGAAAAAGCCCATTAATCAGATGTATTCCACTGCATGGCAGTCAAGAGTCAGATTCAGGATTTATTCTATAAATCTATTCTGTTAAACTATTCATTCAAAATGTTTACAAGGGAAGAAAAGCATAGCAGTTGAAGCTGAACAAACAAAGACTTAAGTGAAATTCTAAATAAAATAATGCTTTTTTTCCCCACTATGAATAAGCAGGAGAGTAGGAATTTTATCAACTCTGGCAGTTTGGGATGAATGTTCTACTTGACTCTGTTTATTTCTAGTTTTATTGTAAACAGTTGATAAAAAATTCCATCAGTTTATGCCTCGAGGAGAGAAGGATTTTTTCCAAAGCAGAACTTGACAGAAAAACTGTAACAAGTTTAAGCATTAAATTTCTCTTCATTGTACATTTCAGTGGCGTCCACATACATTTGGCCACACAGTATAGTGTTCTACGGACAATAATCTGCTGAGGTGGTGTGACAATTACGTGCTGCTATAATGTCAAAACAGCAGCACATTTTGAATTATTTTCCACTAGTGATGTAAGTGGGTCTATTAAACCATGGAGCCAGACCTTAAATCTGCTTTAACAAGGAAAATTCTGCATGTCCTTCCATAACAATGTTCATATTACACTGTACACTGCACTGTGGTTTGGTTTATAGTTTTTCTTGTTAGGCACTATGCTTGAATGGTGTAACTATGAGAGAGAGAGAGAGCGAGAGAGAGAGAGGGACGAGTGTTGCAACAGTGTTGCATCTTACGTCAATGACAGCTGATTAGTGCTGATGAGCATTTAATGATCCTGAAAACAGACGCGAGCAGAGTGATGAGAGGACAGCAGGGGTGAGAGACGGGAAATAAGAGTGTAGAAAACGTAGACAGCAGAGAGAAAATGCACTAATTGATGTGGCAGCACACCAAAATAGGATGTTCCTAATCATCAGTCAGAGCCGATGACTCCATCTGTGGTTTCAATCAATCAATAGCATCATCAGTGATGAAGCCTGAACAGTGAAAGCTGGGTGGTCAGGACAGTGCAGTACAGTATGGAATATGTTAATTGTATTTTGTCATGTTTTCCCCTACAGGCATGCAAATTGTTTGCTTTGTAAAGAGCAGCCACCTTGCTATTGCACAGAGGCAGAGAAAACACATAAAGAACTGGAAAAGCACTCGGAGAGCGCAGACCTCCGCCAAGCAACACAGTTCCCCCAGCTTACTGTGACTTACACCCCAAAATATTAGTCCTACCTTTGATTCATCTATTTCAATGGACTCCTGGACCATAAAAACAGACCCTTAGCAATTGGAATCACATTGATATCATTTTTAGTTTAATAGTTATACACGAAAATCAACATTTCTGTAATGGCAGTTTTCCGGATCACCTCCAAAATTTAATCATTTGTTCCTTGTCACAGAAAGGACATTTCCTGAAAATTTCATCAAAAACTGTCCATAACTTTTGAGTTATGTTGCAAACAAACAGACAAACAAACAAACAAACAAACAAACAAGCAAACAGACAAACAAACAGACAGACAGACAAACAAACAAGCAAACAGACAAACAAACAAACAAACAAACAGACAGACAGACAGACAAACAAACAAACAAACAAACAGACAGACAGACAGACAGACAGACAGACAGACAGACAAACAGACAGACAAACCAACGCCGGCAATAACATAACCTCCTTGGCGCAGGTAATGAAACAGCTATAACAAAAGGAAGAGTTTCTTCATAGTGCAGTGAACACCTGGGAGAATCTGTTAGATTGGATTTGCAGCATGATGACATTTGCTATAAAACTGAAGATTATAACTGCAACTTAAATACAAATGAAAATGAACAAAACACTCTTTCAGTTTCAGGCTGTTTGTTTAACTCCCACAATCCTCTTTTCAAAAAAAAAAAAACTGCCAAACTGCTTTTCTTTCTTTTCTTTCCGCTCCATTGTGCAAAAGTCCTCCCTTTCCTTTTCATACTGGCGCCCTTACGTTTCATCTGACAGACATCCAATCACAGACATTATTACAGGGTGGGAACGGTGTCAAAAGGGAGACGTGTGAGGTAGAAGCGGTGAACGCGAGTGGCCATATTCTCCTTTGAAAAGATTCGGACCACCTTCCTCAGAATAGACGCTGATTGTTAGGGGTTGACCTCAGCTGAACCGACAGCTGGATCACTCCTGTGCGCTGTTCCCTGCCTGCTGTCCACACCTCCTTCACACATTTCGCTGCACTGACGATTGGGACGTGCTGTGATTAGCATATTGTGAAAACACTGATGTGGGAACATTGTATGTAGAAGATAAACGGCAAATATGCATCCGTGACCACAGACACCTGCTGGAATAAACACTTGGTGACAGCTCCTTTTTTTTCTGCAGCAGTTATTAATACAGTGGCTGGGGTTGCCTTTAGGATAATAGTGAAATCTACACGTAATCTTATAGGAAAAGGAAATTTCACAATGTGTGTGTGTGGGTTTACTTATGTCCAAAATTGGGGATATACACTTGACTCAAGACCAGTTGATTCAGGGCAGTGGTGCAATTGGGGGCAAAAGTGGTGCCCCCATTTTGGAAAACTGTGATTTTAGGTCAACAGTTAAGATTAGGGTTAGGGTTAGGTTAAGGTCCGGTAGTCCTTCAGGTTTGTCTCCAGGAAATGCATGTATGTCTATGTAAAATCCCCAAAAGCGACTTAAGTAAAGACTGTGTGTGTGTCTCATAAGAAAGCTTACTCAGTTCTATGGTTACAAGACCAGACCGTCCATTGCTGTGAGATTTGAAAGGTCAGTAATTTGCTATAAACACAAAAGCCAACCCATGAAGATCCAGATCCATCCATCCATCTAACACTATAGCCACACCCCAACTTTTCTATCATGTGAGACGACCACAGTGTTCAGCAGCTGCCACCAACTCAGCACATGTCAAAATAACATTAATCAAAACAGACTTTATTCAAAATTTCTGTAAATGTACCAGTGTTCACCACCGGGCTAATTTCCAACTTCTCCATTGGTAAGATGTTTTAAACCAATGAGGTGATGGTTCAGATTTTACAGACAGAAGAAAGAACAAGATATATCATAAAGACAGCAACAGCAACAAAAGACAGTGCAGAAGCCATGCAGAGAAACAAGAAGCAGCAAAACATGAGCACAGCAATCAGCATTAATATTCATTGTTCAGAGCACGCAGACATGCAGGCAACAAAACACAGCTGAGCAAGACTGATTATAACCGCTGTCTGACACATGCAGACATGAAGAGCAGCAATAAGACGTAAATAAAATGCAGCAATCGTAATGGAGATTGTTAGGAAAATTAGGAAACGAACTCAGGAACACTGTCTGAAGATCACAAGAGTAGGTTGTTTATTCCTGCAGCAAGGGAACAAGTTAAACACAGTCTGCAGTTTAAGTGTTGTTCAAAGATTTCACAGGAGGCTTCTATAATGCTACATGAGTGGAAGCTTGCATTCTCCCTGGCAAATACCTCACTCAAAGTGGAGACAGTTGTTTGCCTATCACACAGAATAGAAGACAAGTCAGATGACCTTAAGGAGAGAACAGGATGCTCTGTCTTTCTTTGTTATTTACAGCCTCTGGCGCCATAAGACAAGTGTACAAACTGTTCAACATATCACGTTGACATATGACAGGGTGACCACTAACAGATAAGTCACAAGATTATGAGCGTAAAAGATAAGAATTTCTCCAACATCTTCACACATCTTGATAAAATGTTACATGATGTAGTTGCGAATTAGTCAAATGGTGATATCATACACCATTTACATAAGCCATGCAGCAGAGTTGTAAGACATAACTATAGAGGATCATACCTGATTGTTATTAATCAGTTGTCCTACAGTAGTCCATACAGACCCCAGGCAAAAGATCTTTTTTGTTTAACAATTTTTATTAATTAATTTTCCATTATATTCTCCATACAGTTATTAGCAGCATTTGAAAACAGAAAAATACAAAAGCATAGGACAGCTGCATTATTTAAGTGATTACAGAATTGAAAGTACCCTCCCAAATTTCTCTTACCACCCAACCCACCCCAACCCACCCAATCATCCCTACTTGTCCCCGTAAGTCCAGATCTACATAAGAATAATCGTCCATCAAAGTGTCTGTCCAACCAACTATTACAGAAGTATAAATTGTATTGTGCGATGTACAAGGATAAATAAAAACATATTCAAAATATAGGTAATCCAGGCAAAAGATCTGAGTGAAAAGTAATGTCTAGTGGGAATCAGTGGAAACGTCAGCTCAGCTGAATATTTCCAACTTTCTGAGCGGAAAACCAATTTGTCATTCATGTAAAGTTAGATATTTACAGATTATAACTCAGAAGCAAAACAATGCCTCTTCACAACCGTAGTAAGGTAGAAAACCAGCTACAACCCATCAAAACAAGCTGTCCTCAGAGCAGCTGGAGCAGGCTGACAGATGATGAGATCACTGTACATAGCAGTGGTCTCCTGTTGGTTATAGTACAGCACTTAATTTAGAAAATGGGCCTTTAAACCATAGTGTAGTGGCCCCAAATTTAAACACCAAGAGAGCCCTGATGCTTATATGAAACAACCTCATTTTTAAAGATGTTTCTGCTTAATTTTTATTAATTTCAATCAGAATCTCTTCATCATTAAAACTGTGTTAGAAGGTGTCCCATCTGTGTTCCACAAACCAGAACATTAGTTGCTTTTTCAGTGCAAACATTGGATGCATGCTTGGTTCAGGAGCCCTTACCAGGGGTCATTAGTTGAACGAAGTGGGTTCACTCTGAACACATAATAAAATAAAGATGATTTTTAGGACATTATTTATGAGTCTCCATTTTTCTTTATGGCCAGTAAGTGAGAAGATACAATCACTTCACACAGGTCCAATTCTCTTTGAATGTGAAAATCAATAAAGTCAGGTAATACAGAGTTCAGTCATGTTTATTATCATTATTTATTGATGATTGATGATATGATTATTATTATTAAGTCCAACTCCCGACACTATGGCCTGACAATTTCAATGGATAATTTATGTGGGGCAACTAAGGACATTTTCAATTGAACATTTTTACGGGTGGTGCATCAACAGACGGATTAGCATGAGGTAAACAATCTGATAGAATAAAAGCTTTAATAAATAAAAAAAAACTTACCTCCCCTATGTTGAGTTCATCAGGCCTCAAACCCTGAAATGTGTCTCACGGTGAAACTGTGCTTCTGTTGAAGTTGCATGTCTTATATAGTCACAACAACTTCAGTGGCTTTGCATTAGCCTACAAGGATATGAACAACAAAACTGCTTCACTTCATGCAGCATTTGCAAACTCATTCCATTTTAAATGTTTAAATAGGCTGCATTCATACAGCACTTAGTCTTACCAACCACTCACAGTGCTTCACAACACAAGCCAGCATTCAGCCATTCACACACAGAGTGCCACCAGCTCATCGAGAGCATCACGCACACACAACACAAGCTGTCATTGAACTAGCCCACCACATTTTGTATTCATTGTAATATTTCTCCCAGAAATAAAATTGTTGTGTTTTGAGATTTATTTTTTTTAAATGTGTCCCGAGGTAAACACACAGTGGGCGTGAATACAGCTGCCTCGCTGATGATTAATGTTTCTTAATGCTTCCTTAATGTTTTTGTACCGTCTGGAAATTAGTCTTTGGTTTTGATCTGTTTAGAGTGTACATTTTATTTTAGTGATCAGCGAAAAATTTGGCTTCTTTTGCAGAGGTTTTTTGTGAGGTTACTGATGCTGTTCTTCTCATCTGTGCTCTTCTAAAGCTCTTTACCAGACTTTGATCTCTTTTAAAGTGGACTCAGTGAGTCTGAGCGATGTCTCTTGGTCACATGGGTTTAATGAGTAACTGCTCAGAGAAGTTACAAGACATGATGTGTGCTCTGTGTCTCCAATAGGTTTTCCTGACTAAACTTTTTCAGAATTGTCTGTTCAACGACTCCAAACCATCTTTTTCACGTGGTAGGTCGTGTCCTCAACATCAGAGCACACTCCTAAGGGGAAAAATGCTGAGGTAGTTTTCAAAAAGGACGTCAACAATGCCTGGGCAGAGGCATTGATTTTCCTCATCATGCTGGCATCTTTTTTTTCCCCAAGCTCTCCTATTCAGATGTTCAGATGTGAAATGAGATCTGCTAACGATTGTGTGTGCATTTTTTCTTTCGTCGTCATCTCCCTCTTTGGGCTAAGAGGTTTTCTTTCCCCCGCCTCTTTCTCTTCCATGTCTGGTATGTTGCATTCTTTCATCAAGCCCTCAGATGAATCCAGACAGTACTGGTGTTTGCCGCTTAGTACAGTGTATTACCCCCCCCCCCCTCACTCTCTGTCCCTCTCTCTCTCTCTATCTCTGTCTCAACCCAACCAGTCACGGCAGATGGCTGCCCATCACTGAGCCTGGTTCTGTCCGAGGTTTCTGCAAATGCTTGCTCATGATGGGAACTGTTGGATCTCTATATGTTGCCGGGCCTCTTGACCTGCTCTGTATGTAAAGTGCCTTGAGATAACCTTTGTTGTGATTTGGCGCTATACAAATAAAATTGAACTGAATTGTATTATAGCGAGCAGCTGCTTGAGTGCTGCGGTCATCAAAATAGTGTTTTGTAACCTGATGAACATAAATGTTGCAAAGTCCTTTAAACTTTTGTCTCGCTGCATTTCTTCCACAGCTTCGAACACATGCGCAGAGCATGTTCGCACCACTCGAAGCATTCTGATATCCGTCCACGTTTTCAGATCAGAGCAAACAGCAAAAAGCTCCGTCCAAGTACCTGACAACGCTCTCCCTGTTAAAATGACAGAACACTTTGGAGTCGAGCCCGGCTGTAATCTGTTTCAACCTCAACTCCGAGTTCTGTGTACTGTGACAGTTTTTGGAGGAACTGCATGAGCCAGACTGTGATAGATGGTGTGGAGTGTTCATTAGTCAGCAGTTCACAGGCCGGGACAGGAGGTGTTTTCTGACCGTATCCAGGAAGAATGAGACAGTAGTAAAAGATTGTAATGGTCTGACCGGGAACTTTGAAGCATTACCTGCGGCAACTAGGTGTAAGGTCAGTTGGGGTTTTCTCAGGTGTTGTACAACTACACTTTTTCCTGTTTCAGAGTACATATGTACGGCCATTTGGGTCAACTTTAAAGTGCTGTGTGTACAAAGTAGGGCTGGGCAAGAAAGCACAGCAAATAAACCACAAGATACACACACAAATACCAAAATCATAACAGATGTTTTGTAAGTAGTTATGGAAATAAAGTTAAGATTTGAACAAAATGGTTTGTATACCTATCATTACTTGGGTCTTTTGCTCCATATAGCGTGATTGCCTGAGTAATATCTTACCTGCTCTTGTTGTGAGGTGTTGCTTTAGTAAACGATGCCTGGAGACATACATGGAAATTACAGGCTGGGATCCAATCCTGGAAAATTATAGAAATTGCTTAGCTTAGCCTATCATAACCATAGGCTATTTAAATGGCAGCCCCCTTTTACAGCAAAGACACTTATAGTCATATGTTTTCTGTTTTTATTTGTAACAAGATATATAATGTATAAGGAAGGTGATGACATATTCCAAATCCATATTGTGGAATAAGAACACTGTGGTGATGACACCAGTATACCACCCAGCTTTAGCACAAAGGCTTCTTTGATATTTTGAAGTCACTTTTCTTCCTTCATATTTTGAGTGAGGTGCATTTGGATGAAAACATTGTGATTTTCATGTTCTTTTTTCTGACCTCTGAACTCTTCCTTTCTAGAACATTTGTTCAGACTTACGGTTATGTTTTCTGAAATCAGTACAGCAATCAGGTTTTTTTTTACTATGGAAGAGTTGGCTTATTTTACACAGAACTCTTACAATTGCCTATCTTCTTGAGTTTGCTGCTGGTCTAAATTAGTGTGTCATTTTCTCTCTTCGTAGCACAGATATCTTAACCAGGGGGTCTGCCCACTGGCCTCTTTTTCCTTTTGAAAGAAGCGGATTGCGCTGCAGGAAGGGAATGTAGAAACCTCACTGATGCTGTGAGAATTTTTGATATGTGAGTTCTTAAAGGCAAGAGCACAAGAGGGATTTTTCTTTCAGAAATAGTTTTACAGAACGTTGATCCACGGCTGCCTTAGTTTTGTTGAAACAGGCAGTGGAATAATTGTCTCTCTATTCACAGTAATTGTGAACTTCTTTGACACCACTGGCAACTTCCACTGTTCATTTGTTCCAAGTCTTTCCATGTTCAGGTCGGGCTCCTTCCTCTCTGTTGCCTGTCGTCTGCCTTTATGCTGCATGAGTCTCTCGACTTCAGCTCCACTCTTCACTGACATCTTCTGTTGTTGATCTTCTGCCTCATTCTTTCCCGTGTCCTCATCTGATACTTGTTTCTTTACTTGAACTGCACTCTGCAATGACATCTTCTCTTCTGTGTCCTTATCTGATACTGGTTTAATATTGTAACTCATGGCTCAGAACCAGGGCCTTGAGTACTCGTCTCTCTAACATGCCTCTCTTCCTTCCTTTCTGTCTGTCTTGCATAGTGATCTGATTTATTTTTTTCTCCATTACCTGAGCTTCATTTCTCTCTAATGGCTCTTCTTGTTGTTTGCTAATCAAATCCCTGTCTCCATTTAGATTTCTGGTTCATGTGTCTTTCAAGTTGAGACCAGATTTTTGATGAATAACCTGCATCTCTGTTTGTAATGTTAAATCTCAAAGCTTCCATTCCAGCCATAAAACTTTACTCTGAGCTGTTTCCTTTTTTAACTCTACTAATTGTCTCTAACCTAAGCAAAGGGGAACGGGCCAAGCTAGAACTTTTTATCAACATAAAGGGAGTTTTTGTTGGAAACTTAGCCATAAGACAAGCTGGCCAATACATAAAGCTACAACACTTTAAACAAACAGTTTTACATGTCAATGCATACTGTAACTAAGAACTTTAAAAAAAGAAGTAAAAATCATGTTTCTGGTTTTGTATAAATCAATATTCCAAATTTGTCATTTCAGTATTATTTAGACACATGTGTCTTCAAATGTCATTTATTTCTGGAAGACAGTGCATGAGAAAAAAAAATGTTTGGAGCTTAAATTCAGTAAAAATTTAAATCAGTCAAAAACAAGATTTTTTACATGAAAGCGATCGAACAGAGCCGGAGGCAAATTTCCAGTGGAATCCAAAAGCAGCAATTATTGAAAGATTTCATCCCCCCCATCATACTGGTTTTGCAGACTGAAATATGATCGCTGAAGTTTGAGTTTAATTGAAAGTTGCTCCTAATTTGGCTGGTTTATCGTTCCCCTTATGCATCTTCATGAGGCAGCCATGAGACTAAAATTCGACACTTTTTCACATATTATCGACTGATGTTAGGAGTGATTTTGGTGATATTGCACTGTATGAGTGTACTTATTGAATATTTTTGATAGGGGTGCACGATAACTATCGGGCCGATAATTATCGGGCTGATAACAGGAAATTATGACGTCATTCCGATAAGTCCGATATCATGACGAATAGCCCCAATAACATATATATTTTTGTCAGCACGGCAGTTCCTCGCTCCCAATGAGACCCGAATGACCTGCAGTGAATGCTGCGTTCAAGTGACGTCGGCATAATCAGAAAAACTCTTTCTCACTGGGAAAAATCAAGAATACCCCCTCATGCCAGAAAACAACTCGTTAACTCGGTCATAATTTTGGTAGTTGCTAACTTGAATTGATATTCGCAGTAGTTTCCCACATGTTACACATAAAAAAATAGAAAAATGAACTTAAAAAGGCCGAAAGAACGACTAGCAAACGAGAGAACGGGGGAATTTACGTTACACCTTGAATGCAGCATGCAGCACAGCGTGCTTACCAAAACAGAGAACATGGCGTCGATTGTGTGGGACTTCTTCAAAGTTTCCGAAGAAGACAGTTCGCTGGTTATTTGTAGCAAATGTTCCAAGCGAGTTCCAGGAGGAGGGAGAAATAGCACGAGCTTTAATACTTCAAACCTGATCAGCCACCTGAAACATAACCATCGCTTCGACGGAGTTTTGAAAGCGTATGAGGACGCCCGGGCTGCTAAAGATACTGACATTAGCAAGCCAGCCGCAAAGAAGCCACCGGGACTTACACGCATCGGCGAGGCTTTCGAAAAATCCAAGAAATTTGCCAAAGATGACCCACGGGCTAAGGTTATTGAAAATTTAATCATAGACATGACTTAAATTTTTGTTGCTTTGGAGTGCACTTTTTCAGTTTGTTTACATAGACAAGTCTAACTTGTGTCACTTCAATATGCACTGTGAATTATTTTTTATTGTCATTGAGGAATGCACTTTTTCAGTTTGTTTACATAGAAATGTTTGAATCTAACTTGTGTCAGTGCATTAATTTTCTATGTATATTTATTTTTTGTAAACTTCTGGAATGCACTTTTTCAGTTTGTAATCCTGATGCATGCATTATTTGCAGTTCAAGGGGCCATTATTTTTTATATCAGTAAGTAATGCACCTTATTTAAATTGATGTGAGATATCAAATAGGTTTGTTTGATACCTTTAAGAAAATGTTTGAGAGGCTTGCCAATAGTTTTTCATTGGAAAAAATATCTATATCTATAAAATATCTCTTCATTTAAAGAGTCAAAACTGTTTTTGGTTTTGTTCATAGTATTGATGTCATGATCTTAGGTATATGTGTGTGTTATCGGTTATTGGTTATCGGTATCGGCCTTTAGGAGATGAAAGTTATCGGTTATTGGTATCGGTTTTAAAAAACAGTTATCGTGCATCCCTAATTTTTGAAACATCTTTTTATTGTGTTGCACTTTGTAGACGGTCCCTGCACGCTGGTCCAATACCTGCCCAGCTTGGAGGACAGATCAGTTTGATGAAAACTGGGTTTTAGCTGGTCTACCTTACTGCAGTTGTATAGAGCCGTCATTTGTGTTTTAACGTTTCAGTTCAGAGTTATTGATCCAGGAAGTTCAAATCTGTATGCCTCTCCTTAGTATTATAGTATTATCCTGAATTTATTAATTTGTCCCTCTGACTGCTCTCCAATCTTCTGACACAGGTACAACAGGAGTGAATATCTCATTTCAAATTATTTTAATGCTCCAGAGACGCCATGCTACTCATCCAATTTTAGGCAATCAGATCAAATCACTGAATGACTTGCTTAAATTCCTCTCAAAAAATGTTGTCATTATATTCAATTAAACTTGGAACTACTGTTGCAGTGTGTGAGTGGGGTAAACTGGGAATAGGGCCCTGAATGCAACCACCAAAAGCTGAGCTAGTGGGGTTCAAAATCAAAATTAGGAAGGACTGGAAAGTTTGACACGAGGCTAGAAACAAGGACAAAGTCAACACAGAGACTTAAATACACAAGGACATGAGGAACACAGGTGAAACTACTTAACAATCCTAAGGGCGGGTAAAAGACAAAGACAGAAAGACAAGACACCTATGGGAAATACTCTTCAAAATAAAACAGGAAGTGAACAAACAACCCCAAACCATAGCAACTATATCACATTATGAAACATGGTCTAATTTCCATTTTACTGACTTAAAGATCTGACAAGCTGAGTTATGACATTTTATTTCAATGACAGCATTCAACTTTCATATACTTCATGTAATTACTTATACAAATGAAAAGCTGGTTGTGTAAGTTTGCGTGCTGCAGCCACTGATCATTTAAAATACAGTGAAATGTGTCAAAAAAATGTGATAAGCACAAATCTGCATCGAGATGATTTTAATTGTGGATTAATCTGACAGCTTGTGAGCAGCAGCGTGTCAAGTTTTTCACGTCAGTTAAAGTGGAACAAATTGATTAATAGTTGTTAGTATTTGAAGTCAAAGGCTGACGCTCTGTCAAAACATGTCGGCCGCATTTTTGCTCAGAATGAAGAAACTGTGTGATGTCATTTTGCCTCTAAATGTGCAGTAATGCAAGTGTGTGCACTCACACTCGTTGAACTCTCTTTCCTTTGCTCTCCACACACACACACACACACACACACACACACACACACACACACACTGGTTATTAATACCCTGTGTGTGACTACATTAGTAATTAGTGACTTAATGTGTCGCCCTGCTCTGGTATTAGCTTGTAATATTAGTGTGCTGAAGAGGTCACCAAGCTCCTCTTTCATCTGACAGGACATACATTAATTGTCAGATCCATATAATGGCATGTAATTTATCCCATGTCCTTGACTGGGATTATACTAGTTATTTTTTAAAAAGATGAGTACTGGGGTTTTCACCCAGCTCTAGCAGCATCGGTCCGGTCATGGATGGAAGATAATGACATGTGCTGGTCTCTTCAGTGTGTTCTGGAGGTCAGCGACAAAGAGGAGAAAATTAAGAAGACAAATGTCAGGAACGACCTTGATTCAAGACCCCAATTTCCACTACTGAGAGGCCGAGCTGGAGGTGCTGAGCGTCCATTCAAACATTTTAGAAAATACACTGTTTTACAATGTCTTGTACAGAGGTGGTTCAGGTCATGTTCCACCAGCTCCCAGTCCAACAGCATCCTTTGTACCAACAGGCACAGAGAGAAATTCTCAATTACAACTACTTCACTGAAGAATTAGTCCATCTGAATGAAAACCACTGACATCCCAACATCCTGATATAAATATGAAACTGGGCCTCATGCCTCACAACCACTTATAAGATAATGTAAGATATACCTTCATTCGTCCCACAGTGGGTAAATTCACATTGCACAGCAGCAAAGGGGATAGAAGCAATTAAATGGTAATGAACATTATAAACAGAGAGGTTTAAAAAGTATTAACAATTTAGCTACCATTTAAGAATTAGCAGTTGTACTAAAAGAAATACAATCATTATTAACACTTGAACAGGCTAAAGAAAAGTATTAACAAATTTACATGAGGAATTATTTGCAAATTTACATGAGAATATGAAATATGTGACCAGTATATACACTATGGACAGGACATTGGCTTGAGATAAGAAATGAGATATTGCATAATGAATTCAGTATGGAATATTAAATACTAGATATTGCGCATTGAATTGAGTGTAATATTGCCCAGTGAATGGAATCTAGAATAAATATACTGACATTTAAAAGAGTGTTGCACAGATAAGGTACCAATTTTCTTGTATTTAGAATAGGGCTGCACAATTAATCGAATTTTAATCACGATCACGATTTTGGCTGCCACGATTAAATTAAGATGATTGTCGGCGATTTTAACATTTAAAAAGCGAGCTCTGTTGCATGTCAAGTCAAGCACTTTCCCAACCCAATAGTCAGCCAACCACCAGGGGGCGACCCATAGGTTAGGGCCTCATCATTACGCTGCCTAAACAGCAAGCGAGCGAACCCTGCAGCAGCGGCAGCTTCAAATGATTAAACTGTGAGAGAGTGCAATGTCGGGAGGTCGGGAGCAGCAGGCAGTGACAGTGAGGAGCCGCTAGTGCCTCGTAAAGGAGCAACATCTACTGTTGACCGTTTTCCACTGCGCTGGTGCTAGTGCTAGTTCGGAGCCAGTGTCTGACTTAGCACCAGTTCTTTGTGTTTCCACCGCGTAAGCACCAGCTCCAGGTGCTAAAAACCAGTGCTTAGCAGGCACCATGTCTTTGCTGGTCCAGAGCTCGGCACAGACTACGTCAGGGGCTGGGGGCGGGGTTATCGTTAGTGCCGGTAGCCAGTTTCCAAATCGCAATTGCGACCGGCTTTTGGGCTGGGACACACAAGCGGTAATTTGTGTTCGTTTTTGCCAGGACGTCCCTGGTCTGATCGCTGATATATTGAACTGACTCCCAGGACACAAGGAAGTTCTGCACAAACTTTTGTGCGCTGAAATCCGGTGTCCGCAAGATCGCGGATGTGTCCAGGCAACAGGCGATCTCCACCTCGCAGTCAGCCTGAAGACCCTCTATAAAGATACATTTTCATTTCATTTTATAATTGCATTTTGCAAAAGCATATTTATTTTTCCCCTTTGTCTTTGGGTAAATTTTAGTTTATTGTTTATGATTTATGATTATTTTAAGTTTCAATTTGAAAACTTGTTTGTTTAAAAAAGAGAGTGCAATAAAAAGGTATGTTTTACCTAACATAATGAATAATCGTGATTAATAATCGTGATTACAATATTGATAAAAATAATCGTGATTATCATTTTGGCCATAATCGTGCAGCCCTAATTTAGAATTTTCTCTTTATTCGTTTTATTTTGGTGCAGGTCTGCCCAGGTGAACAGTCTTTGTTGCACCAAACAGTGTAAAATCCCCTAATGTGTAACGTTCTCTCTTCCATCTCCATGGTTTTCACGTCCCCTTAACTGCCCCTCATTATGGACCACTTTGCTTTGAAAGTATTTTGGTTCAAAACTGACACGGTTAAATGTGTTTGCTTTCATCTGCTGATTTCAGACAGCACGACTTAAAGCCCCAGAGTGAAATTCCTCTTTTTACTCATTGGTTTTGTTTTGTTTTGCTTTATTGTTTTTTTATTTAATTTGGGACTTTTTTTGTAAATGAAACAGCAGTTTAAAGCTGGAAATCATCATTTGGTCATGCAAATGATCATATTTTGCAAACACACACTTCCTCATGAACGGGTGGCATTTTTCCAGTTGAGGCAGGTGATGTTACAACAGGAACACTCATACGAATGAGTGTCTAAGAAAGAAGTCAGGGTTGGGCACAGTAGGGTGGTCTTTGCAGAATGCAGGTGGGAAAAAATGTGAGTGTGTATTTCCAGAGCACTGGACCTTTGGAGAAATGACTATTTGTTTTTGTGATAACAGGCTGTCGGATAAATGGACTTTGGGTCCAATGGGACATTTTTTTTGAACTATTGTTCAAAGGCCTTCTTTTAACCACAACCATAATCTTTCTCTCACAACCAACAATAGCATCCTCACATCATTTCTTTTATACTTTCCCCTGCTAATGGAGAACATAAGATCAAAAAACACTTCTATGCCTTGTTCTAGAGATGGAGAGATGACGTATTTTAACATTTAATCTTTTATATCATACTGCCATACATGAGCAAAATTTCTTCACCACAAATACAGAGTTATTAGTTGGTTTGTTAAATAGTAGTTGCACTAATGTCCAAAAGCCAGGACAGATGCTCACATGCATGAAACTTAAATCAGCCCCTCCAAATATGGACCCATACATTCCCAAAGAAAAAGTCCACCACTGGACCTCGTTAAAATGTCATGGCAGCAATTACTGCTAATTACTACGCCACACGACAGGATATGTCAAAAGAGCTATAAAACATTGGGCTGTCAGATTTAACTGGTTCGCTGACGTGTTAAATACCAGGTTACGCTGAAACACTGAGCGTCAAGAGGATTAATAAGCTGCAAATCCGTCACAGAATCGTCTTATCTTATACTGTGTATCTGTACATCTGGAGTTTAGCTGACCGTGACAGAGGCTCGCTCATGTTGACAAGTGTTACCACATTAACTGTGAAGGATTTGCAACTTTTGCAGATGTACAAGATCCAGTTCTGTCAGAAAATATTACATGGAGATATGAAAATAGAATTTGTACAATAGTGGATTGTTTTAATTGTTTTTGACCAGTACGGCTAACATGGGTTATTAATGGTCGTTTGTTGCACGGCCTTTAGAGTTGCCATCAACAACAGTCCAAAGATAAGCACGCTCACACAAAGCCAGGACGCTGCCGCTTTTTCCATAATCCCAGGTCATTTCCGGCTGTCAGAAGTGATTCCACAAGACGGACCCATTTCACCATAACACACTTTGACCTCCTATTACCTGCTTCATCGGCCACTCAACAGATGCACTGCAGAACAGGAAATAGAGAGAGGATTGAAGGAAAATGGCCAAGCTATTTTCAGCATCAGTTGGACAAAAACATTGGTTTCCTGTTTCTAATGCCTGAACACAATGTCCAACAGCGCTGAGGAGGAAGTAAGAGAGAGGAGGCATTTTGAATTTCATTCGTACACTTATTGGCCTACGTCTTCTGACCTGATTCTCTCATGTGTGATTGAGCCGAATTTGCAAATATGCCTCCATATTCTCGATTTGAGTTTAAATGTTTTTGCATGTGCATATTTTGCTTTTTATGCAAATAGCTGTACATTTAAAATAAGGCAATCAATTTTTCCTTCTTCTGCTTTGCACTCATTTGGGTCTGTTCACCCAAACACGATTTTAAGGCTCTAGTGTAATTTTAAAGTTTTTCATTATGCATGAGATGACTTTTGTATTGATGGAAATACTGTGTTGTGAGTCTCAGTTGCTCACATCACGTTTCTTCTTCTGATGTGCCTCTTGGTGGCTGTTTTGAAAATGACTTTCCATGAAGAAGATATTAAGGCATGTAGAGTTGTTTTTAATTAAATTCTTTACGTTTTGGCTCATGTTTTGCCTTACTACACAAGTTGAGATCTAATTGTATTTTATGTTTTCCTGCAGTATCCTGCAGCACCGTTTCTTCACCGAAATAATGAATTGGTTGTGAAGGGTTCTTTTTTTTTAATTTATTTTCCTAAGTAGTGTTTTTAAATTGTGCACTCCAGGGAATATCAGTCACAATGGTGTCGGGTTGTTTAACTAAGATGTAATTAGATAAAAAAAAAATGTTTCACTTTACCTAAATCATTTTTTTATTGTGCAGTTAAAGGGATATCAGTCATACTGCTGCTGGATTGTTAATTTAAAACGTGCTTTTATTAGTTTTTGCAAATGAACTCAGTTCTACATATTTCCAGTAAAATATGTCACAATTTATCAAGCATTCAGGTTGATGCAGAAGCAGTGACACTTGTTACAGTATATTCTAAACACAGAAACTTGGTAACATTTTTTGTCTATTTATATTTGCATCTTTATTTCAAAGACTGTGTAGCATTATGTCTAAAGTGTGTGCAACTTCTGCAAGAGTCCATGTGTGAGTTGAGGGGTGATTGAGACCCAGAGTGCCCAGTTTAGTCTCGCACTCTTCATGATATAGGACACAGGATGAGGATCATTTTCTCTGGTTGGATTACACTGCTGAGTCACTGTGTCAGTAAAAGTCCTTTAGCAGAGGATGGTTTCGATCCATCGACCTCTGGGTTATGGGCCCAGCACGCTTCCACTGTGCCACTCTGCTGTCAGTCACCCCAGATGGGACTCAAACCCACAATCTCTGGCCTATTGTCCTGAACATCATTTCCCATTAAAAAGTGTTGCCACAGTTACCTTGAAAAAGTAATCTGATTATTGACTATGAATTACTCCTTTAAAAAGTAACTAAGCTAGATTACTAGTTACTTTATAAGTTACATTCAGCAGTTGCCAAGAACCCCCCCCGCCCGTCAGCTTGACTGTGATGTGACCACGAGTCAGTTGATCACCTACTTCATGATACCAGCTGTCCAGGATCACCAATGTTAGTGAAGGCAGATGACCCAGCTGTCAGTAAAAGCGTGTTATGGGCCCAGCACGCTTCCGCTGCGCCACTCTGCTGTCAGTCACCCCAGATGGGACTCGAACCCACAATCCCTGGCTTAGGAGGCCAGTGCCTTATCCATTAGGCCACTGGGGCTTCTGTGATGAGAACTGACATGCAGTGAGTTTCACTACAAAGCAACAATATGGGAAGGACAATATGTGGCTTTACATAACAATGGCTCCTGATGCTTCTGTGGCAGAAACAGAGGAAACAAAACGGAGGAACACAAAGAGGACCGGAGACATATGGAGACCCAGTGAAGCCCTGACAGAACAGAGAACTGGAGACAAAACTGTGGCCACAATTTCCTATTAGCCCTTGACATCCACAGGTGAAACATCAGGCTCAACAGAGGTGGAGAGTCCATGTGCCAGTTAAGGTGTGATGGTTTATTGAGACCCAGAGTGCCCCGTTTAGTTTCACACTCTTCATGATATAGGACACAGAATGAGGATCATTTTCTCTGGTTGGATTACACTGCTGAGTCACTGTGTCAGTAAAAGTGCATTAGCAGAGGATGGTTTCGATCCATCGACCTCTGGGTTATGGGCCCAGCACGCTTCCGCTGTGCCACTCTGCTGTCAGTCACCCCACAATCCCTGGCTAAGGAGGCCAGTGCCTTATCCATTAGGCATTTTGGTTTTAATTTAATTGATGAACTTCCTTTAAGAGTAATTGTGTGTTTGCAACTTTTGTCACCTAACTTTGTGAGCACTCATTTACTATTTACTTGGTGGTCAACTTTGTACAGGAGTCTTTCCATTCCATCGTGAGAGAGCTTTTTTTTGTGAAACAAAGTTCAGAAAACAAAGAACAGCCTTAGGCAGCAGAAAGGTTGAGCAAGATTTGATTCAGCAAAACATTAATACTCTCACTTTAAGTAAAGCTGTAGCTGACAGGCATGTGGTCGCCAGCGAGGCCGCAGTTTATCAGTCTTTATCGAGACTGATATATCTCATTAGAAGCTGTTCTCCCTCCATCTGACACACAAGCCTCTAAGATCACTCCGATGTGAGTTCACAAGGATCATGAGCAACCTTGGTGGACAACGACAGCGGTTCATCTTTCTCTGCAGAGGTGCAGCTGACTACCTCTGAGCACGTCTGATTCTCACGGCAACTCTGAAAAACACAGTGTCGGAAGGTCACGTCCCTCAATGACTGACCCCCTGTCAGTCAGTTAATTGGTCCCAAATAAATTAAGGAGCCTCTGTTTGCTGTGAGCCAGGCCCAGTGGATCACCTTGATATGCCAAACTGCAGGCAATCAGCCCCAGGCACGGGGGGAACACAACTGTTCCAGAACAGGCCTACAAACACAACATCTGCTGCACACAGCCGCCACTGCCATCACACTGAAAACACATTTACATATTTACATACCTGAGGACTCGGGGCTGGAAATCCAATTCCCTCATCATCAGTTAAAGTCATTAGAGATGATTGTGTTTACAGCTTAGACGACGGCTTACACACCCAGTGATATGGCATTTTTACCTCCCTAATGTCAGACATATTGTTGGAGGGTGACACAACACTGTGAGGGATCACTCTAAATTGCTAACCATTCAAATTAAAGATAAAGACAGAGAGGGGGTTTGATTTAATAGTGGGGGTATGAGAGAGGGATTACCTACCACCCTGGGATAAAGTGTTAATTCATGTCAGGCCACTCAGGCTTCACGTACATGGAGAAAATGGATTCATGGGGCTTGCCACTAAACCAGAGACATACAGAAAGCCATTCAGGCAGAGTTAATTATACAGAAAGTGAAAAATGTAAATTGAAAAAAAAAAAAACTTAATTGAGCATCTACAGTGTATGCAGTGTAATCCCCAGAGGCTTTAAAAAAATGCTTCAGAGGACTTTGTGTGCAGCAAACATCTGCAAGTCAGTCCACCACTTTAGTCCAGACAGAAATATCTCATCAACTATCAGATAGATTACACTGAAATTTGACATTCACTCTCCCCAGAAGATGAATCCAACTGACTTTGGTGATCCCCTGATTGGGAAAATTTAGTTGTTTAATACTTTTAAGTCGTGGTTAGTGTTGATTAGCAAATGTTACCATGGTAGCATGCTAAGATGGTGAGCATGGTAAACATACATGCTGTACATCAGCATGTTTACATTGTCCACATGAGCATGTTAGCATTTAGCTCAGAGCATCACTCTGCAACCTCACTGAGCCACTGTCATGGCTACAGACTCTTAGTGTTGTTTGTGTATGTATGTTGGATTGTGTCCAATTTTAATATTGAGTGCTGTGTAATGCCAGCTCAAAGGTCTTTTTTTTTTTGCTAAGTTGTCAGAGTTCCTACCTTGTTGCAGTGATATTGAAGTGGACTCTAAACCAAGACTGTGATCGTTCCCTGACCTCTGACCTTAACCAAGTGCTGTGAGTGCTTAAACATCACCATGAAAAAGTTATATACTACAATATAGTATATAGTATAGTTATAGTACTATAATACCTTAGTCACTGCAAGTGGCTATTGCAAGATTGTATATATTGGCTGAAAAAAATACAATACTGTCAAATTTTTTCAGTTTTACAGACACAACATCTGGGGTGACTGACAGCAGAGTGGCGCAGCGGAAGCGTGCTGGGCCCATAACCCAGAGGTTGATGGATCGAAACCATCCTCTGATAACACACTTTTACTGACACAGTGACTCAGCAGTGTAATCCAACCTGAGATAATGATCCTCATCCTGAGTCCTATAGGAATTTCCCAATTTTAGGCATTTCATAAATGCAATTTTGCCCTTATTTGTTTAGAGCAACAGAAAGGTGAAGGATAACACTGACTTTCGCAGAGACAATGCTAGAACATTTGTCTGCAGATAACGACCCAGGCATGAGAGCTATTACTGTAAAATGTAAAAGGTTAGGCCTCAATCAGAATCACAAAACCATGTCCTATAATCCTGTGGAGATATATTTCCATTTTCTGCAGACAAAAGTGAAGTATAGGATGTATTCAAAATGATCCTTCTGTTGTCTTTTCGGTGAAGGACAGTTGGTGAAAAGGTTACGTTCAAGAGTTCATCTGTCACTCTGCAGTGCGTCCAGACTCCTACCTAATCCACACTGATGTCCTTGAACGCAACACACAACCCACGTATTGTGTTTTCATTTCACTTCCATAGTTTTCCTTCTCTCTGTCTTTCCCTGACACACATGCACACTTACACATGGAGCCTGTCAGCGTGGACAGTAACTAATCACAGTCTGACATCCATGGACCTGATTGTACCCCTCTTGGACGGAGACAATGTCCAGTGTATAATGTGTGTCCAACTAATTCATAGTTCAACTTTTTATATCAGAGCAAAGAGAAAAGTACACATTGTAATTGCAGTCAGAGGGGCTAAAATTATAGCGCCTGAGGAGCTACGAGGAGCTGTAACATTTTCCAAGATTAATTGAAACAGTGGAGGGACAGAGGAAGGCAGAGGCGATGGGTTGACAATGTGTTGATGATATGCATTAGCTCTCGAGCGGTCTGTCAGTAATCAGCATACATCATCGTCATCGCACACACAAATGTACATCATGTAAAGCAGCAGCAGCAGCGTCGCACAACCCCTCCAGGGTATCATTTACATTTCACCTTACACATGGGAGGCAGTTGTCATCTGCACTACTAAATCTGGTGTTTTCATAATGGGACACTGCTCATGTGGCTAACTGTAACCCCAAGGCTCTTTACATGATGTTCTGAGCTGAACAGCATATGGAGAAAAAGGGCCTGTTAGCTGTAATTGTGATTTAGACAGGGGCGGTGTTTTTTTAAAAGTAAATGTCAACCATTTATTTCAATAAGAATAAGCAGCAACACTGACTCCAAAATGAAAAATGGAATAAATCTTCAACACAAAAAAACCTGAACATTATATATTAAGGATTTTGGTTACTGGACCCAGGAGTGAGACACAGACATGGGGGTAGCTTTAGTGGTTAGAGGCTGGGCTGTGGGTGCTGAGGCGTGACGGCAGGAGATGTACTGGTGGAGCAATTAACGCTGGAGCAGGTTTGGATGCACCAAGAAAAGAAAAACCAAGGAACCACTGGGAACATGAGTAACACACACTGGAGATACTAGAAAAAGTTGAAGCAGTAGAGGACAGGGAAAGACTGGAGAACAGGAACAAAGACAGTGACAAAGACATTGAACAATCTGGCAGCTAGAGGGGAGAATGAGAGGAGTATTTAAGCAGAGGTGACAAGGTGGAATTGAAAATTGAAAACATTTGCCGGCCTTGGTTTATCTGTTTGTTTGTCTGTTTGTTTGCAACAGAACTCAAAAAGTTATGGACAGATTTTTCAGGAAATGTCCTTTCTGGGATAAGGAACAAATGATGAATTTTGGAGGTGATCCAGAAAACCGCCATTACGGAAATGTGGATGTTTGTGTATGTTTTTGTGGTCCAGGAATCCACTGAAATAGATAAATCAAATTAGGCCTAATATATTTGGTGGTGGAAGTCACAATAAGCTGGGGGAACTGTGCTGCTTGGCAGAGGTCTGCATTTCTAGTTATATTTACAATAGACTAAATGTGTCAAAAATGTTGCTTGTAGTGATGAACCCACAGAGGACTGTCACATCGTAAGGAGCTCTGAAGTTCTGTAGAGATGTCATGGAGTGTCTCAGTGTCTTTCAGCTCATTGTTTTGGTCTTATTTACTATTTTTAATTACTTTTTTGGTTAGTCTTTTTATAGTATGTCTTTTAGATTTACCCCGCCATAGTGCTAAGTTAATAAAGTTTGGCCCTCAGGGATTTCTGGCAGCTCATATAGTGTGTTTTCCAGATCAAGATCAAGATCTGTCCAGCAACAAGGAATCAGTGGTATAACAGAGTCACGAAGAGGAGCTAAAAAAGGACAAAAGGACAGCACTCCTTTAAAAAATGTTACTTGCCATTGAAAATCATTCGGACATTCTCCAGGAGGAGTAAAGGTGTGATTGATGCTTTACTGGAGGGATTTCATGATTCATGAAGTGAAAGTCATTTTTCAACGAACACTTATAATGGACAAAAAATGTGGCCCAAATTAGGAAAGAGTTTTAGAAAGGCAATAGAATGAAGGGCTTGTTCTACCAATTATATGTACTATATTGGGCAGCCAATATCCATAGGTTAAGATTTTAGGTCCAGTTCTTGGATAAAGAAATTCCACTGTGTGCACACAAGAAACAGCACTCTTGCAATCCAGCGTTACTGAGTTGACTAGTCTCGTCTAATAGCCAATAAGAACAATGTTGATTTCAGCTATTAATATTTGGGTTCTGTTCTGTTCGAAGCAGTGTGAACTTCCCAGATGGTTTCCAATAATATTTTTTATAATGTCCTGTAGTTACTTGTCAGTATCGATCTGTTGTGGCTGAAGGTTTGGATGGGATTCAAAAATCCTCTCTCCAAAGTAAAGTTTAAGTGCTGCTTTCAGCCAATGGCAGCACTTAAAAATCGTGTTATGGTCATGAGTGATGACTCTGCTGACAATGTACTGTCATATTATTTTGCGGACATAGTGTCACCATGCTGTAAAGGTGTGATTTACTATTTTGCAAGGGCATCAAGAAAACGTTTTGCACAAAATGGAACTAAGTGTGATTTCATTGGCTGTATCAGAAATGCATTGTATGCAGAATTCGGTTTAGCAAGAGAGTCCCATAAAAAAATGTTGTGAATCTTGCATGAGGGTCATAACGTAACAGGTGCAGCAGCCGCCCACAAAATTTTTAATGAACTCATTCATCAGAGTATCCCTTAATTACAACAATATCTCTGAAATAAATTATTATCCCATTATCATTTTGTAATGATTAATGAAAGCTATAAAAAAGGGAATTTGGGCTTGTCCCCGGCTGGAAGAGTTGGGCAGTGGTATTTAAGACCCTATCAAATGAATGTGGTACATTTTCTTTAAAAGCCATATTTGTGGTGATCCTGGATAATTGAAAGATGACTGCTAACCAAGTTAAAAGTGTGACCTTCTCAAAACGGCTTGCTCAACCGCTGATTCTCCTCAAACGGAAAAGGACAAGGACTGCATTCACCCATAATGATAGTCCGCAGGTAGACCTGGCAGGAAGTAATAGGCAGTCTATGGACTATGAATCTAGGTAAAGGTCTGTAATTTAGAGGCTCTCCACGAACTGGAACATTCTTTTCTGAAGAGAAGTGATTCCTACTCCACTAGAGGAGCTCAGAAATAACCACTCTGTGCTTTAGTTTCTGGAGGTGTTAAAATGAAGGTGATCAGCTCTTGCCTGATTCTTGCTTGCATTGTGTCACAGGGCAATTGCATAAAGGAGAGCCTTTTTCAATCTTTCTCTGCTGAACACCTCTTGAATCTTTGTAGGCCAACATCAGGCCCCATTTGTAACCAATGAAGTTGCAGCTTTTGAGTCCATATGTGTCAACACCTGATGGGATAATGATTAGTTCTGCAGGTATTTGGTCATAAACCAGCATATGAAAGTTAAAGGATAACCTATATGATGATGGGGATATGAATGTGTTTACCAAAGTGCATGGGAATCCATTAATTA
The DNA here is from genome assembly GCA_037975185.1 of Centropyge bicolor. Classification (NCBI taxonomy): domain Eukaryota; kingdom Metazoa; phylum Chordata; class Actinopteri; family Pomacanthidae; genus Centropyge; species Centropyge bicolor. Next base: position 5,664,854 of record JBBMOC010000024.1, on the reverse strand, counting down.
GTCTAGTTTTAGTATTATTGAAGACAAAAATGTCAACCCAGTGGTTGCAATAGAGGAGAGTCAGGGGATCATCAAAGTCAGTAGGAATTATCCTCTGGGGATCATGAATGTCTGTACACAATTTCATGGCTGTGCAGCAAATGTATTTCTGCTGGACCAAAGTGATACACCAATCAAGCCGGTCACCTATTGACAGGTTTATGGACCAACAGACAGACGGCCTTGCTAGCATGGCTAAAAAAGACTGCACCACCATCCCCTGAGGGTTGGAGAATGTTATTGTACACCTTTAAACTCATACAACTTTTACACAGGATAAAAAACCCACTAACACCTGGCTTTCGTCGTCAGCGAAAGTTTACAATTTTTATCCATTCCTGGGTCAAATGATTCTTCAATAGTCCAGCTCCAATCGGCAGTGATGGAAATATGATGCCTGATTGGACAGCCATTTTTCAGCACAATGCTATTTCAGGCATTGTTACTGCCACAACATTGCCACAACCTCCATGCTGTTTTCTACTGTTCCCTTTTTTCATGACGTTGGATGTGACGCACCAGAAAAAAAAACCCAGAAAGTCAAGCTTGTGAAATACATATGAATGATATTGTCCCTTTTCATTCCTTTCAAGAATCTCTATCTGCTATCCCAGAGTACAGCTCAATTGTGCACAGGTCCAATATACTCACCTGTGACTCATGCTCGAATGCAAAGCAGGCTTTCCACGCCAGAGTGGACACAATTATCAGTTAATCTCCTGCTGACAGTCGTAGAAGGACCTCGTCGCCTCCCTGACTCCTTTCAAATAAAGTCATCCCCACAAGCGACGAGCTGGGTGTGACGCACGTCATAACTTCGGAGAATAGTAAGCATTTAGCTGCTCTTCTATGCCAAGTCTCCTTTACTTGTCCATGCCGTTAATTATTGACTGGAGACCTCTGACAGTGAGACGAGCCGGGGTGAGAATTCAAATCAATAGAGGTCTCTTTTTCAAATGGATCCCTCCCTCAAGGAGAGAGTGGGCACGCAAATAGAATAGTAATACCACTACACTCAATACAACACAACAGATAGATGTACAGGCTAAATACTCACAAAGTGTCATTGATCTTGAACTAAGGGTGTAGAATTGATGTCAGCTTTTGATTTTAATTCCCAAAGAAGTCCACACACATTCACAACCCCTCAAGAAGACTTCTTCTCATTTGCTAAAACACTCGATTCTAAAATCCTCATTTACCATTACTCATTCAGGATTTCAAATAATGCAACGTGTCATTTGGTCAATTATGTTATTTTTACTCCAAAGTTAAATATAGTTGGAGCCGGTTTGACAACTGGTAATACAGCAGATTTCTTGCCAGGTTTGGCTCCTTGGTCAGTTAATAGGAGGCTGCATAGGACTAGCTGCATAACAACTAAAGCTTAGTAGCATTTAGAGGTCACTTTAGCAACAAGTAAGAGTTATTTGCCCATCAGGATAATTGTGAGTGAATTGTGAATTTTCCCACTGTGGGATGAATAAAGGTTTATCTCATCTTAAAATGAATCATATCTGCTCTATTCCCTGTTGTGAAACCAACCATATAAGAGTGAAAGATGAAAAGTCCAAACTGTATCACTGTCATCAAAGTGAAGGCACTTATTCTTGACATTGTTATAAAGTCATCTGACAGTGTAATAACATTTAATGATGTTTTAATGACCAGTTGCTATATCTTGGTTAATGTCACCTCATCATTTCACATCTCAAGCAATGTCAACTTTGCATTAAAAATGTGAACCAAATGACACTTAATGGCGACTTTCATAAAGGATCCTTGATGTCTGTGACAGGTATCATGTCATGGTTATGATGGTGTCATGTCAGTCGTCTGCACACACCGTGGAATTAAGTGTTACAGAGGGTGTAGCTTCCAACCGCAAGGATTAAGGAGGATTTATCCTAATGCCCTATGTATTTTTTACAGCCGATGCACTGCTGCAGATAGATTACATAGCTCAATGATTAACTTAATGTCAAGGTCATTAGAAAGCAAGCAGCCAATATCCATCTCCCTAAAGAACAGACTCCAGACTTGATTACAATAATTACATAGCATAGTCATGCTACTGTAATTTACCCGACTAATTACTGCTATCTGTATAGGTTAGCTCTGATGAATGAGTATTTATTAAATTTGAAGTCTGGTAACAGCAAATTGATGGTTATGGACAAGGTCTGTGTTGTTCAGTACCCAGGCTTTTGTCTATCACTGTGATGAAAGTAATGAGATGTAAAATTGAGTCTAAATGGATTTACGTACTTCGCCATCAGATGCTCATCACTTGAGTGGAAGGAGAAGTTTATTATAAAGCCCTGTCATATGTAGTTATTACTGGACTCAAAAAAGGCTTTTGTCTGCCTTTCTTCACACACAAAGACCCTGAAATTATCAACCTCATGAGCAAATACATACACACACACACACTTGTTCTCTTCATATGATACTGTTCCCTGTTTGTATGAAATTATAATTGTGCCTCTAAAGTAAGCAGAGGGTGGGACATTGTGAGCACAAAAAAGATGACATGTAAGAACATAAATTGAATGTTTTTAATGCACAAAGAATATTTTAATTTGCACAAACCAGATTGTTTTTGTCTTGGCTACATAAATGCATAATATACTGTACTTCGCCCACTCGATTTACTCATTTTCCCTGCCTCCACAGACACTATGTAGTGGCCTCATACATTCACACAAGAGAACTAAAAGTAGCGTCCATGCTGAGGACATTCTGCCAACAATCCCACAATGCAAAATAAAATGAGCTGTTGCACACGCTGCCCAACAAACTCAGATTTTAAATTGTTACAAAAAATATTTAACAAATTTAAACACATTTCTGGAAGATGACATATCATATCTTAAAATGTGCAGACCAGCTCAATGTACAGTAACACATAATTTCATTAATACAGGAGTATTTTTTTTAATGTGTTCCTTTTATTTAGCTAAAGTAAACATCAGCAAACACACTCACATGAACGCAGCATTGTGTGCACAGACCTGCACGTCGAGTAAGGCCCCTCCATAAAACTGCATGCGCGTAGCAGCTGAACAGTCTGTACCATTTTCTCTCGAGACAATTTAGCTCATAACCTCGCTTTCACCTCATCACCGAGACGGAGCACAGACGAGTCATCGCTGCGCAAGATTGGTCCCTGTAGGGCCGTACATGATTGCGCCAGATTATTCCACGGCTGTTGCCACGTTCATGCCTTCTTGATCATGCTTAACCATCTGTATCGCCGTCTGAATGGCTGATAGGCTGTCTGCATAGGTAAATACATTACTTAAGGCTCATTACAGGACTAATGCAACTTTTTTATGTTTCTTACGTCTTCTATTTCATAAAAGGAAATTAAATTATGAAGCTCAATGTTTGTGTCTATAACTGTCATGATGAATGCTGCCGGCATGTGCTGTAACTGTGACAGTATAAAGACAGAGAGTAATACATCTGCAGTCAAGGTCTTATTTCAGTCCAGAACATTGATCGTACACACTGCAAGGATACTAATATAATAATAACATCATATGAATGATGAGGTAATGGGGCAACATGAAGAAAGGAGTTCTAACTATTATAATGGTAATGTCACAACACTAACATTCCGCCATTTCACACTTATGACACACACGATGCAAACTTTTCCAACCAACATTTATATATAGAGAGATTTTTTTTTACAATGTGAGGAACAGAGTGCTCCCACAAAGAGGAATTATATAATACACTGAAAGTTTTTTTCAGGTCAAATGGAGCAGAATTATACCTGAAAACTGGGGGGGAAAAACTGCTGTCAGGTCTAAAATTGTTCCCTCTGACAATATAAAAATGGGGTCTTTTTTTAGTCAATGTGTAATTACTTGAAAGGTGCTTGAATGTGTAAAAATTATAGATCTGAAATTTCTGGTAACTAACAAAAATTGTCAGCTGACTAAAACTAAATCCAAAAACTCACACACACAAACACTCAACAGACATAGCTAAAATGGCAGATGGTAAATATAGCACACTACGCACCAAACACCTTGTGGTTTTGCATACAGCCTCCGTGTCACCGGCTGCTTCAATTCACCTGTCAGAGCTGAGCGTCTCCACCCCTGTCCCCGCAGGTGCAGCTAGTGTGCAGGAGTCACAGCTGCACTGACAGGGATGACAACTCTCACGGCTTTACATTCAAACATAGGCAATAATGTCTGTTGAGCACATGTTCAACTCAGAGGTATCACTTCTACAGTGGTGGATGGGACCATTACCCCTGGACCACCTGTGCATTCTATTCTGTATATTTCCTATATAGATGTCCCGAACCAACTTGGCATATTTTAATTGATCAGTATCAACTAAAATAAACCTCATCAAATATCAATACTTACTTTACTGTACATCGCATTGTCCACCAGTATATTTACTCAAGTATTTCAATTTGATGCAACTACATGCTTCTACTCCAGTACACCTATGTAAGTAATCTAACTAATATTGTACTTTTTACTCTTACTTTTCAGATTAATATTTCATACCCTTGCTGTCCAGTAAAAAACATGTATCTTTAAATCTGGTGAATTGAAATCAGTTTTTTCCTGATAAACTGAAGGATTAAGTGTTTGTTAATAGGTTGAGAAAATTCTCCCACTTCTACACAAACTATTTGAACAGCAGGGCTGTTTTTCTGAGCTCATGAAAAGTTTTTAGAGATGTGGTTCTCGCAAGACACAGGCGCATAAATATATGATGATGTTATAGAATATGATGCATTGTCGTAGATGAAACTGCCCGACCATATATAAAGTAGTTGAAATGAGCTCAACATTAAACATCTACAGCAGTAGAATGCAACATGAATATTAATCCAGGAACGTCATTTATAATCGTAAAAGACTGACAGCAGTATTTTCTGCATTACTTTTACTTTGATACTTTAAGCACATTTTGCTCACATGAATACATAATTTTGCTTAATTAAGTTCAGAATGCAGTGTCAGACACATATTTAAGAAATATTTATGTTAATATTGGGATCAAGCCTAAAATTTGACAACGCAAATTGAGATTAGAGGGGGAAAAAAACTTCTTAGAATACACATCTTAGAGAATCTGGTCTGGCTTCTTTTCTCTATTTAGTGTGTTATTTTTCATCTGCCTATCAATATTAATATCAAATGTCAGTGTACAGATAAAGCACATTATCTTTTCATACTTTCCAGACTTGCACTTGTGCTCTGCCTCTGCAGTGTGTAATTGAGAGGATCTACTTTTTCCAGACCCTGTTGCTCTTATGATGAATCTCTGATACAGTCCAAGAGCAGAAACGACCTAGACAGATCACAGAACATGATACACACCGTTAAGCATTCCAAGCACCGTCATGCCGGCTTGATGACGGATGAGTCTGGAGGATAAGTTTACCTCGTCTAAACTTTCGCGCTCTGATGCGAAAATTCAGTTGGAGACCTTCTGAATCCTGGACGGCCTGTAAGAGATGACTGACAGATAGCCTCCCTGTCCTTCACATGGTGTGTCCTTCTGCCACAAGGAGGAGCAAAAAATAAGAATAATAGACAGAAAGAAAAAAACTCATATATCTAACTGAATCATATGATGCTGACATGTCTTTGCTGTATGAACACCAAAAATAGAGATGGCACTATGGAACTGCATTCGACAGCTTTGCACAAGTGTCTTCAGCAACTGCCTCCACTACCATTTCCTGATTGGTCCAGCTAAAAAAAAGGAGCTCCATAATCCTCCATAGCCTCGTGAACAGCCTAAAAATGTTACAATATATTTGCTCCTCTTGACCCCAAAGCAGACAGATTGCAAAATATGAGTAATTTAAAGCAGTGTATTGATGATGCAGGAGTGAAAAATAAGAGAGATGCAGGTTTTATTAATGGCTGTGTGAACAGAAACTAGCAGCAAAAACATTGCAGTGTATCTAAAGTTCACCAAGTTTAAGCTTTCCAAAAGGCCCTTGCTGTTTTGCCTGCAGCCTGAGTCACTAATGATTTACTGAAAATGTGAGAACATCTTAATTTTTAAAACATCTCCTGGAATTCTATAGAATAATGGATGGTCTCCAAATTGCAGCAGCCAACCATTCACATTTGCATATGTATAAGAGTTGGCTGTTTCCCCAGCTAACCCCAAACAACCCTACGAGAATGTTAAAGTGAGCATCATATTAACTTGGCTCCTTTTTACTTTTAAAATGAGTTGTAAATGGTTGTAAATGACACTGTTTGTTAAACTACAAAGGAATAGTTTGAGATTTTGGGTAATATGATTATTCACATTCTTGCCACAAGTTACACAAGAAAATCAACATCACGCTCAGTCTGTACATTAAATATGAAGCTACAGCTGGTAGACAGTTGGCTTAGCATTAAGACTGGAGGGGGGAGCTATTGTACAGCAGACAGCAGAAATGTCTAATTAATAAGAAAATGATATAAGAGGTAAATATCCCACACACTCACACTGGTTATGAATTAAGGATTGAACAAAATAGAAAAAATAGACAGAAAAAATAGAACAGAAAACACCCTTTTACCTTTAAATCAAAGAGTTTCAACTTTCCACTGTTTTTCAGTAGTGGTTCTGATTCCTCTTGTCCTCCAGGTGACAGATATCATGCAAACATGAGGCCTTTTCCACAAATCTGCTGTCCTGTCTGAAAGAAGTTGTAAAGAGCACTTATGTAAAAGAGACCTCACTTTAAGCCAACAGTGCAACCTATTCCATGAACAGGGCTCGAATTGCACAAAAGGACATTCTGTCCATCCACAGGGAGTCACTGTGGTTGGCCAAGAAATAGTTCCAACATTACCTGTATAACCACAATATCTATAACTTTTACATTTCAGATTTTGTACAGATTAACCAAAGAAGATATAACATGTTAATCAGTCAGTTTTAGAGATGCTGGTGAACAGATTTCATTTTACCTTTGGATGGAGTCGGGTTTGCCGTTTAAACCTGGTTCCAGTTCTCGTCATACTTAACATGTAAACAAGAGTGGTATCAATCTTCTCATTTAACTCCCAAAATGTCAAACTATTCCTATTGTGCTTAGTGTTAGTGTAGTTCCAAAAGGTTAATTTCCAAAGCAATTTCTTTAATCAGACATAATTACAGCCCATATTTACACAGGCCTCCTCTCTGAACTCTGGGTTTTAATTGAGTCTTGAAATAAAGGCCAGACGAGTTCACAGTGTGCATTCGTTAGACATGGTCTGCTGTGAAAGGATGTAAGAAAAGGTGGGTCATGGGGCTTTGAATACTTAAACACACTGTGAGTAAGTGTGCCATACAAAAAGAGATCCACACAGAGAGAGAATCAGAGAACCATCTTTGGCTGTAAAGTATCACAGGAAGTGAAAACTAAAAGGCAACAGAGACAAAAATGGAATGCATAGGCCAAGGGTATTGTTTTTTATAACCTAATTAATCATAAGGATTATTTGCAAGTATGCATCATTGCCATGTTTACAGTCACAGTGAAACAGCTATTTACAGTCTAAAAGCACTGATTAAAGCCAGTAGCAGCTTGACGTCACACCGGCATTAGAGACTGTGCCAGCAGATAACTGCTGTCACACAGAGGTGCAGAAGGAGAAAGGCAGGGATCAGTGTCAGTTCAGTTCCTATGGGCAGCAAGTGATGACGTACATTTTTGAGCAAAGCAGCTAAATATAGTAAATGGAAAGATTCTTAACCATTTGAGAAAGATGATGGACAGGAGACATTTATTCGGAAGAGCAATAATCAAAATTCATGCCAATTATTTACCTGACCGAATGTGACCTCATTTAAACGACATAAAATTATTTTCAACCATAATCCAATGTATCAGTGGCTCAGTCCAAAGATCTGCATCTAAATACTGACAAAATAATGATGTTAGAGAAGCAATGCTACATAACTGTAAGTGTGAGGGTTAAGATTTTTGAAAAGTGATTTCCTGTCTCACTGACTTTCATATTGTCCAGCATCAACCACTACTAAAGTAACTACAATCTGAGGACAAATCTGGATTGTTTGTATGTCGTTTGAATATGACAGTAGATGACAGCAACAATAAAATATCCAAGTTAATGTCAGAAACCATATTCATATTTATAGAATTTGCTGCTTTCTTTCAAGCTCTAGGCAGGCATGGAACTGTCAAGGTCGAATAATCAATGCGAACAATAGATGCTTTGGAGGTACAGGAAACAATGCATGTATTTATATTTATTATATATTATGTACATACATTATGCTCAGTGAACACGCTTGACAGTCAGTCTCAGTGAGTCCGTGAGTCCACCTCAATGTGAATGTACTGACTGGATTTTGCTGAAAAATATTGGACATAAATACTATCAAAAATATGGTTTCGTATGACGGCAGTATCACAAATTGTAATTTAACTATTTGTCCATTACACAACTTTACAGAATAATAAAAACACAGACTCTATTTCTAAAGTAACAGATCCATCCAAATGTCATTATTTTTTTTGGAGAACTTCACTACGAGACTTTCTAGTGTGACCACGGTTTAAGACTGAGGATCATAAAACTGCAACTCACATTTTGTTGTATGCATTTCACTGTATTCTTTAACATCATATTTTGCAGTTTCAGATATAAAAGCACTAATGAACCACAACAAGACTAAGAGTGTGAAACCATGTTAGCAGCGCTCTGAGGCTGATGTTACGTCCAGCTGTGAGCTAAATGTTAACACCAACATTCTCACAATAACAATGATAGCATGCTGATGTTGACACCATCTTAGTCTGTTGGTTAGCATTGACCATAAACACAAAGTACAATTCATTCTGATGGGAATACAATTAGTTTTGCAATTACCTAATCACAAGTCAAAATTCTGGGCAAAATTACATTTTTACTTGATAATGGTGCTCGACGAAGGGTCAGGAGCAATAAAGTGATCCTGATGGGGACATGAATCTGTGTAATTTCATGGTAATCAGTCTCTTGTCAGGACATTTCACTCCAAACTATGAATGTCAAATTCATGATGGTGCCACTGAAAGGGTCAGGAGATCATCAAAGTTAGTAGGCTGCATCAAGTAAGTAGAATAATTGTCTGCATCAAATGATATATCTACTAGATGTAGAGATTTTGACTGCGTAAGTGAACCTAAGGCCTGCTGGTGATGCCAGATGAAAAGTTAGGGAATCACCAAAGTCATTAGCATTCATCCTATGGGGACCATAAATATCTGTAAAAAAAAATGTCATGGCGATCTATCTTGTAATTAGATATTTCAGTGTGGACACTGCCTTCCCTCCATCCATGGCATTAGCATGGCTACAAATGATCTCACAATGTTACACAAACAGTAAGGAAAGCCACTTATTCTATTATTAAGTCTAAAACCAGTTTCACACACTCAGCTCCTTAAAGCAATTTTTTGCTGCATCACAAATGATCTCAGAAGAAGGTTTCCAAGACATTTCATGCAAAGCCTTTCGAAAACTGATTTGACACTTCAGACTGAGCTGTCAAACCACAGCAGTGAAGCGCTACATGGAGGGATAATGCATCCTGTGGCTGATTGACCTGAGCGGTGTCTGCATCGTTCAGACGGGATGACAGCTTCACTGACAATCTCAATCAAACCAAGCTTTGAGCTGCTCTTCAAAAGAAATCAGCTGTATTCTATAATGTACTCCTTGTCTCACTGTTTACAATAGAAAGCCTGAAGAGGACTGATAGTGTTCTTTGCTTCAGTTTGAAAAGTTCTCAGTCCTGACATTACTGAGTTTGCATGTACTTTTTTTATTTGCTCAGCTCAGTCACAGAGCGTGTTAAGTCCAGCTGAAGGCTCTACCGCATTGATTTTATGGCAAGACAGACATGTGGAAATGCTTCACTTGTTCTGCCTGACACAGAAGTGAAGATAAAAGGAGAGGACCAGCAGCTCTTTCAACTCAAGATCAGCATAGTGTTCAGAAATAAAGATGGGTACACTTCCTGTTTGTCATGTACATGACGTAGAAAATGCATCAATCCAGTCAGAGAAGCAACATAGACTTTCTATGTGTCTTTCAATGTACGGCCATGAGCAGTAACAATCAGTCACACAGAACAGATGATCTGTTCGATTATTTGTGCTTCCACACATTGCAACAACTGACCAAACGAGAAAGGTTGTATTGATTTCTCAGGAGGTCCAAAAAAATAACAAGGTCTTACATAAGCACAGCAACACTGTGGTGATGAGCAATTTTTGATGAATCAATAGTCCTGACAAACATTTGAAGGATTGTGTACCTTCGAAACATGGCCTGGTGTTCCTATTTACATGGAGCACAGCAGTCGCCTCTGCTGTGCCCGTAACCAGCAGTGATTCCTTTGAGAAGTAGCATGAGCCAGCTAACAAATAAAGCGTAAAGAAGACTCTGTCAGGGGCAGAGGAGCACAAATCCCTACTGGCAGTCAGTGTGATCCATAGGCAGAAAGCGACTGGGCAAATGTTTGAGGACAGAGTGTATCTCATCCAGTGGTTTGTCATCCAGAGCTCCACAGTGTATTCACTGTTCACATCACGGATAGTCGCACAATGCCAGACTCCATCTGGTAAACTGACTCCTCACTGTGAGAGTAAAGTCAGCGACTCTAAGGACTCAGGGACATGTGTTGTTGTCTGTGGCCTTGCCATAGTAGGCCTTCCTCAATACAGAGTACACCAAGTCCAAACTTGTGTACTTGGGAGGTTGAATTTGTGGAAAAGTGGAATGGAATAAACATGAGGAAGCAGTATGCTCAATTTGTAAGTGGGATAGCAGTAATCTTGCTGAAACTACAACAAGCAAGCAACTACCATGTTGGCTACACAAGACCTGCTGCGTGACAAATCCATCTCAGCTCAAATGCCCACTTTGATCACTAGCTTTTTCTGAGCCCTCAGTGGCATTGACTGGGTTAATGTATATGAACTTTAACTTCATTTTCATCCAAACTTACTGGGCCAACAGCAAAAGATAGATTGAAACTCTGAAACCAAGGTTTATCTTCCAAAGGAATTCATAACTAGAGAGAATCACTGCCACAACTAATTTACCAAAGGACTAGTTGAGATCAAACTGTTCTCCCTGGAAGAACCCTTGAGACAGACAAGCTGGTCGGCATCCAGAGTTTAACAGGCCAGCTCCAGAGATTTTGCACTGTTAGTGAGTCCTCACATCTATAAAAGCTTTGGAGCAACTTTTTGAGCATGTATTTTTATTGATGAGTCAATCACTGATGCAAGGGCTGTTCCCTGAACATCGATGATTCGAGTCAGCAGCCGAGAAGCTACTGAGTCCACTGACTGAGGCTACTGGCTACTGAGCTGCTACACAGGCTAACAACTGTGATGGAAATGGATGGGCAGCATGATGCAGGCCAGTGCATTTCTATTTGTTAAACTGCTTCTCAACCACAGGTACAACCTCCCCTACTATCATCCGGCCTGATTGACTCTACAGCTGACAGCTCTGTCAGTCACACAGCAGGAGATATGCTCAGTGCAAAGCTAAGATTTCTACCTGAATTATTGCCAGGACACACACACACATCTCATTTCTCTGACTCTGTGGGAATCTAATATTTTCACATTACACATGATAAAGACACAAAGGTATCGGGAGCTAACATATTTTACAGGTAAAACGTTGGCTGTTATAGGAGGTGAGTGTCAGGCAGAGATGATTAATATATTTCTATAGGTAGGTAAGGTGCTTAAGCACTTTTCAAAAGGCAATTTAAAATGTCTAAGTCAACAACAGTCATTGTTAGAGTTATGCCACCTGCAGTCTAACTATAATGAAGATGGAAAAGAAATGTGAGGTAAAACTGTAATGTCTCACAAAACCAACACAGTCAAGCAAAACACAAGTACTTCAGATTTGTACTTACATCCATAAATTCACTCCTGCTCTCTATCTAACCTTTGACCCTGTGGCCTGACCAACACTCACACCCATTCTCCTCATCCTAAATACACAGAAGTGAGGTGACCTCTGCACCTCGGTCAGGACAGTAGAGATATCCCAGCATCCTCTATCACGGCCTAAACTCTTAGAGTCACAGTAAATATCTCAACAACAATTGGATGGACTGCCATGAACCGTTGCACAGACATTCATGGTCCCCTGCAGATAAGTCCCGCAAATTTCCTCTACATCTAATCATGACGTTCGCATTCGTGGTTTTTCATCCCATGACTTTCCATCTAGTACCATCAGCAGGTCAAAACTTTGAGTGCAATGCTTTGATTTGTGACCAAATACCTGCAAAACACATGACATTGCCAACAGCCTCACAAGGCTGACTGTAGACAGTTGGTCTTAGTTTGACCCTTTGAAATTAAAGATGTCAAAGTGAGAATAAAGCTCTACATTGTGATCTGAATTAAGTACATTGATTGCATAAATATTCATCCTCTCTAGGTCAATATTGAGGAGTGGCACTTTGGGCGGCAGTTAGAGCTTTGAATTTATGCGAATTGATCCGAATCAGCTTTCTACATCTGGACACTGTATTTTTTTTCCCTGTATTCTGGAATTCTTTAGTCAATGCACCTTTGACACCAACACCTGTTTTGGGCATGAGTTGACAAAGAAATTCAAAAACAATGTCTGACTTAGATTTATCTGATGAATGTGGACATAAGGGTTTCAACGATTTATTACAGTGTTGTACTGCCCAGGCTGTTGGCTACTAGCAAGACCATATTTCATAATTTTTACTTTTTTTATCGGAAGGTTGTCTATTTTGAAAATGATAACAATGTTGAAGAAGACAAGACTCTAATGTATCCTGACATACATGACATGCACTAGCAGCTGTCAGTACATATGGTGCACAAATTCTGAAATTGACTGAGGTCTGGACTCTTGGTCATTCCAGCACATTACTCATTGTTTCTGGAATGAGAGGTTTGCTGTGGAGGCAAAGTCAGTGGGGGGGGGGGGGGGGGGCAGTCATTTTTCCATGACTTTTTAAAATGGGGCTGCAGCAGCTAAAACCATATGTTATGAAAAACCTTCAAATGATAGAAGAGTTTAAATGTTATGTTACTCTCTTAGAGGGATACAAGCTATATGTGTAGTAGTTTTGTGATGTGAAAGAGGATTTGTTTTTTTGTTTTTTTTAGACCTCAGGGTCAGACAGACCTCTGGAGACAGCTGGTGAGGTAACTGCCATTACTGCCAAAGTACCTGATAAATGTGGACAATTTACAACAGCGTGTGGGATTTATAACTCTTGATTATAACTAGAGCTTACTCCGAAGTATGGAGGTTTGGCAGAGTATTAATTTAATAACGTTAAATGTCCGGAGAGAGGGAGAGAGTGCTCATGTGGACCAGAGAGTGAACCTGTGAGTGGACAGAAGTGGAGACATGACACAAACATTTTTCTAAGCTCAGTTTCTCAGTGTTCAGTGTAGGAACTATGCTTCAGACTGACAGAGTGATGGCTGATGGTTCATATGATTGGGTCCAATCAGGTGTGATGCACATCGGTAGGTCCATGTTACATAGTAAGTCTTGTATATACACTCTTATATACTGTTGGGGCTCCTTTTTCAGAGCTACTCGTGCAGTTTTAGCTGCCTGTGCAGGGTTGTTGTCTTGCTGAAAGGCAAATCTTTTCCCAAGTGGCAGTTACAGATTGCAAACGCACACATCTCCACAGCTTGGTGCTGCCACCTCCAGGCGTCATGCCAGGGATGGTGCTGGTTATGATGACTTTGTTCTCAACATAAAACTTTCCGTTACCTTGTCTCAAAGTCTCCCACACGCCCTCTGGCAAACTCTAACCCAGATGTCTTGTGAATTATCTTGCACCAGTGGCTTTCCCTTTGCCACGTTTCCGAAAAGCTGCTGCTGGACAAACTGTAGTTGTTGCTGAAAGTTCCTGTGAGACCAGTTGACACTGACGTTTGTGGATTATTCTGAGTAAGTGAAACACTTTCTGTGGAAAGAAATACTTTTTTTTTGCCATTTTGTAGGGCTGCACGATTATGGCCAAAATGATAATCACGATTATTTTTATCAATATTGTAATCACGATTAATAATCACTGACAAGGCTCAGCCTGGAGGTGAACCCAGAAGCAGGACGCGGAGACAAAAAGTTCAAAATAAAAGTTTTTATTTAAACAAAGAGCAAAACTAAAAATCACTCTACTGAGGAAAGACCAACGTGGGTAAACGAAAAATCACTCTGCTGAGGAGAAAAAGTATCAAACAAACAAAGTAATAAACTTAAAGTCGCTCTGGCTAGGCAGAGGAAAAACGAGGCAGAACAGGAACAAGAAAACGTGATAGCAATAACTGGAATACTAGACATGGGACGCATGGAAAAGGCACGAGTTGACGGACACGGCAGACACGACAAACTGGCACAGGACAGGGGAAGACGCGGACATTAAATACACAAGGTAGGGAGTCAGGTGGAAACAATCAGGGAGACACAGAAGGAAGGGCAAGCAACCTGAAACGAGAAGGGAAACAGTTGCCAAAATAAAACAGGACGAGACAGGACAACATGAGACAAGACATAACTGCAAAAAATAACTTAACGTTTTTGCCTGGTTATGACAATCACGATTATTCATTATGTTAGGTAAAACGTACCTTTTTATTGCACTTTTTTAAAAACAAACAAGTCTTCAAATTGAAACTTAAAATAAACATAAATCAAACAATAAACAATAAATAAAATTCACCCAAAGACAAAGGGAAAAAAAATAAATATGCTATTGCAAAATTCAATTATAAAGTGCAAACAAACAGAAAACCGGCCTTATTGCATCCGTTATTTCAGCGTGTCTTTGAGAGGTGGGTGGATACGGTGTCGCCCGGTGCAGAGTTGCTGTTATGGTTGTCTGGGTTGGCGCTGGACACAGACAGGGATTTAGTGGAGTCAGTTCAATATATCTGCGATCAGACCAGGGCGTCCTGGCGAAAACGAACACAAATTACCGCTTGTGTGTCCCAGCCCGAAAGCCGGCCGCAATTGCGATTTGGAAACTGGCTACAGACACTAACGCCCCCAGCCCCTGACGTAGTCTGTGCTTAGCTCTGGACCAGCAAAGAGTTGGTGCCTGCTAAGCACCGGTTTTTAGCACCTGGAGCCAGTGCTTACATGGTGGAAACACGAAGAACTCAGGCACTGGCTCCGAACTAGCACCAGCGCAGTGGAAAACGGTCAACAGTAGATGTTGCTCCTTTACGAGGCACTAGCGGCTCCTCACTGTCACTGCCTGCTGCTTCTCCTTGACAATATTTGGCAATTGGCAAAAATCTTAATTTCACTGTGGTTCCATTTTGTAAAACAGTCAAACAATAGTAATGTAATTTATTTTTATAGGCACTTGTATGAAGAGCAGCACAGTCTCTATGTTGACAAGGCCTTCAAGAGTCAACTTCAGCCATGGAAGCTGGAATAAACTGCTACTTACTCTCCTCCAAGAGACTTAAAGGTCCAGTATGCAGTTTACACAAGTGCAATGTGAAAACCTTGTCTGCATATTCACAGCTGCTGTTTTCAGTGTAGTAGAGGAGCATGTGTGTTTTTATGAAATTCAACAAGGGAATGTAACTTTTTTCAAACAAATATATTCACAGCAGGATATTTTATGTCATTATGTGGCTGCGCTGCATGAATGAAACATAACCACACCCTTGCGTAATAATACCTGTAATGCACATATAGCTACATGTGTTGACATGATTTGCTATATACGATTATAGCGCCTTTCAAATTGTTCCCATGGCATACATTTGTGATTGAAGGATAACTGGTGCAGTCTGTGTTTTCCATTTAGCCCATTTATCCAACGTCAGACTCATGGAAGAGGGGGAAGAGCTGTAATGGTTGTTGGCTGTGTAGAGTGTCCTCTTTGAGCAGATTCAGATTTGTTGTCATTTAGTTTTGAGAAATTAGTTACACAGTGAAACATAAACCTAGGAACACAATTGCCAAGTTGGAAACAGCATAGAAAGACAACTTCAACTTTACTTAATGTGCTTCCTATGAGACCTCGGAATGGTAAAAATCATATAATTTTGATATTTATTTGGCAAATGCTTGAAAAGTATCATTTATTTGAGATTATTAGATTTAATATATTTGTACCAATAATTTATATGGGATCAGATGAGCACATTTACAATCAGGGGTTTCCCACAGTGTCTTACAGCGGAGTCACTGTGCCTCACCTGAACTTAAAAGCACTTCTGCTAATGTCAAAAAAGTTATCACATTTTGTGAAATGTAATATTAGTCTTATAAAGCTTCAGGGAAAATGAGCAGAACTCACACAGCAAAGGCCACATATTAAATGAGTGAGACAAACTTTCATCCAGACTAATAACAAAAGAAGTGAGGATGTGTGATTATGATTGGTTCAGCTCAGCAGGTGATTGATTGATTGATTGATTGATTGATTGATTGATTGATTACAACCTATGTTCACTTTGCCGTAATGAAAGACCTGCTTTTGTTGAGATGTCTGGAAAAACAAGAAATACCTCAGAGTTTTCACAAGTTCAGAAAGCTTCGAGACCAACAGACCAATCAGACACAATCAAGTTCTGGTTTGTGAGAATAAACTCACTGCTGCTCTGCAGGTCAGACTCCAGGCTCAAGTTAGTCTCATAGTTGGATATAGGTTTTACTTAATGGAGTCCAACCTGAGCAACTGGATTTGAACACATTTCACCTGTTTTCCAAGAGGTTTCATCACATGTAATGACTGGTAGGGAGCAAGGGAAATTAAAATCTAATCATCTACAGTCTGATGTCACATGACCATCACTGGGCCTCGCGTCAGGGCATATCAATTTGCTTTTGGTCATCTGAGATATTCTTGGGGAATCCTGATTGTTGAGAAACTGCTTGATAGCTGATTGACTCCCAACTTCAGAAAGCACCAACAGTGAGGTGTCATCTGAACTGGATGTGTTTTTCTTTCCTGGTCTTACCTTCAGTGTGTGTCAATATTCTCTCAGCCTGATGGGGCAAGGTTAGAATTAGGCTTAATTTTGTGCTCAAGTGGATAGCGAAAGGCAAACAGGGGGTAATGGATCTGTTTGGACAGGCTTTCTGTGCACCTCAATTTCAAGTCTACGAGATAGCACGGTCTGGCAGTGCCCATTTGTTGCTATTCATAGTCTCCTGTGTAAAGCTCAGGGTTTGGATTTGTGTTGTCAAACTCTGAAGCAGTGGCCTCAGCATATCCAGTAGCTTTAGGCACATACAGGTAACCCATAATGGGTATAGATTAGTATAGATAAGTATTTGATTTTTTTTCAATTTGCCACTTTATCTTTGGTGAAATTCTTGTGGAAAACTGTAACGCACACAGGCAGAGCAGTAATGGTGCTCACTTAGCACAAAGTACCTACTGTGAGAACGCAGAAGTACATCCAGGAATTAAGAGCCACTTGAGTCAGCAGTTGCATTAGCTGTGCATTGATCTGCTCCCTTTTGTTTCTGGGGAAACAATCCAATTTACTAAGTCCAACGGCGAGAACCGAACCAAAGGCGCATTGACTGAAATGGTGCGTCAACAGGCTGGTCAGTCAAGAGGCTGACAGGGGAGAAAGAGTTGAGCAAGCAGAAAGTTAAGAGTAAAACTAAAGGAGCGAAAAGAACCACCAAATGGGCTCTCACAATGGAGAGAATCAACCTAACACACCAGCATAATGTGGAAAAGAGAGGGCTTATACACAAGATAGGCAGCATAGAAAACAACAGATGGAGCTGTACAAATATGACTTTCAGCGAACACAGTAACAGAGACATTATTTAAGGTGAAAGGAATAGAAAATGAGAACAACAAGGAGAACTGACTTGTCAAGGTCAATTCTTTCTTTGTCAAATCCGTCCTGATCGAGGGGAGAGGAAAACAGGAAGTACAGCATCGGATGACGAGTCTGAAAACCTCCATTGTTAATGTGCTCTCAAAGTATGCATCTTTCACAATGATGACAGTCCTCGAAGATGTAGAATAAGGACAAAGGCAGTCAAATGTAGAAGAGCTTGTTTGGTGGGAGGGCATCATTGACTGCTGTAAAGGATACATAGGACATTTTCGGGAAACGTGCATATTCGCTGTCTTGCTGAGGCTGATGAGCTGCTTTATGCTAAGCAGTGAGATTGATGTGTAATTCTCATCTAACTTTTGGCAAAAATGTGTATATGTGTGTTTCCAAATAATGTTGAGCGATTTCTGATACACAGGTGTGCCTTCACCTTGCCGTCTAACTCCACTCACTTCATTTATTTGAATAATACAAAAAAGTGGGTGGGCTGTGAGGGAGGGGGGTGAGGAGGGCGAAGCATGGATGTGTGAGGCAGGAGCTGCTCAGGGACCAGAGAAAACCGGAGACGTAGCTCCAGGTGGGAGATGTGTGCGAGCACCTGCTGAACTAGAGTCTGCAGCTGCTCGCACTCAGTCTTCAGCTTAGGGTGGTGTGTACTCTGATTACTGTGATTAGAGGGCATTAACATTCTTTTAAATTTTATGACGGAAAATTTCCCAAACCAATGGCTTTGTGTGAGCACTGGCCTCGGAAGTGTAAGGATGATTTAAAACAGTAGACAACATGTTGACCCATTTTCAACTCATAAAATGTGATGAATTAGTTAAGAAATGTTAATGTTAACACCAGCGTGGATGTGTTTCATTATAGTGTTGCCACATCATTTACAACTCTGATATGACCTCATCAATGTCCCTAATTTTTGGCAAAATCTGCTTATTCTGAATTTGATGCCAGTTTCAAACAAGTTGGGTCAGGAGCAACAAAAGACTGTGGAAGTTGTGGACTGATCCAAAAACACCTGTTTGGATCATTCCACAGGTAAACAGGTTCATTGGTAGCAGGTGATACTATCATGATTGGGTATGAAAGATTCATCCTGGAAAGACTCAGTCACTCACAAGCAAGGATGGAGAGAGGTTCACCACTTTGTCAAACACATGATTGGATAAAGAAGATTAATACATGGACTCAAGAACACTTCGTAAAAAACCATTATCAGTAAACACATTTGTTTTTCAAATTTTTGCATTCTGGTTTTATTCATGCTTTATAGAGCTTCCCGATGTTTGTGTTATAGGGGCCGTATTTTACAGCTCAAAGAACACATGTAAGTGTGCAGTACCTCTACAAAAAACATGCATATGTAACTATAAATAATTTATCTTTCAATAAACTAACTAGATTGGAAAAATGTGAGCGTAAATGTGTTTGTCTATGTGTTAGGCCTGTGATACCTGACTGTATTTCTCATCCGGGCCACTCTGAAAAGGATAAGGAGGTATAGAAAAATCAACGCTTGAATGTTTAATTATAGAGCAATTATATATAAATCACTTTTATGAAATTATGTAACCCTTTGTGGTGCCAGTGAAAGCCATATCTCCTGTGAGTCCTCTTTCATCTCGCTGCAAAGGATGCTGCTATTTTAACTTCCTTTAACTTCAGTTGTTTTAAAGAACGAACAAAATGATGTCCACCAATAAAAAGAAAGCCAATATTAGGTTAAAGCAGATATTGATCCATGCACTGGTCTCGCAAAGTTTGTTTAAACATCTCTGTCACCTTTTTTTTTTATGTAGCAACGCTGAGAGGGACAAACTCTCTGAACAAGAGTAAGTTGATTTAAAATCAGGTCAAGCAGCAGAATTACTGAGTTTCCTTGTTCTTGCAGGAGACAAGTATTGATTTATGTGTAACTGCAATCAGCTTAACGAGAATCAACACTACTGTGATGTAAACCCAGGCCTGCCAAATTCAGACGCCACCCCTCTCAACATGTCAACATACCACTCGCAGCTTTCTACCTCCTTCTGTCAGTCTCTGACAGGCCAAGTCCCGGCCTTTCAATCATCAGCTGAGCTTTTTGTTTTCTGGGGGATAAGCATTTTACATGCATCCATATGTACACAATAGTGCAAATATACACAGAATATCGCTATGGAAACTAAGCATTCAGAGTCAACGTGAGCCAAGAATAAACAAGGAAATATACACACATGCACTTTTTCTGGGTTGCTGTAAATCTGAGGTTATGTAATATACCAATCACACAATGCATACACTGCAAGTTTTCATGATCCAAAAATATACAGTGATACCGCTTTTTTGCAAATCAAATGAAACACTGATAGTTTTGATGGTGCATTATTCTATGCATTCACATATGAACTGAGGCAAATGAAAGTGGGGTTACAGACTCATTTACATACGCAGAAGACCTCGCTCCGTGACACAGGAGCCTCTTCGTGGCGTGATCCAGCCTCACGGTGCAGATAGCACACAGCACAAGTGGCCAAGCAAACCCAGCATGAAAAACGAGTTCGGTGAAAAAAAAAAAAAAAGCGTGATTCGACTAATGAGTCTGACCTTTCTACATCTACACACTCCTGTGTTACTCAACAATCTGGATATAAAACACCTTGTAAATAATGTATCAAACACCTCATCGAATCTCCATCTGCGGCTAAACTTGGAGTGTGTCTTGCACGATCAAACAGCAGATGTTGTTTCTGGTCGCCAGTTCGGAAGACGAAGCAGACGTGATGTCATTTACTGCTTTCCAGTCATTTCTACAGTCAGTCAGCTGATGATGCCAGTGTTAGAATTTCTGAGATGTGTAATTGTCTTATTGTACAGAGAAAGAGTTTTTACATAATTACACAACTATGAATGATGCCCCCTCCCTCCTTGGCTTCTGAGTACATCCTTCTGAATGTTTCGCCTCTTGCATAAGACTTCTCAAGCTTATAGTGCCTGAAAATAGAGCCTGGCCTTTACAGCACAAAGCCATCTCTGCTTGGAGACAGATACATTCTGTACAAATTCTTGTCTTCTCACACTTCTTATTTGTGCAGATAGTTATGATATTTTGCCAGAAAAATAACATATATTCCTACTTGGCTGATCCATTCTCTTCTCCCCTTGTCTCTACATCACTTGCCACCCTTTTATTCCTGTTCCCTCCCTATCTTCTTTTGACCTGTGATTTGTGCACCTCATTCCATTCAAATCCTACATAATGTGCATTCAGACCTCCTCTAACAAAACTCCATAAATGGGAAAAATAAATACACATTATCCCCGTGCAACATGCAGCGCAACTGAAAACAGCCGTAGGAGCTACAGTATTTTAATTCCTGCTTCCTGCACTTTTATCATGAAACAATCCCATCAGCATTACAACACAGCCTTCAGCAGCTCAACTGGCACAACATGGGGAACATGGGTTTTAAATGTGTCACCCTCACCAAAAAAGTAAGTTAGTGAAGTAAGTTGGTAAAACGAAAGTTGCGTATGTAACTATGGTTCTATGAATCCCGAATGACCGCCAGAGGCGGTGCTTAAAGCACTGAGTATCCCCTTCGCGCATGCGTAGTTCGAGTATTAATACCAAAATAGTCACATGTGACCCCTGACGCCCCGGAAGAGTCTATAACTTCCGGGAGCCATCAGAGGGTCAGTCCCTGCAGAATCTTCTCGTGGGAAGACGAGGATTTTGAGTGACAAGAACTCTGGCGGTCATTCGGGATTCATAGAACCGTAGTTACATACGTAACTTTCGTTCTATTTCATCCCTCCTGACCGCCAGAGGCGGTGCTTAAAGCACTGAATGACTAATACCAGCAAGGTCACGAGGAATCCTGGCCACAAACCTCAGAGGGTAGACTCAGACTCCGGGAGAAGGACCACACCCAACGGGTGGGGGGTGGCGACATTCATTCTATAAAACCTTGAGAAAGTGCCTGACGATGCCCATGAGGCAGCGGCACAAATCTCTCCTAAGGGTACGCCCCTCATTGCAGCCCATGACGCAGAGACGCCCCTAGTGGAATGGCATCGTATGCCAGACGGCACCGGATGGTTATTGGCTTTGTATGCATAACCAATGGTGTCCACGATCCAGTGGGACAGACGCTGCTTGGAAAGAGCGGAACCGGCATTGGGACCACTGAGGCAGACGACGAGTTGGTCTGACCGCCGAACATTTTGCGGTCGCCGCAATATATATAAGCCTCCAGGGCCCGCACTGGACACAAGAGCTCCGGCCTGTCTGCCCTCTCCCCCGGGGGAGGGTCATATCGGGCCAGCCGTATAGGCTGATTGCGGTGTGAGTCAGCCAGCAGATTGGGAAGGAATGCTATGTTCGGCCACAGGGTGACACCGGACCTGTCCGTGGTCCATCTCAGACATGAGTCGCTGACTGAGGGCATGCAGCTCACCGACGTGCTTAGCGGATATAATCGCCAGAAGGAATGCCGTCTTGTATGACAGCCACTTCAGGTCTGCCTGCTCCAGGGGCTCAAAGGGAGGTCTGCCTAGAGCATCCAGGACGATGTTAAGGTCCCATGACGGAACTCTGTGAAACTTAGGAGGCTTCAGCCTCCGCGCCCCCCTCAGGAACAGGGACACCAGACTGTGGCTTCCTACCGTGAAGCCATCGACCCTGGCATGGTGGCAAGATATGGCTGCGACATAAACCTTCAAAGTAGATGGGGACCTGCCTTTATCCAGGAGAGACTGGAGGAACTCCAGGATTGTTGGCACGGGGCAGTGAACCGGGTCCTCGCCTCGACTCTGACACCAGGTGGAAAACAGTTTCCATCTATTATCATACTGCAACCTGGTGGACGACGCTCTCGCACTGAGGATTGTGTGTCGCACCAGGTCCCCACAACTGCTCAGCAGTGGTTCAGGCCCCCCAGCGGCCAGACACACAACTTGAGGCGTTGGGGCTTGGGATGCCAGATCCTGCCCCCCCAACTGTGAGAGCAGATCCTTCCTGTCGGGGAGATGCCAGGGTGCCCCGCAGCAGAGCCTGTGCAGTAGGGGGAACCATGTTCTCCCTGGCCAGAGAGGGGCCACCAGCAACACGGTGTGACCCCCCTGAAGAACTCTCTGCAGAACAGGTCGTATCAGAGGAAGGGGTGGAAAGGCATAGAGGAGAGTCTCCGGCCATGCGTGAGCCAGTGCATCCTGGCCCAGAGGGCTGGTTTTCTCCGCTAGAGAAAACCAGAGACGGCAGTGAGTTGATGCCTCTGAGGCAAAGAGGTCCACTTCTGCCCTGCCGTAGCGGCCCCAGATTGCGTGCACCACCTCTGGGTGGAGGCGCCACTCCCCTGACGGAGGCCTCTGGCGGGAGAGAAAATCGGCAGGTTGGTTCTGTTCCCCCGGTAAATACATCGCTCGCAGACTGGCCAGACGGGGGGCCGCCCATGTCAGCAGGTCCGTGGACACCTGCAGCAGTCGCGCAGATTTGGTCCCACACTGGTGGTTGACATGATACACGGCCGAGGTGGTGTCTGACCTTACAAGGACATGCTTGTCCTCCAGGTGCGGAAGGAAGTGCTGACGAGCCAAGTGCACTGCCCACAGCTCCAACACATTGATGTGTTCCGCACCATCCTCCGCAGACCACTGACCCCGAGCCGTACTGCCCTGCCACACTGCCCCCCAGCCCGACAGGCAGGCGTCGGTGGCGACAGTCCCCCTGCGGGATGGGATAGATCCCATGGGGACACCCCCTGAGATGTAGGCCCTGTCCCGCCACTTGACGAGAGCCAGGAGGCACCGTTGTGACACGACGATCCTCCTGTGTCCATGCCGCTTAGCGTCGAGGTGGAAGCTGTTGAGCCACCTCTGTAGGGGCCGCAGCAACAGCAAGCCAAGGGGGACAACCGCTGCAATGGATGTCAGTTTGCCCAGAAGTCAGAGGAACATACGGTACGGCAGCCGTCTGCCTCCCTGGAAAAGGAGCAGAAGGCCCAGGATATCGTCCACCCGATGGGGGGACGGACAGGCTGTCATTGTCCTGCTGTCCAGGGAAAGACCTATAAATGTTGTCACCTGCGACGGTACAAGGCAGCTCTTCCCCGTATTCACCTTGAGTCCTAGTCGGGCCATGTGGGACAGAAGGCGCGCCGTGTCCTCTGCCGCCTGTGCTCGGGATGGTGCGCACAACAGCCAATCGTCCAGGTACGGGAGTATCTTTATGCCTTCTGACTGTAGTGGGGCAAGTGCGGCGGCAACGCACCTGGAGAACACCCTTGGTGAGAGGGAGAGGCCGAATGGTAGCACCCGAAACTGCCAGTGGTGGCCCCGATAGGCGAAGCGAAGGAAGGGGCGGTGCTCGGGGGCAATAGGGACATGGAAATACGCGTCCTCCATGTCCACAGATGTGAGCCATTCCCCGCAAGCGACCGTCTGTAACACCTCCGCAGTGGTCAGCATGTGGAATGGCATGACCCTGAGGAACCGGTTGAGTCCCCTGAGGTCGAGAATGGGACGATATTCGCCAGTTTTCTTCGGAACAAGAAAATAGGTCGAGTAGAACCCCCCGGGGTGCGACAGGGGGTCTACCGCCTCGATGGCACCCTTGCCAAGGAGGGCGGACAACTCCTGGTCTAACAAAAGGGCTTTCGCCGGGTCATTGATAAATGTCATTCTGACCCGGCATGCTGTGGGGGGCCGGCGTCGGAATTGGAGCCTGTACCCGTGGGTTAGAGTGGAAACCACCCACGGGTCTAAGGCTCGAGCAGCCCAGTACCTGAGCTGCTGGTGTGAAAACATTCCGACGGCCGGCCCTGCAGCCTCAGCGCCTCGCCCCCTGACCCCTGGGGGCCCTGGTGGGGGGTCGCCCAGGGTCCGGGGCCCGAAACCGCCTAGAAGGCAAAGGGGCAGGGGTCCGCAAGTCACGGGTCTGTGTCTGTGTCGGGCGCTGAGGGTAACGGTGGCCCGCCATGCGAGGTGGTGGTGGAAGGCGAGCACTGGGGGGGGCTGTGGAGGCCCTCCCTCTGCCAGGGAGAGGCCTGCTGGGGGGAGGCATGCGACGCAGACCTGCAAGCTGCTGCCTGGTCTGTCCTGCCTGTATGGTCCTCTCGAGTGCCTCCGGAGCGGCTGGGCCGAACACTGTTCCCGGCTCCACAGGGAGGCTCCTGAGGGTTCTCCTCGATGCCTCAGTCAGATTAGACTGCGACAGCCAGACCTGGCGTCGAGCCTGAACAATCGTGGACATCATCCGCCCAAGCTCTCGGGTCATGTGGCCAAATGCCTCCAGGGCCGCATCACACAGTGTGATGTTATCTGCACTCACGTTGTCCGCCCCCCCGTCGCCTTCCTGCAAGCAGGCAGAAAGAGCAAGCATCAAGTGCGACAGGGAGTTCCCAATGCGGCCAGCGCGTGCCCCAGAATCGTAAGCTCTCACAAGCAAGTCATCTGTTATTCTACATTGGGGCCGAGGGCACCTGGTCTCGCGGCGCAGAGCCTCATCGGGGGACACGATGAGGGATGCTATGGATGGCTCGACAGCCGGCATATGGTCCAGGCCAACTGCCGCTGCGTTGTGCATGGCTGCAAGGGTACGCGCATCAGCAGAGATACGGGAGCCAGCCCTGGCGTCCGCCCAGCTGGCCTGCAGCTCCCTCAGGAAGTCCACCGAGTGAGGCACGGCAAAGGCGGTGGGGGGCGGCCTGCGCCTGAAGAAAGCACTCGCGGGTGCAGAGCTTGTCACCTGTGGCACGTCCAGACCCTGACGCTCCAAGGCCATACGCATCACTGCGTGCATACAGTGGTCCTCAGACACAGCTTGGGAGCTGACGCCAGAGGAGTGGGAGCCTGGGCCCGAAAACTGGGATGTAGCACCCCTGCATCTTCCTCATAATCGTGGAAATGAGTGGCAGAGGCTGCCAGGGAGAGTGTGTCTTCCTCCGGAGCTAGCTGTGGCATTGGAGGGTCAGGTGCCCCCGCCCCCTCTGACTGAGGGTCTGGGTGGCGGGCCATCAGCATGGACCTCATCTGTGCCAACTCAGCCGACAGCTGGCTAACCTTTGACGACAACCCGCGGTTAGACCTCGGTTTCTTCCTCGGAGGGGGAGCGGCGCTAGTGGTAGCCGCCTCAGCCCGACGTCTCGACTGCCTGGTCCGGGGTGGGGCAGGCTGGCCTGATGGGGGGAGCTCATCCCCACCCTGTGGCGGTCCTATCTCCGCCAGCCTGGCAGTCCTCACAGCCAAAGGCACGTAGGAGCAATTCATACAGCCATGGCAGTTGTCCAACGCCTCCTTCAGGTGTTCAGGGCCAAGACACATGGGGCAAAGGTCGTGGCCGTCCTCTGGCTGGAGGGGGGCCCCACAGGAGGAGCAAAGGTGAGAGCCCTCCATCTCGTATGCACCGGGTGGGAGCGCGCATGCTACCACTTGGTGTGCTATCCTGCGCCTAGCCGTACGCTGGGGGGAGGGAGCGCATACGCTGCCTGTACCAGCAAGGGCTTATAGTAAGCTGGTCCGTAACCACTCGCTGCGGGGAGAGAGCGTGTACGCTGCCTGCACCAGCAAGGGCTTGTAGTAGGCCGGTCCGTAACCACTCGCTGTGGGGAGGGAGCACGTACGCTGCCTGCACCAGCAAAGTACCTATAGCAGGCTGGTCTGTGAACACTCGCTGTGGGGAGGGAGCGCGTACGCTGCCTGCACCAGCAAAGGATCCAGTTGGCTGGTCCGTAAGCACTCTGTGTGGGAAGGCAGCGTGTACACTACCTGCACTTGCAGAGGCTGTTAGGAACACAGGGAGTATAGCCCGCCTCACCCCTCCTTTCTTAAATTAATGATTATCAAATAGCAATAATATTAATAATAATATTTGTGATAATAATAATTATAACAATTATAATAGCAAGAATATTGATAGCATATGCGTCAACACAAAAACGAGTATACAGCACAACAAGGCTTCCGTCCAATTAAACCAAGCCCAGTAGCCACAAGCTGGGGGGAAGGCGAGGGCTAGTTACAGGTAGCTAACGTAAAGTGTCCCAACAAGGAGAAAAAGAAAGACCCCAACGATAATAAACAACAAAACTAAGCCCCGATGCCTGGAGGGGGAAGCGCCGCGCTTGCCGTCCACAGCGGGGACAAACCGCCGTGGACAAACGGAAAAACAAAATGCCGCTGTAGAAGTACAGCGTGTTGTACGGGGACAGAGGGTGACAGCCAACACGCTCTGGCCGAAGACGCAACGGCGCGCTAGCGAAGCCGTTTGAGACAAACAAAACCTGTAGCTGGAGGGAGGCGGCGCGCACGCAGCCTGTACCAACAGAGGCAAACACACAGATACGATGTGAGCGTCTCGAACGCGGGTACGCAACCTTACCTGTTGGCGTCTGGAGCGGTAATGAGGATCCTCCCGCACCGCAAGCGAGACGCTGAGCGGTGCGCCATTAGCGTCCAGGTGGCTCCAATTGCCACGCACCAAACACAAACAGTTACTCAGTCGCAGTCCCTGGAGGGCGAACACTCACTGCTCCGAGCTAAATGGTCACGGAACTACCGGCGACTGCAAGTTATAGCTTAATCGTGAGTTTAAGCGAGAAGGAAAAAGTTTGTGACTCGATCGCACGAGAAGAGAAAAGGGACTGACCCCCTGATGGCTCCT
Source organism: Centropyge bicolor (assembly GCA_037975185.1). Lineage (NCBI taxonomy): Eukaryota > Metazoa > Chordata > Actinopteri > Pomacanthidae > Centropyge > Centropyge bicolor. Next base: position 5,637,321 of record JBBMOC010000024.1, on the reverse strand, counting down.
GGAAGTTATAGACTCTTCCGGGGCGTCAGGGGTCACACGTGACTATTTTGGTATTAATACTCGAACTACGCATGCGCGAAGGGGATATTCAGTGCTTTAAGCACCGCCTCTGGCGGTCAGGAGGGATGAAATAGAACTAAACTGAACTAAAATACTTATACTGCAAATGTTTTTGGAAACACTACTTTCTTAAGATAAACAGTACTAAAGTTTTGACTGTACTGCAATTTATTTTCACCTTATTAGGTCCAAACAAACAAATCAGACGGGAAGTAGGCAAGAATCAAACATCCAAAAAATGAAGCAAAATATCCAAAGGCACCAGGAATCAAGACTGGGAAAGGGCTGGAAAGACTAACAGGCACTGAGTGAGGGGAACACACACACGCACACACACACACACACACTCTTACTTAATGAGGGACAGGTGAATTCAATCTGGGCATGAGAATCTCAATCAGGAGAGGTGAGAATTTCAAAATAAAACAAGAAGTAATGAATGAATGAATGAAGTTCTGGTCGCTCTGAATAACTGGAAGTAGAGTAGAGTGTTGTCCAGTTCTTTTCTCCCTTTAATGCGCTCTTTCTCATCCATCCATCTATCCATTATTTAGAGCCGCAGGTCCAGCAGCCGATCTGACATTGGGATCCGTCAATTCGACAGTTCCTCACAGGGCTGGCGTCTAGAGACAAACAACCAATCACAGTCACCTTCACCTAACCTGCATATCTTTGGACTGTGGGAGGAGGCAACATGGAGATGGATTTTGGGCCACTTGATCTGTCTACCTGTGGAATAAGTCCAACATTTACTCTCCTATTAGCTTTGTATTGGTCTAAACCAAATGTCTCTCTTTACCAGTTTGTTGTTAACTTTGTCTATTTTAGTCTGCTGTTCAAAGCAGACTCCTTCTTATTCCCAGGACGTCAAAAACAGATGCTTTGTCTCAACATACGCACTGTGCTTCAAGGCGATTGTACTGGCCCATTAGAGAACTGATCCCCGAACCGAAATCCCACTTTAAGGTTTTCTTTGTGGCCATCAGTTTTAATTAATATTTCTCTTTTGATTCTGAGAAATAAAGCTGCTGTTGCTGTTGCAGCCTGACAAATTCAGAGCCACGCAAGGTCAGAGGAGGTACAAGTGTTCCTGTAATGTACTTGCCATACCAGCACGGAGGGGGGGGGGGGGGATTTTACCCTGGAAGTCATGTCCTGGCATCTGATTCAATGACTTATCTGACAGTAGGAGTTGTGTGGTGAGTGTGTTTGTGTGCGTAGGAGGGAGGACGGCGAATGTGACAACTGAAAACAGACATTACAGAAACAGACTACAGCGAGCGTGTCACCTCTCGGACCCCTCCTCACCTTTCCCATTGCTCTTTCAGTCCAACATGACCCCAGCTAATGACTGCTATATTTCTGACTCCAGTGCTACTGTGCCCATGAGCTGAAAGTGAAACTGTGACTGATGCACACACACTCTGCACTGAGCGCCCGCCGGAGCTTTGAGGATGGATGGTACAGTATCATAGTCGGTCTGTGAGATCAATCACCCGTGCGTGGATGAGTCTGAGGACACATACGCTGTCTGGGAAAGATTATTGGCATGATTGCTGGCTTGGAAAACATGCTCATCAATATAGGAAGATGAGAGGGGCTTGCGAGAAAGCCAAGTCCAATTTTGAAAAGAAAAAATCACAATAAAAGGACAAATTTATGAATGGATATACTGCAAGTGTTGTCCGAAAAACATGTGTGTCTGCTTCCATGTTTTCCCCCTAATAGGCCCTTTGAATGTACTGGTGGGTTTTTTTCTGAGCAAATTCATCTCAGCACAAAATAATGAATCTAATGTCAAAGTATCTGGGGCTTTATTCCTTATGTAAGTGTTTGCCCTTGAAAATAAAAGACACTGAGCTTGCTACAGAACAGAGTCTTAATTGAACTCACTTTCTGAGCTGAATCTGCGGCATCATGGGAGATTTCCAGTGTGATTCTGATCTCAGCACAGTCTTAAATTATTCAGTGACATTTCAAAATCTCCGCATCTAATGATTATCGTCTGTAATGATTGCAGGTGGATGTCCCGCACACCTCCACGAGGATCACAGGACTCTTCATTGATGTGATGACAATATTGAGGCGTGGGACATTAATTGGATCCCTGGCACAGAATCGGAAGCTCTCGAGTGTGTGAGCTCTCACAGTGCATAATGCATGCGCACATGTGGTCAGCGCGAGGGAGAAAGGATTATTTATGCCCGTGCAACTCATCTTTATCAGCCTCGTCTGCAGAGAGGAAACGGCACATTGAAGATGAATTGCATAATAATGAATGCAGCCAAGTGTGTGCTGAAAATTGAATCTTTTGTGGCCATGACTAACATTTCAAAGTTGAGTTTATTAGGCTTGCTCCTTGCATCAGGTGCACACTCAGCGCACATGTTTGCACAATCACACCTCCTTTCCTCCCTGCACTCATTCATATTTTAAAAGGAGCTGCACAATGTTTCCAGTTGCACCCATGAGACGGCTGAATGTGTTTATGCCTGACATTGCATATTTGAGATCTTGGGTGTGAGCTTGCACAGAGCATATTGCATGCGTACATGTGGTCAGGGAGGAAATGGCACATGGGAGATTAATTGGAAATGATCATTAAAATAATGAACGCAGCCAAGTGTGTGCTGGAAATTGAATCTTTTGTACTAATGACTAACATTTCAACAGTGGTTTTAATAGGCTTGATACTGCATCAGCTTCCTCTTTCCTCCCCTACATTCATGTATTTTACAAGGAGTTGCAAAGTGTTTACAACTGCACTCATGAGACTGTTGAATAGCTTACACATTTCTTGATTAAAGGTCTTGGCTGTGATTTTTCATAGTGCATAATGTATGTGGGCATGTGGTCAGTGCAAGAGAGAAAATACCAATTATCTATGCTGGCTCAACTCCTCTTCATCAGAATCATCTGCAAGAGAGGAAACGGCACATTGAGGATTGATTGGAAATGATCTTTAAAATAATGAATGCAGCCAAGTGTGTGCTGAAAATTGAATCTTTTGTGGCCATGACTTCAAAGTTGATTTTAATAGGCTTGCTCCTGCATCAGGTGCACACTCACTGCTTTATAGGACTTTTAATGAAACACACTGTACTTTGACAATTACACCCCTCAGTGTCCTCTTTCCTCCCCTACACACTCACATTTCTTTAAATGACAAAGAGATGCAAAGAGTTTACAGGTGCACCAGTGAGACAACTGAATATCTTTATCTAACTTTTTTTTTTATTTAAGCTCTTGGGTGTGAGTTTTCACGGTGCATAATGAGAGAGATGATTATCTGTGTGAGTAAATGGCACATTGGAGATGAATTGGGAGTGATCTTTAAAATGATGAATGCAGCCAAGTGTATGTGTACAATCTTTTGTGCCTATGACTAAAATTCTCAATTGTTAAAGTTCATTTTAATAGGCTTGGTCCTGCATCAGGTGCACTTTATATGAAACATGTTTGCACGGTCACAAGAGAGCATGCTCTTTCCTCCGTGCGCTCTGATTTGTTTTCCAAGGAGCTGCACAGTGTTTACAGTTGCACTCATCAGACAAAGTATCTCACACATTTTCTGATTTAAGATCTCTTGTGTGAGAGGTACAGTGCTGACGTCAGGAGCAAAGAGCAGCAGACGCGGATAAAGACGCAACCTGTGCCGGTGCGCATCTCTCCAAACTTCTCCGGGCGAGAGAGAACGCGCGCGCGCTCAGCACAACCAAAACACCGGGAGAGGGAGCGGAGATCAGCGGGGAGAGAGATGAGCAACAACTCCGTGACTCCTCCGCGGGTCGGCTCCGGATCCGGGACCGCGGACCACGAGCTGGTCATCACCTCCACTTTCGGGACTCTGCTGTCGGCGGTGTACATCGTTGGAGTGTCGGGGAACGTGTACACGCTGGTGGTGATGTGCCACTCCATCCGCTTCGCCACCTCCATGTACATCTCCATCATCAACCTGGCGCTGGCGGACCTGCTCTACCTGTCCACCATCCCCTTCGTGGTGTCCACCTACTTCCTCAAGGACTGGTACTTCGGGGACGTGGGCTGCCGCATCCTGCTCAGCCTGGACCTGCTCACCATGCACGCCAGCATCTTCACGCTCACCGTCATGTGCACGGAGCGATACCTGGCCGTGACCAAGCCGCTGGACACGGTGAGGCGATCCAAGAGCTACCGCAAGGCTCTGGCCTGGGGGGTCTGGCTGCTGTCCCTGGTCCTCACTGTGCCTATGATGATCATGGTCGCCCAGACTACTAAGGTGGCACCGGATGGGGGCGTGAAGAGGATGTGCGCCCCCACCTGGGCACCCTTGGCTTACAAGGTGTATGTGACAGTCCTGTTTGGCACCAGCATCATGGCTCCAGGGCTGGTCATTGGTTACCTGTACATCAAGCTGGCGCGCACTTATTTGGAGTCCCAGCGCAGCACTGTGATCAGCAGAAAGAGGTCCCCGAAGCAGAAGGTGCTGATCATGATCTTCACCATCGTGCTGGTGTTCTGGGCCTGCTTCCTGCCCTTCTGGATCTGGCAGCTGCTGCCCCTCTACCACACCAAGCCCCTGAGCCTGGCCTCGCAGACCCACACCTGCATCAACTACCTGGTGGCGAGCCTCACCTACTCCAACAGCTGCATCAACCCCTTCCTCTACACGCTGCTCACCAAGAACTACAGGGAGTACCTGAAGAACAGGCACCGGAGCTTCTACAGGTACACGTCCTCATTCAAGCAGCGGCCGCCCAGCCTCTACTCGTGGGGGAAGTCGGCCTCCTCCAGCAACCAGTTCGAGTTCAACTCCGAGACGCTGGTCATGGGGTCGCTGAAGTGACTGGTGGGAACCATAGGTAAGTGATGACCTCTCTGTGATGTCACAGGTCACAGAGTTCCTTTCTCGCTGTTTCATTTTTCTGAATGGTTTATTTTCAAGCAACACTGATCTCAAGACATGTAATCCTTTCTAGTCAGAGGAAGCCCATGTATTCCCTCCATGCCTGGTGCTTTCTGGCCCCACTGAGCCCTATTAGCACGCTGACACTCATCTCTGCTGCGCCCCTTCACCTCCATGCCCACAGAGGAGGAGGTGATTAGTTACAGTTCAGCTTCGCTGTTATTTGGTATACACAACAATGCAGCACATAACTCAGTTGAGATAAAGAAGTGTAGCATCAAAGGAGAATATGTGTAATGAAAGTTTGTGGAAAGCAATTTAAGTTCTGTTAACGTGGACCTTTTAGGGGAGTCTCCTTTGTGGTTGCAAACAAGTGCTGTTACTGACCCCCTTCCCAAGGCTGGGTTACCAATCAGGCCCGGACAGCTCCAGGTTGTCTCTTGTGGTGATTTAGTAATATGCTCCACTGAAGAAGAATTTTTAAGTTGCAGCGTGTTGAGCTCTCAGGGCCTTGTACATAGCAGCATAAAAGTTCAATGAGGAGCCACGGCTCATTTTTGGTCCCCTAGTGTACAGTCTGACTGCGTACAATGTGTACATACCCTGCGGCCAAGTTCCCATTAAACCCTCTGCAAACCCACACCTATGCTGGAGTAAAACATTGAAGTTATTTGATTAAATACAACTTCATTAGAAATGCATCATAGGAGTGTGACCTAGGGGTTAAGGCTCAGTTTGAGTTCACCTGTCTGTCCTTTCCTTCACTTCCTGTCATCTCTGGTCTGTCATCTCTCTAATAAAGGCAAAATAATGCTCCCAAAATACCTACTGAACAAATAACCACCATGACAGCATAATACAAACTAAAACGATTAAGCTCTTAAACCCAGATTATAAAACAGGCCCCCTCTAGAAGAAAGAATTTTAGTTAATGATGTGGGACATTTCTTATATGATAATGTACAAATGAGCAAACAAATTTGCAATTAATCAAATTTTGAAAACCAATTCAGGGCACCTGGGGTAGTTGACTGCTCTGCCCAATGATTCATCTCTGGACATGGGTGGTCCTGTACAAGAAGTTAACTTTTTATTTACCATCACATTACTGATTATAGCTTGAAATCACCTATTTCCATAGCAGTCACAGGGAGAGCAAAGCCAGACGGGTGTTTTGCTTTGTGACTGAATTAGGTCAGAGGAACTGATGTTAGCCCACATCTGGACCTCAAAGGCGTTCTCTGGCAGGAGATGAAAAAAAAAAAAAACAACCTCCACCTGCACGGCCAATCACATTCAGTGAATTTGCACACATCCTCCCACAGAGAGAGGCAAACACACTTCCAGTACTGTGGTGAACTGAAATACCTACTGCTGAGACAGAGCACTTCCAACTGGGGTTTGTGCATCTGTTGACTGGTGTCTGAACTGTGACCTGCTTACCTGAGTGAGGATGATGACACTTTCGTTACTCTTTGTTGCTCTGTCAATAACTGATCGCTCGATTTGATCCGCATCCAAAAAGCAGTGAGAGAAGACGGCGACGGCCCCTTCTGTTCCGGACGTTCCTTTTGGTAGGTATCTTAATGAGTGATGCACAAACGCACCTCATGTTTTATGGAGAGTTCATAATTCTTTAATTAAGATGGCTCCTAGCACTGGAGAGGAGCTCTTTTACTTTAATCTGACTTATTAAAGTCTACAAGAGCCATCTGCTATAAAGCCACTCTGTACTCTTTCGATTCACCAGGACTGGAAAACAAATTGTGTGCATAGTAAGACTCTATATTATGCACGGCTGCGATGTTGGCGGGTGCTTAGTGTCGGATTTCTTATAATCATAGAAACTATCTGAATGATATCAAGAGTTGTGACATTTTCAAATTAATGTCCCAAGTGGGATTGCACACTATGACTTTTGTGTGTGTTTGGATGTCAAATGTCACAAACTCATGCATAAATTCATCGCAAGCCAATCTCTCGTTGCTTTACACTAAGCACCCCACAGATGTGGAAAAATGGCCTCTTTCTCTGTTCTCCTCACAGTCTGACAACTCTTTGCAACATTTCCTCCATGTAAATTCCGGATACAACAGGATCTGTATGGGACTTATCAGCTTATGGCTGCATACATTCAAGATTCATGAGAAATCTCAGAGGGATTTGTTGATTTCTCTCCTGACCCTGCAAAAATCTCCTCATCCCTGAGCTGGAGAGAGACACATTTTTGTTTTGCTGCAATGCAATACTGATTTCCCCAAAGAGAGAATCTGGACACATTTGATAATTATATACAGTCACAGTAGTTATGTGAGTTTTTGCACCAAGTGGCAATTGAGGTGAGGTGAGACTGTACATTTAGTCCAAACTTTAAAACAGGGGAATAGTTAACAGGTTGTTCTCTTAAAAAGATGGAGCTAATCCTTTAACCAATCAGAGATGAGATGCACGCTCTGAAAGTTGAATAAAAACGAGACTAATTTGTTCATTACTTATGGCCTTTGAAGGTAATTTTTGGCCACATGGGGGCAGTACAACAGGCTGTAAACATGGTGATAATCACCTTATAAAGTTGATATGTAAGAGTGGAAGTAAATAGTTATACTCCTGACAGACACAGAGCAACAATAGCATACACTGTGGGACGTTTCTGGCCAGCAGGGGGAGTGTAAGACCAATATATACAATGTTTTTAGTCTCCACTATGTTCATCAACTCGTTGCCAAATTTGTCAGCCCAAGGTTTGTTTTGGTTTTTTACAGGACAGCACAGCCAGTATACATGGAGCAACATAAACATTATCATTTGGAGTTGTGTATTTGGCCAATATTTGGCCCAACATGCACTTTCTTTTTTTGCTCTGTTTTGGTTTCTACCTCCTCTTTTGCTACCAAATGCTCCATTATGTTCACAAGCTCTTTTCTGTCTGTCTGTTGTTTGGTGAGGGGCAGGTAGTGTACAGCAAGTTTAAAAAAAAAAAAAAATTCATCTGTGACAGCTGTCTGCTGTATCTAGAAATGAACCAAAATAATAAGCTGAAAGATGCTAAAACACCCTGTGAAGCTGAGGAGAGCTGTGGGGTCAGGGGATTATTCCCTGTGAGTTTGAGCATCCCTTTTCATATGACAGTTATTTGATTAATTGTGGGCATAAGAATATTGATTACAGCAACTTTAGTACTCAAATTTCATGAGAAGCTGTTAAGCTTTTTATCAAATCATTCCTTAACATACTCCAATGATTTAATATTGCATTTCTAAAGTCCATAAGAGACATACTGTATGTATGGTTAAACTTAAAGCAGCAGAGGCAGAGATGTCCTGACTTCTAGTCAGGACTAGTATCTAGTATGGGCCAAGCTCCAAAATACTGGAACCTACACTTCCCTTCATGCAAGTGTCTTTTCATTTGGTTCCCCTGTGTGGTAAATAACCACTGATAGTTGTGTAGCCCAAGCTGAGATAAGCAATGTCCCTTAAGTGATTTCTTAGATCTAATTTGACAAAGCTCCATAGAGCCACTACAGTGCACATGGGAACCTGCCACTGGAAACAGCTTGTGCTTTGAGAGCATGTAAGGAGGTGTAAAATAGAGAGAAATACACGTTTTCAATAAAACATCATACATTCACATTTGGAACGTGTTTGTAAATTATATTCACAGGCGCAGGATGTGACTGTTAAGTGACAGAACACGCTGCTAGTGTGAGTCATCTCTTCAGGTGTTAGTAAAATACAACCAGAGGAGTCTGTCATATCACCTGTGTTAGACACAAAGTTTTCATTGTTACATGAAAAGAACTTTTGTGCTTTGAGATTCTATTATTAACATTAATTAGGTCATGAGTCCGGGCTTGAACTTCTTTTAAGACTGTGTCGGCCATTGAGCTTGTGACTTGAATAAAACCAGCTTTGATATTTGCTGTCAAATATATGATAACATTATTGGAGAAAAAGCTTTCAGCATCTTCACTTTTAGGTGTGATCAAGGCCGCACACAATCACTTTATTGCACCATTATACTGTTGTCACATGCAGTTTATCACTTGTATCATTTTGCTTTAGAATGATGTCTTGGACATTAGATATTATATTGCTTCCTAAGCTGTCTGAAGCCAAGGTTTTATAGCTGTTTGTGTACTGCTTATACTGGCCGACCCTTTCAAGAGTTTCATTAAATGAGGCTTTGCCAGCAGAGTCAGACTCCTCTGTGATAATAACGGTAGTAAGCAGACACACATGGAAAGCTCATATCCTGATAGAAGCCTGTTGAGAGTGAGACTTCGTATCATGAGTGCACTATTTGTTCAGATTACCTTGAGAATGTCCAGTTTGATGCTGGATCATTGCTTTTGGCTGCCAAAGCTGTGGTGATAACACTGTAAGTAGATTTGAAAAGTTCAAGGTAAACATGTCGACTTCACCATACATTCAAGACAGTTTACCAGATAAGTAAAAAAAGACTCCTATAACACCTGTCCTGCCCTATGGTCCTGCCACATAGGTTATACTGGACAAAATGAACCATTTACTGTATTTATGTCAGACAAAGCAACCGTTTAAAGTGTGAAAAGATAATACTAACACATGAATTATAAAAGTAAGAAGAAGAGATAGAATGAAATGTGAGTCTGATTCCTTGTCATACTTTGAAAATGAGGACTAACTAATTCTGCACTGCCATACCAGTACGATGCTTTTTCTCTACATGGATCATCAGCTACTGGGATGCAGCTCCAGCCTCAGACATTAAGCATAATATCATAAGGCATCAACAGTAGTGTGTTTTAAAACAAGTTTAGCTGGACACGTTAAAAACCTGCCACTGTTTTATGTGTCACAGTTCTGAAGTTAGGTTTCTGTTTAGACTTTGTTTTTGTTCTGCCTTTGTTTTACTGTTACATTCATGCCGGCCATTGCTCTGTCTTTTTTCTCAGTTTAGTCTCTGTCATGCCCTTATCTCTGTTATGCTATAGTTTCTGTTTTGCCATAGTTTCCTTTCCGTCATATGCAACGTAATGTTTGAGTTCTGTTTGTTCTAGTTCTGTGTTCTGGTTTCTGTTCTGTTTCTCATATTCTATATCCATGTATTTTCTCTCACCCCGCCTCTGCATCATGTCACTTACCAGCCACACCCACCTCATCAAGTCACCTGTGTTTTCTGTTGAAGTTAATTACCACCACTCACTATTTAAGTCAGTTGTTTTTTGTTCGCATTTGCTGGATTGTCTCATTCCACGTTCACGTTTCATGACCACGCTACTCCTCATGTTCACGTTCATGTTCCTGTCGTCATGTTCCTGTTCATGTTGTACTTTGCCTTGTCAAGTTTTTTGTGGACTTCCCTGGACCCGTCCTCGCTGTGAGTTTTTGTTTAGAGTTCGTTTATTTTCATTAAAGACTTTCTTTTGAGCATTAATTGTGTGATGCGCCTGAGTCCTCACCCGCCCGCCATTACATTATGGTTGACCGCTTATGTGCCATGCGAAAATAGAAATCTTGACAGGCGTTTAAATAGATTAAAGGGTCGACACAGTTTTACCAGATTGCGTGAAAAGTTCAGTCTGCTGTAAAAGAAACAGAAATCACTAACTCATCTTGACAGCATCAAAGGAACGGTTAACAAACAGGGTAAGAGACATCCTCTGAGGTTTAGACCTCTAAAGAATCCTCCAACCTGGTGGATCAATATGGTCGCACAAGCCATTCACTATGATTGTGTGCTCACTGACTATTTCACAGAGATTAGAGGAGATCAATGACTCTTTTGATGGGAAATCTACTCACCAACTTCATGTCTCCGCCCATTATCTGAATAGAGGAAACACTGTGCTGAAGCACATGTGACAGGTGTGAGTGACCTTCTCACATTGAGGCCTATACATCGCGTGTTGCTGCTTTAGCATAATAAATCCAGAACCGTCATAAAAGCTGCCTTTCCTCCCACGCAGCCTCTTCCTCCACATGCAAGCCCTACCGCTACGCCTCTCTCGACACTAATGAATGTTATAATAGGTCCCTCAGGAGCTGAGGAGAGCAATATTGCGCTATAGGCACAGTAGTTGTCAGTGTGTTTGCAAGTGGATGTGAAGTCACGAGTCAAAGTGAATGTAGGAATCATGTTACAAGCACAGCAGGAAGTTGTGCCTCAGTGTGTTTGTAAGTGTTGGCTGCTTCACTGCAAATCATCTATACCAGAGCCTTTCAAAGTGGGGAGTGGGCTCCAAACAGTTCAGGGGAGGCTCAGTGAATGGAAGTGAAAATTACATTATATTAGTTTTCAAAAGGAGATCACATGAATGTGTGAAAGAAGCCGTTCTGAGATGCAGCAGTTTTCTCACTTTCCCAGAGTCAGAAACTAATAAATACCTGAGGATAGACCTTTTGATGTATTTGGGGTAGTCTGAAGTTATGTCAAGCAGGATTATGATGATAACTGTTGAGTGTCTGTGGCATCAAATAGCAAAATTGAGCAAAAGCTCCATCATCCAAGCTTTCTCTGAGGGGACGCCCACAGTTCCAGACTACTTTACCTTTTCTCTGACTATTTTTTTTTTATCAGGTAGTAAACAGTGTTTCATTATAATTGTGTGATAATGAAGTTTCTGTTCTCTTCAGCTGTATGGAGCCTTATAGCTGCCTGCAACTGGTGAACACAGTAAAGAGTCAGATCTCTTTGTTCAGAGTTGGTGGAGATCACTAAAGCTGAAAGGAGAGTGAATATTGGATTTACATTTGTCAGGTAGCCAGAGACACAACTCCAAATGAAAGCAACTGTTTATGAATGTGTAACACACTTTTTATATCAACTATGTAACATAATAGTATGTCATGCTTTCAGCTAGTTCCAATGTCTCCAATGGGCCAAAAAAAATTATTTGATTTTAAAAAAAAATACGTCATAACAATAATGAAACTTAAAAAAAAAAAAATAGGAGTAAATAAATCTTGCCGAGTTGATGTTCACAGTGATTGCTTGGACTACCCAACTCTAACAAGTTTTAAAAGTTAGATTTTCATTCATAGTTTACAGCCCATGGCTGCCTGGAGCGGCAGTGAAAAACACTTTCAAATTTCTGAAATGCAGTAGCAGGGTTTGCATATAAAGTACTGTACATGTGAATCAAAGTAATTAAAACAGGCACTGCTACTAATATGGTCCTAAAATAGAAATAGCTGCTGGTATTTTTAACTGACTCAAAGTTAGAGCTCCCTGAAGACAAGTTGCCCCAAAACAATGTGGAGCCCTTTGTGACTTCCATTAGAATGACGATTTAATGGCTGCATGTTATGAAAAATAATCGAAATCCAATGCAACAAGATTCAACATTTATAATCCCATATACTATAATGAGAAGAAATTCAAATGATCACACACGAGGAAACTACCATGAACATTTAACCCTGTTAGAAGGTAAAAGTTGAAATTGCTTTTTTGGCATATATAATACACACAAAATGATGGGAGTCAAGGTTCAAAGCTCCAGAATCTATGCAGCAGAAATAAAAAAGGAGGACAGTGTTTTGTTCTGGGCAATTGTGCGGAAAATAAGAGAGGCAAGCGCGATAACTTCTTAAACAGATGATTTCATAAATCAAGCACTTCCTCAAAGGCGGATAAGACTCTCGTAGCAATCAATAGTGTTTTACCACAGCAATTGTTTATTTAATGAGAATGGAATATTCATCTGGTTACTGAAGTCTGCTGGTCTTGTTACTGCAGAGAAAACAAGATCAAACACTGCTAAACATGAGGCAAAGAGACAAGGACTTCCCCAGTTCTGTCAGTATTTTATTTCAAACCTCACAGGCCACTTTTAAGTAAATGGTAACATAGTAGAAAGAGCAATCACTCAAGACAAGGCGACAAGGAGAGGGTTCTTCTTAGAAGAAAACACCTCCTGGGTCGTGAGTGGGGGCGAGCAGAGCGGGGACTTTGTGATGAAAGGTTGATTCAGAAGGTGATTCACCGGATTTATATCTCTTCTTCAAGGAAGTGACAGCTCTCCTTAAAATGAAAAACACACCGAGACACACAGAAAAGACACAATCCCACTTTAGCCTCTTTGAAAGCGTTTCAGGCGAGAGGCAATCTCGGCTCGAGCGCCCGGCGGATGGTCAAGAGGAGCCGATTGTGGAACACGGCTAATACCAGCAATGACGATGGCATGATACAGAAAGCGACTGCTGTAGAAAAATTGGATAAAAATACACAGATCAATAACAAATAAGAAAAGGCCTCTCCAGAACAGAAGGTGAATACATGTTCCTTTTTTTCTGTAGCACAATCAGTGAGGGGCAGCAAGTCAATATCTGAAAATAAAAGAAGATTACAGATATTGACCACACAGCTACAGTATACCAGTATTATGAGTAAAACCTCCATATAAAATCTTCCTTCCTTCCATGTCTCTCCCCTCTTCTCCCCTTCTTTGTTGCAGGGCTTGACTGAGCCAGTGAGCAGCGTCGTCACCCGTGTGTGGCTCAAGGCAGGGCGGGGTCAGAGATGGCATGTGCAGGGTCGCAGGTGAAGGACACGGTGATGGCGTAGCGAGTCCCCCACGTCACCCTCTCCACGCGGTGGAGGTTCTCCGAGCCGGAAGAGAAGAAAGAGACTCGTCCTGTGCAAGGAAGGAAGGAATGAAAGGGACTTTTTAGGACTGAGGAGACAAAAGTGGTTTAAAGGAATAATTCAACATTTTGGGAAATATGCTTGTTTGGCTTTCTTTCTAAGACTTTGACATAAGAAGATTGATATTTTAACATTACATGCAGAACTGAAGTCGGGACAGGGTTAATCTAGCATAGCAACTAGCAGGGGAAAACAGCTATTTGTTAAGGAAAAAAAAGAAGGAAAGAAAAAAATACAGCTATTTGCTTTCTTTGCTAAAGTGAGATGAGTTGGGGTCAGGATGTTATTACCTCCGCCAAGGGTTATGTTTTTGCCGGCGTTGGTTAGTTGGTTTGTTGATGAAATTTTCAGGAAATGTCCTTTCTGGGACAAGGAACAAATGATTCAATTTTGGAGGTGATCCGGAAAGCCATAACAGAAATGTCGATTTTCGGTTATAACTATTAAACAAAAAATGATATCAATGTGATTCCAATTGCTAAGGGTATGTTTTTATGGTCAGAGAATCCAATAACGTCAGTAAAATAAATGTAGGAGTATTATTTGGGCGTGTACATAATAGATCCAGAAGAAAACCACCATTACGGAAATGTGGATTTTCGGGTATAACTATTAAAGTAAAAATGATATCAATGTGATGCCAATTGCTAAGGGTTTGTTTTTATGGTCCAGGAATCCATTGAAATAGATGAATCAAAGGTAGGACTAATATTTTGGGGTGTAAGTCACAATAAGCTGGGGGAACTGTGCTGCTTGGCGGAGGTCTGCGCTCTCCGAGTGCTTTTCTAGTTTTTCATAGGTTATCACTTTACATTTCTGTTCCTCTACAGTTTAAATATATACAGACATATAGATATATTGTATTAATTAATGATCTTCATTATGCAACACTAAGCCAACTGCATCTTGACTCCAGCTCTGTATTTCATGCACAAACATGAGTGCGGTAATAATAATTTAATCTCAGTCTCGAAGAGATAAGTAAGTAATAAGCTTGTTTCCCAAAATGTTGAACTGTTTATTCAAAGAAGACGAACTGAAGGAAATATGAAGAGGGACCCAACACAAAATGACAAAGGAGGAATCCTGAACCATGAAGAGCTGAAGTGGCCATAAGGACACGCTCAGCTTACTCCAGGATTGTGTTGGTTTTAGCAAATGCTAAAATGCACCATCTGATTTGAAACATTTTTAAAACCCTTTTTTCTTGGGCCAACAGTGTGAGTTTGGAGAGGTTACCTCGGGGTAATTCTCTTTATTTATCAGAGGCTTTGCTTCGCTGGGCCAGCTAATGAGCTATTTCCATTTACCAGCCAGTCTGGTTCTTTCTAGACACAACCTGTTCTGTCTTAGATCGCCATTTGTGTTTAATGTTTACACATCTAGTCTGCGGTCGTATCCCATAATTAAGAGATTTATATTTAAAAAGTTTTCAGACTCTTGTTTTGTTACAAAACTTCCAGTTTCTTCTCCCGTTGAAGGAGTTATCTCATTATGTGAATATGAATAAAAAGCTGGAATCATTTCGTCCCAATTTGTTTGCTCTACTTTTCCATCCAAGGAATACTGACGACTTGTGTGTTTATCTGTGTGTGTGTAAATCCCTTTGGTAGGTATCTGTGGACGTCAGGGGAAATCAGTGCTCAGTGAAACAATGGAATTTACACAGGAAACCCAAAGAATGGGAAATAAGAAGGAGGAAAATTAATGAACAAAAATCAGTGTGAGAAGCCAGACAGTAAGCGGTGGTCTGCGTGTTTTCTGTCATTGAAAAGGAGGGCATTTTCATTTGCTCAAATTAGCCACACAGCTTTAGATAACCGCACAATGAAATCATCTCTGAAAGTAATCCCTTGCACATGTCAATATAACACTCTCAGTGTTTACTGTGAAGGGCCCAGCAGATCCAGTACAGTCAGCTGAGCAGATTAGTGGCAGCACAATGGAGGGATCTTCACAGAGGAATTCAACAGGATTCACACTCTTCCAGAAATCACATTCCAGGGCATTTACAGAACATTATTCAAAAACCTATAGATTCAGTTTGGAATGGTATGGATAGTTTATACTAACAATTGAATCAGCCTTTTAGGTTTGTTAGTTTAGTTTTACTTTCTTTCCAACACAACCATGTTCTCCTGGCTGGATGTCGCCTGCATAATTGTCATGAACCCATTACAAAATACAAAATCTAATATTGGTTCCTCTGTGTATTTATTTAATTCAAATTACAGCTGAGCTATCACATTTGAGAGTTGTTCATATCATGGTGTATTTCCTAAAAATAAGTGATGTTACATAATTTCCCCATCTATACAGAGCCGACATAAAATCGAAGGACAATTACAAAAGTAAGAAAAACACAAAATCCCAATGACATTCACAACAATGCTAATGACTAAAAGTTTAGCCTTGGAACAGAACAGTAGGTCACATGGTTTATTGAACACTATTTCCCACAAGCACCAGGTCTTAATGGCTAAACAGCACGGCTCGACCAAAACAGGAGAGGCCATGGGCGAGTCGAGCGTCTGCAGGGAGCTCAGACTGTAATAACAGCTGGACTGAATGAGGCAAGAGTTTTTAGACAGCAGAGATAACAGATTAAAAAGGAAAAATTACTTCAGAGGATAGCATTGCTGAGTTTTAGGTATATAGATAAAACCAGGTTACAATGATGTGAACATTCACACCGTGTTTGTCTCTTTGCCTGGGAGCTGTATTTTCCGTACTCAGTAACTATTAAGTGATTGTTGTTTAACTTGTTTAAATCATGAGGGTTCCAATTTCTAATAGCACATGCTGCAGTGGATGTTGGTTTGTGTCCAAATATGAGAAGTAACCTGCAGAAACACTCCTCAGAGAGACCAATGAAAGGAATGCTTAATGAGACACTGCACTGAATAACAGGCTCTTGGAAGAGATGCTAGACAGGAAGTGACATCATGACTTTGGCTCTTCATAGGAGTTTTTTTTTTTCCTTCTCCCTTCATTCTCTCTCTCTCCTCTCATACCCTTAGACAAACAACGATATGACAATATTAAAACACTGTAATTGGATCGGGCTGACTGGATCATTTCACATTTGTGAGTCAGATGACCTAGGCTACTATTTTAATTTGCACATTCATTTATTTATTTATTTTTGCTTTTCACTTAAAGCCTTTATGTAAATCATGCATTGGCAATGTCATTATGAGATTAAGTTATTTATTAATTTTGAATCCTATTTTTCCATATAATACTTTTAATGGTACCCAAGCTATTTCCCAATGCACATAAAGTTAGGCATAAGAAGCAGTTCTATTTTCTGCATTTGAATTTTTAATCTCATTTAATAGCCTCCTCCAAAATGTAACTGTCAGTGTAAACGTAACAGTAATGCATTTACTATAGCACTTTTCAAGTCTTACTGACTGTGCTAAGCACTTTAGAAGCAAGCCAGCCATTCACACACACTTTCAGACACTGGTGGCAAGGTACCAACTGCTCATTAGGAGTTATGCATTGCACATGTACACTCACACACCAATGGTGCAGCCATCGGGACCAATTTGGTATCTTGCCCAAGGACACCTCGACATGCGGACTGCAGGGGCCAGGACCGCCGAACCACTGACCTTCGGATTAGTGCACAATATCTCTACCTCATGAGATACAAAAAACTACAATAAGTTAAAATATTTTCGAGAGCAGTAAAACCACGTTCTCTCCTCAAAGTGGTCCTTCTCATGCTGCAAGCCAGTGTAGGAAGCTTCATAATTCTTACAGTGAGGTAGGAGTGTTAACTTTCAGCACGGTCCCTAGGAGTGAGCCTGAGTCACTTCCAGGCCTCGATCATGATCTCTTACTCTAATGCAAAAGATAAGCTCTGTAGCACCAAGAGAAAACTTATGCATCCAACTGTGGAATTTGTCAAATAATATCTGAGTCATTCCTGTAGATACTGAAGGTTTCTTTTAGAGTAGAAACAATCTTACTGAGCCCATGTATGAAACGATTTACTTGAGCCACATAGAGGTGGAAATGTAATATTTTGTTACCCTGAGTCTTAGCAATATACTTGTTTCCAGGAATCAATGAGTCTTAATAAAGTCTGCCTCTTATAAAAAGGTAGAAGGGAGCAGTAACCAAGACAAGACTGCAGGACAATACTGGATGAGCAAAGTCCATGAGCCCAGTATTGTTCTTTTTTCATTTCAAAACAATTTTACATCTGGCATGATTTGGATATAGGAGACTAAATCCCAATTGCATGAGATCCAGCAATCTATTAGAAATTAAGACCAAAATACCTCAGGACAAGTTTACATCTGGGTAATGTACGCGCCAGGTTTCAACAAGGAAGAAGTGCGTGTGGAATAAAAAAGCTGACATCAATAGTCACACATTTTTTAACCATCCATGGTGAGTCAGCAATATTACAGATGAGCAATGTGCAAAGTCGTGTTCTTTTAAGAGATGCTTGTTTTCCACTTCAACTGAAGATGGAAACTTAAAAACTAGCCTCTTTTCTATTGTACTTATAAATAATTAATAAAGCCAATCTTCAACATCTTCAAATATCTTTCTCTATCTCTCTCAGTCATTTCACTCTAGCATAAAACAGAAAGGCTTTAAAAAAAATGTCTTGCGTGCCTTGGGGGCCCTTAGCCCCTGTCGGTCCCCGGGTGTGGGGCGTGTCTGTGTGCTGGGGGGGTGCGGTGCCCCTTTCCCCTGGTGGAAAGATCTCCCTGTTGCTGCAGCTGCATGGGGTGGCCTGGTGCCTGGACTGGAGGGGTCTCCCGTACTGCCTCCATGGAGCCAGTAGTCTCTGCAGAGGTTGGGGGGTATTTATGTTTTCATTTATTCACTATTTTAATGTTTACCTTTCTTCTTCCTTTTTTTAAAAAAAAAAAGTTTTTTTCAGGGACAGGGGATTGGACAATCCTCCTGCTCTTGCTCTGGGTTGTGGGGCTGCGGTCTGGCTGGCTCACCGCGTCTTTGCTCCCCCCCCCCCATCTCTCTGTCCTGGTGATCTCTGTCCTGGTGCTCTGGTGGGGTCCTGGGGCGTGTTGGTACGGGCTCTGGGCTGTATGGTCCTGCACCTCCGCCGTCTGGGAGTCAGCAATGGGGAGGTCCATTTCAGTCAGGAGCCAGTCTGGAACCTGGCTACCTTCAATATTCCCTACCCTTCCCACTGGATCTCAGTCCATACACCATTAGGTTCTTGGGGGGGGTGGCCGAGGGGCGCGTGCGGTGGTCTCCCACTAACTCTCGGCGCTAGGGGCAAACACAAAACACTCACACTCGCACACAGACATACAAACATGCAAACATATACACACCCTTGGCACTATTGGCTTGAGAAGCACTGCAATCCTGTCTTTTCCTATATTTGCTTGCTTGCTTGTTGTTTTTTCTATTACAGTCTCATCACATTAACTACTATATCATTGTTTCAGAACCCTATACCTCGGTAGGTATTTACTGAGAATGTTGAAGCTGTTTTGTCATCTGTTGCTGTTCTTTTGTCATCGTTGTAATTGTTGTTGTGGTAGAGTTGGTTTTTGTTGTTGTTATGTTCTCTCTTGTCTCTTGTCTTCTGTTCTCACATCCCCCTCTCTTTATCTCTGTCCTTTTCCCTCCTGTTCTGGTCCGGTCATCGCACAAACCAAAAATAAAAATATAAATCATACTACTACACAGATTTGCTCTGCTACAGAGAAGTCTGAGATACTTCTCTGTAGCAGAGCAAATCTGTGTGGCACGACTGGGCATCTAGAGCATCACACTATTTGCTCAAGTTGCTGTACAGAACAGGTTAAAAAAAAAAAAAGAAGTCTTTTTTAAATAAAAAATTTCACATCAAGATGCTGAAACCAGAGAATGTTTGGGGGGATTCTTTAACAAATGACTGAAATAGATTAATCAGTTATTAGAAATGCTCTCAGAATCATTTTCTGTAGATAAGCTAAAGAATTAATAGACTAATTGTTTCAGTTCTACGTGTTTGTTTGGATGGGGCTCATTAACCTTTGGACTGTAAAAAAGAATCAGAGATATTTTGGGCTGCCTGGTAAAATCATTCATGGCCCGCAGGCTCTCTTGGCTAGAGAAAATGATCATAAATACATGTAGATAAAACAAAAAGCCTCCGGTCCTTAAATTCTTGCCTCTTACAAGGTTGCTCTTTAAAACGTCAGCTATGCAGGATTTCACCAGCACAAATACAGAGTCATTTACATTTATATTTGACAAAGTAGGACAGATGTAATAGCCAATTCTGGGAATAAAATGGAAAAGCATGGTAATGACTATGGTAACCAATCACTGCCATCTGGGAGTATGAAAGTCATTATTATTCCTCAAATGTGGGAATGGTACATGGCACATGACTTTTTACATTGTTAAAATGAAACTGTCAGGTAAAAATGTGAGGTATTTTTAAGCATGACTTGTAAAAAACCTTTAAAGGTTTACATTACCTTTTTATTACCTCTGCCAGGGAGGTTATATTTTTGCCGGCGTTGGTTTGTTTGTTTGTCTGTTTGTTTGCAACATAACTCAGTTAAGTTATGGACAGATTTTGATGAAATTTTTAGGAAATGTCCTTTCTGGGACAAGGAACAACTGATTAAATTTTGGAGGTGATCCGGAAAACCGCCATTACGCAAATGTCGATTTTCGGGTATAACTATTAACCTAAAAATGATAACAATGTGATTCCAATTGCTAAGGGTGTGTTTTTATGGTCCAGGAATTCATTGAAATAGATAAATCAAAGGTAGGACTAATATTTTGGAGTGTAAGTCACAATAAGCTGGGGGAACTGTGCTGCTTGGCGGAGGTCTGTGCTCTCCGAGTTCTTTTCTAGTTACAGTTAATATGCACTATGTTACATTTCCAGTTTGCTGAAATTCAAATTCCATAACAGGAAAAAAAATGCCTGAGCACTTAAAGCACTTGTTGGTGTGATGACGGAGAAGTGCGCTGCCGAAACACTACAGCATCTGTTTCTCTCCTTCAAGTGCAAATCGTGGTGAGCAATCAGAGTTAACTTCTGAGTTTGAATTTACGGGTATGTGAGTTGATATCATTGACAAACTACTTCACTATCTCCTGCACTTCAAGCCATACCATACCAGGTCTTTAACTTCAGAGGCCCAGATGAGTGTGCAATGCTGAAAAGACGGTAAAGGGTGCGTGGCTCATCCGATACTATCACCAAGGTTTGCTGCTAGAGCGATATGCCCATTAACGCCAACACACCGTCCATATATCGATTGCTCCCATTACTCCCAACCTTATAATTAATTGGTGGAGGATGAATCACACAGACTGTATAGCGTCTCTAGGGATGCTGGGATGAAAGTTAAAGTTAGATGACGTTTGGTGGCATTGAATTAAAAAGCAGAGTGAACATCCTGGATAGATCTCCGGTGGAATATACATTCCCGAATGTAATTACTAGGATTACTTTGTGACTCAGCCCGGGGCTACCATGTAAAACCCTGGAGAGGGTTGAAAGTCATAAAATCATTTTCCATTTGTTTTCCTACTGCACCATGCATAAGGCTGTAAAGCAGCACTAAGGCCAGTGGAGGCTGGAATTGCTATCAGAGATAATTGGTTATGATTCTTCTAGATGACTTCTTGCGTTTTTCATTGTTTTATACAGTAGTGGAGGTAAAACAAAGACCAACTCCCCAAACATCAATTCAGTCTAGTTCCAGCTTCTCAAAAATGTCTGTTTTATTTATCATTGTAATTAATATTTTTGTGTTTTGGACTGATGGTCAGAGAAAACACAAAGCTGTGTTGTGATGTAATTTTACTGATTAAATACTCAGTTATAGTTAAGTTTACTTTTTATGGTGAATACTATTCAAACCTGTGAGAACAAGGAGTCAGAGTCAAGCCCTGGGAATAATGCTGGGCTGTGAGGCAATTTTTGCCCCAGTGGCTTCATTCAGTTTTGCAAGATCATGTGACGCACGCTGGCGCAAAAAGACCTTTTCATATATAAGTTACGTAAAGGAGTGGCTATAAAATGATTACTCCATCTTTCAGAGCGTCATAAACACCTTAAATTGATTATTTGTATTTGATTTTTTTGGGTCCAAATTTAATCGATAAATTATTTGGCATGGCCATATGCAGTCTCTTACACATATACCCTCAGTTGACTTGGCCTGTGAAGGACATGTGCATGTTCCACAGGACCAAAAATGTAGAAGGCAAAAAACTTTTTTGGCCAATGCACCTGGCAAGCAACATTTATTGGAATGAATGGGGCCATATGGCTACCCAGTTTTCTTTCAACATGCATGTTCAATTCTGACAAAATACTCCCCAATGATGTCATCATGGGTCATCTCTGCTTGGACTTGGAAAAAGGACCTGTATTATAAACTTTAGGTCCAGAACTGGAAAAATACGAGCATTTACCAGGCAGGGAGGGTCTATCAAAAAATACATTTCGCTGTATAATGGAGGTGTAGGATGTAGCTTTTTGGAGATTCATCCATAATAAGGACGTTCAGTCAGGATAACCTGGTCTTTGAGGAGTCAAAAATTGTTAAGTATGGAGTCCCCAAACTTCATGGATTGCATTCCTAAATTGCTGGAGCATGCCTATAATCAAAAGTATAATCGAGAGATTAACCGATAATAAAAACAATCATTAGTCGCAAGCCTAATTTTGACAATATATGCGCACGCCACGCCAGAAATTAGTCCTGTTATGTGAAGTGTCAGGGGGGACATTTTATTGTACTCAGTGTCTGTAGTTTTGCAGAAGCGAAGCCACCAAGGTCAAGCTGGTGGGTTTAAGGCGGCAGCCCAGCTGAGGCTATCTAATTCCCCTGTGGTTGTCTAAGCTGGCAGGTTAACCCCTATTGGCTCCTCTGACTGGCAAAAGTGTTTTTTCACTCTGTCCTTCAATTGCTCTGTTTGTATCTTCCATTTCCAGCCAAAGACCTTATCTCTCTATCACATATCTACACTTTATCTATCTCCTGGCCATTTTCTGTCCAGTCTCTATACTGTCTCTCTCCTTGCCCTATAGGCAACGCTTTCACATTCAGCAAACCCATCAGTCATCTCTCTCCCTCTTTTCTAATCCTCCACTCTTTTTCCTTTCTTACTTGTTCCGCAACTTGAACAACGCTTCCAGCTCCGTCGCCCTGGTGCTCGCCGTCATTACATTTTTGACTTTTGCTCTCTCTGACAGCCAAGTCCTGATTGTCTTCCCGGTGCTATAATTACGCCTTATTCGCCTCTGTCGGCTCAATGAGCCATGATTATCTCAGCAAACTAATCATCCGTCCAGATATGAGGATCAGCCTCTCACCAAGTCAAAACCTGTCAGTCAGCTGCTCAGCATGCCACCCAAAGAGTTTCTCCATGTGGTGAGGTGTGTTTCAGCAGAGGCAAGTAAATGATCCGGGCTTCTGATACATTATGCATGCATTATGGTCTCCTACTTGATACACCTCTCTGAATAGAAAAAAAAATCACAGTGACAGGCATCAGTGACAATGGTTGGGTTTCATCAGTGCCTTTGACAGGTCCATCATATTTAGATTCTCCAGCGTGCGCCAACTTCACTGAGAATTAGAAATCCATCAGGGAGGACCTTAGAGAGAGCAGCTGGCCTACTTCTCCCATGTCCCATCCTTCCCTCCTCCTCTTCTTCACCCAGCAGGTTGCATTAGGTTTAAGATGACACTGTCACCATTCTCTCTGTTGTCTGATGCAAGATGGCTGTGCTGTTCAAAAAACAAGTCACAGGAGACGAGGCGGCAGGCGAACCGCCTTCACTCCTTATTAGCATATGTCCTTCAGCCGGCAATCCTCACCGCTCCATCATAGGACAGTGTCAGTGGCCAAGGATGCTTCACTGTTGCTCCCTGACTAGGTAAGACGCTTGTGCCTGATTGGCACACGGAGAGTTCAATGGAGCACAGTTGAGATGGATGACACATGGAACGCAGGTAGCGGGACGAGAAGGGGAAAAATGCACGCGAGGAAAGACGGAGGAGGACTGCCTTTTTGAATTACTGCTGATTAAAAGTGGCAGCAGAGTTGGATTAGAGGGCAGATGATGATGGACAATAGGTGAGATAAAGGGAAAGCAGCGGAGGAAAAAGTGAAAGAAGGGACAAGGTGAACAGTGGCAGCCGGGGAAGGTTCGCTGTCAGATATGATAGAGTGGACGTAATGCTGTCAGGAAGAGGTAATGGCCTCAGGTGATGTTTACCATATAGAGCAGATTATCCAAGTGTTCGCTCATTCAGGAGCAACACTGTTTACAGAGGCCGATCAGCGAAATAGGATTCAAGTGGGATGCTGACTTTTAGTGCATATTACACTAAACATTTTGCCTGAAACTCGTCAAAGGCTATCACACCATCAGCATTTAAAACAGCAGCATTTTGGAGCAAAATCCATTTATTTCAATGGTATTGCTGAAATCAGCAGATCAACTGAACTTTAACATGCACATTTTTGTCATTGACAAATTGCTAACAGCTTATACTTGATAATGCCTTAAAAGTGCCAAGCTTCCACTTTTATACAAACCTCCTTTGCCAGAGAATGACCTGCTCCACAGAAGAAGAGTAGCTTACAATCAGTCATGAGATAAGATTCAATGGTACAAATATGTCTCTCAGATAAACTGTGCTAATCTATTGGCTGGGTAGTATCTGAAAACTTACCAGATTGCTATCTACAAGTTAGACAACCAGATAGCTTTGATGCTCAAAAATGCTACCATGTTCCCAGCTAGTTCACCAACTACCCCCTACACTATTTCACCAAGTTTCTAGCATCAGCAATTTCACAGTGATTGGATGAATTTCACTCTGTCACCTTCTAGTATGACAGGCCTCAACTTATTCAACGGAATATTTAATCAATAATATATGTTATGTACTTTTGTAATTAATATTATAATTAATTTACTCCATATTGTAATTTGACTATTGTTGCTTCTTTCTACTCTGAACCTCCTTTTACCCCTATTTTATTTTATTTTTTTTAATGTTCTTATGACTGTAAGCCTCTTGACAAATGTATCTTGGACTTTCTTGACTTGCCGTAAGTAAACCAGATTGCTTCCGTGACCTTCCAGCTTTGGTGTGTGTTTCTGTGTCTGCCATGGAGAGTGAACAGTCAAAACAGTAGAGCAAAAGTAAAGGCAGAAAATTCACCATTCAGTTCAATGGCTGTCTTAAGCAAGTTGGTAAACTCTTTCTGGCACATGCCTTCAGAGTAACCAGCTTGGGAACTTGCCTGATTTTCCACAACTTTCCCACATAACTAATCTCAATTCCCCTGTTTTTAAATGCTTCATATTTGTCTTTGAAGTCCCACAGTACTCCAGGAATTTTAACCCCGTGTGGGTTATTTTGTCATGTGGTTTTTGCACAGGTAAGTTTAAAATATCCATTTAATCACAGCGTTAGCCATTTTTGCTTCATGTTCTATAAATATATAGACTGTATTAACCGACACAGACCACTGTATTTTCTATAAGATCAGGATGTTGCTATGTCTAACCCTCCGGGTACTGTAAGCGAGGTAAAGCCTAATTCCCTGCACCTTCACTGTGCAGCTGATTACCCACTTACAGAGGATTACGCCCACTTTGCTACACATTTTAGAGTGCTAAAACCACCCCCAGATTCCCTGATGCATTAAATGCATGAATGCATCAGCAATTATGATTTTAAGCACGGCTGTGATAGTGAAATCTTTTATCTATCTTGCATCACTTACTTTAAGTGTGGATTAATAGGCTTATAGAGACAAAGCGAGGGGTTGCCAGGTGCTACCGCTGATAGTCTGGATTTGCAATATCCTGCCTTACAGCAGATTGTGCATCGCAGTCTTTGAAGCTGAAGAGGGGAATATGCACTATGTGGCACTACATTAGGCAGATTTAGTCTTTATTAGCTGGTGGTTACCTGCTCGTGGTTCCACTGTCCGATTGCCATTTTGGTCCATGAAGACGAATCTTCCCCCAGTGAAGTCAGAGCCGTAGTCAGACAGGTAGAGGAGTGACGTGTAGTCAAAGGAGCCATACGTCACCTACAAGAAAGTGAGAGAGGAAGACAGCACCTGCATTAAAATGTGACTTTTCACTACACACTGAAATTGAAACTACATTGAAAGTCTATGGTCAAGCTGGTGGCTCTGTGAGGCTTTACGTAGCACTGCTTTTAAGCTAAATATTATCTTTGCATGCCAAGTTTTATCACAAGCTGACTTGTCAGGTCGAGTACTACTCAGCCTATGAAAAGTTAATGCAACTGTTCAATATCTTTGGAGCCTCCCGAGGGAGGTTTTCAGCCTGAATATGTAACCCTGATGATGTCATCAGGTTTAAGGTAAAACCTTGAAACAAAAGGATTGCCTTACAAATTAGGGGCCTGGTTTGAACACAGAGACCCTCTCCAGCTGCATTATGTGAAATGTAGAATCCCCTGCTTTTGAAACTTGAACCACAGCAGAGACTAAAAGTCTCTCAATCTCACCTGCACAGACTTCGAAAGCACAACACTAAATTGCTGGAGTACCCATTTGACTACAGCTCCTACAAATTGTGTGCATACACTGTAACTACTATGTTATCCTGTGAATGCCACCCAGCACCAATCTCCAAAGCTCTAAAAAGCTTTTCAGTGCTGCTTAGTGATCACTTCACACATGTTCCTGAAGATTTTATTGTTCATGCTGTAAGGCTGCTTCATGTGGACAATGTATCTGTTTGACCACAGTGAGGACACAACACAGCCTACAATACATGGCCTTCCTGTCACTGCAGTATCTCTGTCTCAGCCATTCTTATGGAAGGTGTAATGTCTGGTCTTCCCCTCTTTCATCACTTGGTTCTGACTCCTCACCTGAACTGCTCTCCTCATAACACTTCTGGGACTGATTAAATATAGAAGTTTCTTTATTTGAAAAGAAATGAACAGTTAGCTTTTGCACTAACAAGAACCTCATCATTTCCCAAAGTGATATATAAAATATGGGCATGCTTGCAAGTCATACTAGTGCAACTATTTATGCAACTAAATGGATTGTCGTCTTCAGGCAGGCCTGCAATCTGGAGCGCCACCTTAAGATGTAGCCAAATTCATTCATGCAAAATGAACAGTGCCATGGGCTGTTTATGCTGCACAAGTTACAACAGCACTAATAAGAGATGCTCAGATCCACTGAGCTCAAACAGCATGTAGCCTTAATGAAACATCAAAGACGGAGTTGACGAGGAACAGGAAACGCCGTCTTTTCGGAGATTCAAAGAGCAATTTTAGAGTGAGAGTGCTCTCACTTGATCGTACCTCAAAGAAGAACAAAGTGAGCTGCTGAGAGTTTCATGAATCGCTAAAAACAACTTCAGATCACCCTGGTTCAGAGAACACTAGAAAGTGTTTTCAGCTGAGTTCTATCATTTTACAAGCACGACACAGAACAACTCATTAATATGAATTATCAGTGTGTATCTGCCTGAAGGACTCTCTCTCAACCCCGATGCCACGTTTACCTACAACTGTCTTTCCATTAATAACTGAGAAGCTCCAGGTTGTACATCATTTGTTGTAGGCATGTTGAACAGTCAGCTGGGTTTTAATTTACAAAGTTGGCGTAATTATCACAGAAGCAATAGGCTTTTAAGCAGAAAGCAGAAAAACAGAATTTAAGAACTAAGTCAAGACAATACATTTATTATGTTAATGACCAACAGGAATGGATGTGCATACAGCATTAATGAAGAATTCAAAAGTTTAAATTGAAAGTTCTATAAGGCCAAGGTTGGTTTTGTTTATTAAAGGACATCACATCCAGCAAACATGGAGCAACATCAAGCCTTTATCAGGCAAGTGACTATTTTTGGTCATTTCTGCACAGTTTGAAAAAGAGAAAAATTGCAAAAAGATTTTCAACAGAAAAAGTTTTCTCATGTTGTCCAATAACACTCTAAGGTTGAATTTTTGAATTTCAAAGTATTTCAATGAGTGACCTATAAAGGGTTAACATTTGGAGTTGTGTGTTTGGCAAATATTTAGTCCATTATTCACTTTTTTTTATCTAACTCTGTTCTGGTTTCCGCCAACTCACCATTATGTTTACTTGCAAGTCGCCAACTTTGTCTGTCTACTGTTGCTGAGCAGGAAGTGTAAAGTGAGTTTATCAGAGCTTTTTGGATTGAAACTGCTGCTTTGTGTGATTGACAAAAAAGGGAAAAAAGATTGACTGTTGCAGGTGTGAAGGACTGGTTCACCCAAAATACACATGTTCTCAAATCCACTAGTATCTAGCCATGCAGATTGTTTTGGTTGTATTTGTACTACTGGTTTGGAGGCATAGATTTTTCATGTGGATGGCTCCTGAGCAAAAAAAATAAAACTATAAGACAAAAGAATGTGAGAAAATATATGTTTTGTAGTTTTGGTGAATCTACTCCTTCAGTGTGTTTTCAAATAGATTCTAGTTCTGTAGTTCCAAGTTCCAAATCAACCAGGGCTGGAGGCCGTTTTACAGGGATGATTACTACATCAAAAAGCTGACGTACGTCTTCAATTCAACAGCAACACAAGTCAAGGTCACAGACATACTGTATAATTCAGTGTCATTATCAAAGCAAGTTTATCCCTGCCATGAATGAGACAAAACACTTTGTGTGCTGTCATATTGAGACTGTGACACAGTATTGCAATATGATCGATGGATAGAGATTCAGCCACCAAAGGCGTAAGGAGCCATTTACATTTAAATGAGGGTTGGGTTACACAATTAGCTTCAAAATGGTGGCAGTGCCAGCTGGGAGAAGACAAGTGGGCCCTTTTAGATCATATTTTTCCAGCTGTTGAGAACCAGTGTGAGAGGAGTAAGAGTAAGATAAGCCTTTATTCGTCCCACAGTGGGGAAATTCACAAGTAAATACGCAATGTTCCAAGTAATACCACAAGCAAAGTAAATATGTACTGTACCTTTATCCTTTTTCTCATTTAACAAGAGAAGAATACAGATCGATGTTGTGACAGATGCTTCAACAGTTTTATGTGCGATGGCATTAAAGAACGCCTACAGGCCTATAGTTTTAAAATCTTTCCAAAGACAAGATGCAGGGATGTTAGCTGTAAAGCAATAAACTTCGATGATTTATATGAACCTTCTGTAAAACTACAAGAATAATTAAATAAGATCAAATATACTCCCAATCAGAACGATTCCTATTAATTAAGGAGTTGCCCACCATATTTTTCCACAAAGTATTCAAACTTTTTCTCCCCATACAGACACATATTTTTTTAAAACTTGCCGCAAAGCCTTCGTTCAATCCCAGAGCAACTTGTCTCTTGACAATGACAACAAAATGAAAAGTGAAAGACTTAAGATTAAAGCAGCAACAAAAAAAGCTGCACTAGATGACTATAAAGAATGAACCATGTATGATGTGAGCGCTTTACAAAAACAGAGTCTGTAGGAAGTTAAGACGCTGCCTTGAAGTGGAATTATTCACTTATTTTAAGAAATATTTTAAAAGATTCAAACTTGCTCAAAACATCAGCTCAATGTCTGAACTGATGGTTAAAGTGAATGTGAGAGAAACCGAAGGGGATTTTCTGGGAACAGATAAACAGCCTGTACTTTGTATTTTCTAAAGATAAAGAGGGTTGAAGATGCTGTCGACATCCTCCAGCTCTTTCTTACACCATCCCAAGGTGTTCCCAGGTCAGATAGGAAATGTAATTCTTTTACCAATCCTGGGTCTCCTTCTAATTGGACATGTCTGGGAAACCAAGGCAGGGTCCAAGCCCAAAGCACCTCAACTATCTTTTAGCACAAAGGAGCACAGATTCAACTCTGTGCTCCTTCTGGTTGTCTGAAGTCTTCACCCAATTAATCATTGTTGGAAGTTCCTGAGGCCAAGTCCTTTCTGAATTAGCACGAGACACAAAATCAATGGGTCCTTCAAGAGTCTATTGCCGATCTGTAGCACTTTGCATGGCCTCCAGCGCTGTTACAAGGTTTTGCGCACCTGAAACTGTCTCATCTAGTATCCATTTGGTGCTCAGTCTCCTGGTGCTCCTTTTGAAGGATGGATAGGCGTGTTTCCAAGTCAAGCCGAGCTTTCTTAGATCAGCCATTATCATCGTTCTGTGAATGGCCTTCATCTTTCATTCGTGACAAAATCACAAGACAGCACTAACGGTGCAAGATGTAGAAGAAAACAGAGATTTTTTAATAGACTCGAAAGAACCACTTCTTCACTCTAGCGCACAAGCAAACCCCCTCCTCATACATGAGGGTGTGCCGCCCAGTGGAAACACATTTCAGCAGCTTGTATGTGAAATTGAATTCTTTCAGTTACTACCCAAAACCTCACAAACATAGAGGCGGGTGGGAAGATAAATCGAAAGGTAGAAGGCAGATAGAAGGAGTCGCGGCTCTGTTTTTGTGTGCTACCTTATCTATGTGCGGATGCCAGTACTCGTCGTGTTGGGTCTTGGCTGCCGTACTGTTGATTCTGGAGAAGAAGGTGGGCTTGGTGAGGTACATCAGAGTCGGGTCCAAACCAAACGTCTCAGCAATGACTGTCTGGATTCGCCCACGCACATCTCTATCGGTGAAACACAGACACAACATATCAGTTTGAAAGAACGGACTTAATTACTTATGATTTAGAACCACAATGAGCAACTTCGGGCAACATCTTTCGAGTGTCAACTGCAGTTTAGCAGAAAAGAGTTTATGGGGACTGGCATTTATGCTGACACTGCAGGACTTCAGCTGCTCCCAGAAAATAGCTTGTGACAATATTTGACAATTTTCAGAGCAGGTATCACATTTTGGAGCAAAATTCAAAGAATGTGCAATAAATACATGGGTGCTTTTTCATTAAGGTTCCTTAGTCACCTGTAAAGCTGGAAATCCTCCTGTGTGAACACATCCCCGATCTGATCCCCAAAATACCTGCAGCCACATCACACAATCACAGACAGACAGTTGGAGACGCAGACAAAGCCAATCAGAAACACATGAGCAGACACAAACACAAGCACAGCAGCGGGGGGAAAGAGAGCAGACGAGATGGGATCAGTTAGCATAAATTAACGTTTCGCAGCACGGCACAGTGCACCATTACCCAGATGGGTGTGCCACCCAGTCATCCAAAAACAGCAGATAGTAAAAGTCTGACTGCTTCACATGTGGAAGTCCC
Organism: Centropyge bicolor; assembly: GCA_037975185.1. NCBI lineage: Eukaryota > Metazoa > Chordata > Actinopteri > Pomacanthidae > Centropyge > Centropyge bicolor. The sequence goes on along the minus strand of JBBMOC010000024.1, from coordinate 5,606,524 downwards.
AAGTGGGGGAGCATGAAGGGTGGGAGCGCTATCGTCATCACTTCCTGATTAAAATCAGTCAGATGGTCCCTGAGGATCCTGTGTCAGCCACCTGCCCGGTGGGACAGGGGAGAAATGGATGGGGGGGGGGCGGGTATAAGGCCGGGAGCGGGATAGAGGAAAGCGGCTGATCCAAAAAAAAAAAAAAAACTGGTGTCTGCTGGCAGTGATGAATGAGGGCTGTATGGGTCACTGGACCTGGAGAAGACTGGCTTCAGCAAGATTGATGACTAACTCCATATTTAGGTGGATACATCACTGCAAATTTTCCATATTATGCAGGATGTCATTTCTGCAGGCACAACAAAAGTGTAAACACAAAGAAAAGTAAAGACGTGGTGTACTCTCCCACCTGTAGATGTTGACGAACTGCTTTCCCATCGACAACGCTCCAGAGTGCAGGTCCAGTATGGAAGCCTGCAGGGGTCAAAAGAAAAACAAGAATTAGTCAAAATGACAAATCGGAAGGACAAATAAACGCTGGCTGTCAATGTACATGCATGGCACAGTCGTTGTTGCTCTCTTCCCTATGTGGTCTTTTCATGGTGTTCTCACTCTGCCCTTTACTTGTTATTGCTTGTCAACTCCTTTGGGACACTCCTGTTTTTCCACAAGCCAGAAAAAAAAGTCATTTTCTCAGAAGTCACCCTGTTGCTACCCCTCCCTTCACTTAAGTGTCTTAACAGCCCGTAAACAGTTCTTTTACTGGCTATGGACCAAGCCTGCTGGGGACAGAGAGCTGAGACTGGATCATGCCAGGGACATTCAGACGTCTCTGGACAAGAATATGAGTCCACATTTTATCTGGCAGAGCAGATCGTAAAGGTGAAGCTCTGCTTGTTGTACCAGGCTGCCTTCTAGTGTCCAGCGTGGTCCATTACAGCAGGGAGACAGACAATTGGAGCATATTGTAACCAGCTAAAATTTGGACAAATATGGACTTTTTGGGCTGATACTGGTGGCAATATTTTATTAACAGAAGGTGCCAATTTTTATGTAGAGAATGCAGATCCGCTAATGAAAACACTGTCACGGCAATAGTAATCTCATACACACAGTCCCCAACACATTTGGATTCGAAAATACACACTGTTGATTTTGCAAGGTGCAGTCGCTTATCTCAAAGTTGTATATACTTGTTAATGATTTCAGTTCATGTCAGTCTGCTTCTAAAGAATAAGGCTGGTGGTTTTTCATATGTTTCTTATTGTCAACAAATCCTATGATTAGGTCATAAATAGTCTGTGCCAAATCGCTTTGTTTCTCTTTAAGACATGTGCTATTGGCTTCTTTGGAATATCCAGAAAAGAAATATAAAAAGAAACAATATAGAAAAAGGAAAAACGATGAAGTAAAGCCCCAAGGCTGATCTCATTGTAATGGGCCACAAAAACAGAAATAAAAAGAAGAGAATAAATAACTGATTTACTCCATTTGCAGTTACATTCATTAGGATGAGTCACATATTATGAATCTAAATTTCTCAATCTTGGGATGCTGCATCACCTCCGGATGAGGAGTCCACTTCTTATTCTAATGACTAGAAATCGATACATAAGCACATTTGTAAAAACATCCAAGGAAGAAACTTTGAAAAGAAGGGAAAGATGACATGGTCACCTTGATATGATTTGGACTCTCTCAGTGTACAGAGGAAGCTGAGGTGTACAGTGCCAAAAATAATTATCACGCACAACAACAAAAAAAAGATTGCCCCTTACTTTTTAATGTTGTTAATGTTCACAATATTACCTTTGGAGAATTTGACCCACACCCTTGATAATCAAAGAATCGATAAACAGATCATATGCATGGTTCAGTCAATATTTTTGTCTGTTACGGTGGTCATTGCGTCAGTTTAGGCAATTAAAGAGTCATAAATTCTTGCTATGACTTGGCAGAAAGACATGACAGACTATGCTTTTGTCAAACCAATCACAGCTTGCTGTCTTTCATGACCCTTGTGATGTCATGGGGAAAGAGGCGCTAATGGCTGATTTCCAGGAACAAGAATGTAAACAAACAATTGCATCTGAAGCAATGTGTATGATACTGTCTGTCTTGTGAAGGGAAAAGCCTTAAAAAGGGAAATAAAAACAATTGTGACTTTTCCCCTGTTTTACATTTCCATCTCGCAGCAGCAAAAACATCATTCCTCTTTGCTTTGTAATGTATACAGTTATGCACGGAAGAGCACTCTGCGCCCCTATTGGTCCACGTTTGGAAGACTTGTGGAAGGCACTTTATAGGGGTTTGTTGACAATAAGAAAAAATACAGACACTGTTGTCTTAAATTAGCTACAAATACACTCGAAAATGTATCCAATTAATTTATTTAAAGAAAAGCTATGTCATCTTCAAAAAGAGACTGTTTGAAAAGTTGGTGCATTCAAGGATGTTTCAACATGTGAAACAAAAAAAAAAGACCAAATTCAAATGATCCTTTTAATTCTTGTTTGTCATCTTGACTTCATTTCAACAACACACCGCATCAGTGCGTTGCTTTTCAAACGACAACCATCAATGAATGTACCACAGTGGAGACTACAAAGCAATAAGAAAAAATGACGTACTACTGCATGAAAGGTCATTCTGAATTGTATTTTACGCTTTTCAAAATGGTCAGCAAAAAAGTTGACATATTAAGCTCTGCCTTCCTGTTCATTTATTTTGAACAGTTAAATTTGGAGCTGTACTTACTCCTCCTTCTGACCCAGCCAACGCCAGCCCTCTCTCAGCCAGCCTGTGTGTCAGAGACAGATAGCGTTTGAAAAGCGGCATTACAGAGACAGAAGACAGAGAATGGAAAAACAACTACAGAAGAAGAGGAGAAGGAGATTACTCAGCACTTTGCATGACAGCGTTTACCTCCTGAGGACCTGAGCTTCCTCCCTCGTCACCACGCTGTCTGTGACTGCACGGCCACACTTCTGAGGGGTGCATCCTGGGAGAGAGACATGTGAGAGAGGATTTGAAGATAACAGTAGAGAATCTCGGTGCAGTATGCTGCTCTGGTTTGGGTGTAGAGAGAGAAAGTGCAAGATAAGGAGTTTATTGGAGCCCTGCTCATTAATGCCACAAAACACAGGGCTTCCATCCGAGCTCTGAATGTTATTATTTATTGCTCGAGGCCTGTGCCTCCCGCTGTCTTTTCTTTAGACATTGAAGATGAGTTTGAACTTCCAGCAGCCTACATAATTAATAAGATAAATTTCCAATTTGTATTCTTCTTTCAGCCAAGAATAGCATCAAAACCGCTTCCAATTTCATAGGAGATGACGCAAACAGCTTTATGAAATACATATGGAAATGTGTGCATTAAAAGAAGCTGTGTTTGTTCTTTGATTTCAATTAGATAATAAATATTTAAGTAGAATATTTCATTAATATTCATTTCCTGCTTCTGTGTATTTCAAGCAAATGGAATGAGCTGTAATAAATAGCAGTTTTATTGGCCAAATGGAAACCAGCCACTGTCATTCACCAGCCTGCTCAAGAACTGCAACAGTTACTTGACCAAAATGAAATTAACTACTTTGCAACTATTTTGATTACTGATTAACTGTTCAATCAAATGTCAATTTTTGAGCAAAAATGCCAAACATTCTCTGGTGGTCTCAGTATTTGCTGCAGTTTTGTCCTATATAAAAGTGAGTATCTTCTAGTTTTGGACTGGTGGTTGGACAAAACATCTGAAGACGTCAGCTTGGGCTTTGGAATGTGTTTGATAGAGTGAACAATACTGAAAATGACACTCAATGCTAAACAACACACTCTCATTAGTTTTGTCAAGCACATTATCGTGATGATCAGCCCCCAAAAGTGTTATTCCAAACAACAGGAATCAAGCAAAGACATGTTGATGTCTAGATGCATTTTTAGAGGTACAGTCAGGTTGGGCACGTGTAACAAACATAGACTGTACTGGTACCAAACCAAGGAGCACAGACTTTTTTTTTTTTAAGTACTGTATAAAATTGGGCTTTAGAGGATTCATAGTTATATTAGATGCATTTTTCCTCAAACTACTTTAACTTCCTACTGTATACTGTTTTGAAGGGAAAGTTAGTCTTCTGTGTAAATGTTGTGTTTAACACAAATGTTGTGTTTAAATGTAAACACTTTACAGTCGAGCATGCCTCACGTCAGCATATACTCTGACCACAGTGAGTTGACACTGAAGTGTGCATGAGAGCTTCTGCCTTTAAGTGCACAAACAAAAGGGTTGGTATTTGGTGCTACACACTGCTCTCTTGGCTGGGAGTATCATTGAAGTTGGTCCATGTATCAAATGTGCAATTCTAAAGTACAAATAGAAATTTATGGTCAAGTAGTCTTGCGCTACACTGCCATCTAGTGGAATACTCCCACACTGTTTCTTACTGTTTGGGGAATCAAGAGAAAATGGTTTGAATTTAGTTTCCAAATGTTGATTAGAATAGAATTACATTATTTAACAAATCTTCTACTTGGAGTAGTTCCAGTTTTTCTGTGTTTGTTATGGCGATAATAGGAAGTCAAACAAATTCTTCTATCACGTAAAACTACAGAATGCCAGTGGAATCCAACACCACAAATGTGCTGCTGGATTAGCATGGTATTTATCAAGCAGGCTTGGTTTATCCCAACACAGTCATGTTTACACAGCAGAGAGGTGTCAACTGATTGCCTGACACAGTACAGTGCAAGGACCAGAGCCTCACCTGGATAGCGTTTGTAGTTCTCATAGTCTTCAGAGCACTGGACGGTGTAGACTCTGGGCTGGGAAGAGATCAGCTCACCTTGGCTGACCAGGGTTTCTGTGATCTCGCTGTCCAGAGAGGTCATGTACAGCCACATAGCTGCCACAAACACAGACAGGGCGACCAGCAGCAAGGCCACATGCCCTCGGGATCCTCTCCATGCAGATCCCTGCCGCAGTGCATTACCTCTGAGCAAGACAGAGAAGGTCCAGATGATCAACTGAATTTGACTGATTGCAATAATGTCCATTCCACACACTTAACTAAAATGAAGAAATGGTGAAAACATTACTCTTGATTTTCTATTTCTAATTTCATTTCTCAACTTTCTCTAAAAACCTATGAAAACCCTTGGGCACTTGAGTAGTTGCCAGGTGGTACAGGAAAAAAATGTGGCGCAGCTCAACTAATTTGTAAAAATAGAAAATATGATATAATTAAGATTTTAAAAAATATATACACATATTTGTGCTCAGGGTGAATAGATTATAAACAGGTAAAATAATAATATAAAAGTCCACCTTCTGCTACTCCAAGTAGTAGTAATATGAATGCATATGTGATTAATAAAAAAAAAAAAACAACTTAAGCAATTCATGATAATAACTAATAATACCTGCCGGGCATTCTGTTATCTAACCAGCTCCACCCTTAATGTGAAATCATCACCGTAAGGCTGGAACTAACAGTTAACATTGCAGATTAGTCTGAACAATTTCTTTTTAATTGATTAAAGCAATAGTGAACACCACTAACCTCATTAACACAGAGACACAGAAATACAGAAAAACAAACCTTATGAATGAATGCAGAAATACTGAATTAAAGAAATATAGAAATTAATAAATACATATATGTGCATGAATATGCATGTGCATGTCCATGTCAATGTGATACGTGGAGGTAGAAGATAGAAAGAACAAGCATTAGCATGTTGGGATCCTCTTCATACATTTACATGTATAAACACAGCATCAGTTTGACAGTACTATCAGTACTATTTTAGCTAGGTACTAAGTCAGACTGGTACCACGTGGTGGAAATGCAGCTTCTGCATGGTGACACTTACTTACCTGCCTGGCACATCATCTCCTTTCACCCTGCTCAGCTGCACACAGGCAGAACAGCAACATCATTTTATCCGCTTACCTTTTAATTTTCTTCTCTATTTCAGTGGCGTGCGATCCCTGCGCATTTCTCATTCGCAGTAGCGCCATTTCGACTCAAATATCTGAGTTGCAGCATCTACAAAATATCGTCAAACACGGTTATTCTTGCTTTGGCTGATCATTCCTTCAACCCCGCCAACAACTTGTACCATCACCTGAACCCCTCTTCACTTCCTGTTGGACCAGCATCGGCCAGCCCATTGGCTCTTCGGAAGAGAAAGCGGCGTTTTCATTGGACCACGTCCAGGTTCAGTTGAGTTCGACAACAACGCACAGCTTCACGAACGCAACTTAGGCTACGATACAGCTGCATCCTGATCCTGTATTTGATGCTCTAAGCTTCACAGAGTTTGAACTCTCACATCCTGCAGCGTGCTTTCTAACATCCATTGCTCTGCTCGCCGAGACTAAAGTAATCGATTACCTACACTGCGTTTGCACCGTGTTGACTGGAAGCGGTGGACAGGGGCGTTTCAGAATAATTGATCTGCCTCACAATAACATCCTCCTCTCAGTGGCAGCCCTCTGTATTATCCGATCTCTGCTTCCTGCTCTTCTCTACTGCCCAGGTGAGTCAAACAAATGATCAGATGTCCATCCACAGACATAAACACACACCTGTGACTGCTGTTCTTAATGTGAGGCTTTATTCATGCATGCAGTCTGGACCAGGCAGAATGACGTGTCCACCTTGGCCTAAAGGAAAGAAGCTGGTCCACCTGGATTTGAAAGGTGCCCCCCCGAGAGTAGACTACCTTCACAAGGTAAGAGCACAGCAGCTTCCCTCTGTGATCTGCTGCAGCACATATGCATGTATGTCTTATATGATTAATCATGTTTGCTGTGTGTCATCGCCTCAGCTGATCGAGAGGTTCTCTCAGCTGGGAGTGGATGGCCTGCTGGTGGAGTATGAGGACATGTTTCCTTATGAGGGGGAGCTGAAGCTGCTGCAGTCCACAACACAGCCTGCTTACAGGTGCAGTTTATGGCATAAACATTGGACTTTCTTAATATAATTGCATTCCTGATTTATGGACTGGGTGCGATTGTTTTCATCTGCCGCATCATGATGTGAGATCCTGTAATAAAATGATAGTGCTTCCCGTGCGGGGTAGAGATAAAAGTTAATGTGCAAGTGCATCATAAAATGCTCTGGCTCAGTAAGTCATGTCTGTTTACTGTATGCTCCATTTGCAGCCGAGAGGAGGTTCTGTCCATGCAGAAGTTTGCCAAATCTAAGGACATGGAGGTCATCCCACTGGTGCAGACATTTGGTCACATGGAGGTGAGGCAAACATCCTGCTTTCCTGTTCATAACTGTTTGTAATTGCTACAAAAGCCCAACTTTCAGATGCTCTTCAGTGTTTGTCCCTATTTCCACTGTCTCAGCGATCCGCTGTCCTCCCTTTTCTGTCACAGTTTGCGTTGAAGCACCGACCCATGTGGAGCCTGAGAGAGGTGCCTTATTGCGTGGGTACCCTGAATCCCCACAAAGAGGAGGGGGTGAAGCTGGTGATAGAGATGCTAAAGCAGGTGGTGAAGATGCATCCGGGCCTGAACACACTACACATAGGGGCAGATGAGGTAAGGACTGGTCTTTTGTTGCAGCTGATTCGCTGTGGTAAAAAATATAATTAATTCTCTCATGTCTTCATCTTCTACTCCTCAAGGTGTACATCCTCGGTGAGGGGGAGGAGTCCAAACTGTGGTTGGCCTCACCTGGACGCACAGTGGAGCAGCTTTTCCTAAGTCACGTGACCAAGGTGGCCAAGGCCATCAAGGAGACGTGGCCTCACATGACCATCATAATGTGGGATGATATGATGAGAGGCATGAGCCCGGATGTACTAGAAGGTGAGGTTGGTTCCCACTAAACCAGGAGATCACTGATAATTAATATAAATAAGAGTAGAGTTATTCCAATGACATAGGCAGAGGCGTTGTCGCAGTTTGAAGCTTTAAGATTTACTTTAATCTCATCATCAGGGGGAGGTGAAGGTGTTTGGAAACAGTAGCTAACAAAGTCAGTTTCTTGTAAGGATTTGGACACTGAGATCTCATGTAATCATGTAGCTGGCCAACATATCTTTTATGACATGATGCAGAATTACATGAGTTTACAGTCTCGACAGTGGTAATTTAGCAAAGTACATTTACTTTTACTTCATACTTCTACTCAACGACATTTTGGAGAAACCTGAACTTTTTAGACCACTACATTTATCTGACACCTGTAGATATGCCATTTGTTATTTTGCAAATTAGGATTTTACATATACATATAATCAAATAAAATCTGATGTTTTCTACAGATTAGACTATACTAAAACAGAATTTTATCAAATTGAAATTAGGTTTACTTTGACCAACTACAGCAATAAAATACTACTAATATAATATATAATAGAATGTAACTCGCCAGTGCAATTTTTCTACATTGTTGTTTTCATTATATGTTGTTTTTTTCCTTCTTCTTCTTATCCATGTGACAGCTAGTGGTCTAGTGGGACTCGTCCAGCCTATGTTGTGGGACTACACCCCTAATCTGGATGTGGACAAAACTGGTAGGAAGTGTATACTGTGGAAATTAGTATTCAAACATTGGGCTCTTCTTCATTTTCAAATGTCTGTAACATGTGTATAGCCTTGTTATTAGTGATGCATATTTTTTAATTGTGTTTCCCAGTGTCTCTGCTGGAGAAGTACTGCAGTGCCGGTATGTCAGACCTGTGGGTGGCCAGCTCCTTTAAAGGCTCCACCAGTGTTTACACCTGTGTTCCCAGCACACAGAGACATGTGGATAATCATCTGCAGTGGCTGAAGGTGGCTGCTTCTTTATCTGCTGGTGTAAACCTGCAGGGCATCGCCATCACAGGCTGGCAAAGGTAAGTATAAGAGGAGTTTTTCTTCTCTACTTTGTTTGTGCTAGTTTGGATGTGGTGAAGCCTGGAGGCTAGATGACTGGGCTTGTGATTGGATGATAACTAGTTTGAATCCAGGACTGTGTAACGCTTTCTGATGAGCATAAACCATGGCTACCTTGGACAAAGTGGCAGATTCTTTTCTCACATCTGTGCACTAAAGAGTGAGCAGGGCAATGCTGATACAGAGCACAGGCATCACAATACATACCAATATTTATGTACGATAAAGCTGCTGTTTGATGGATCCATCGGTTGCATTTGTTCTCGAAGTCATGTGATGTCACATCTGACTTGTGCATGTGCATATGCAGTCAACACAGAGCTTTTGACGTGATCCATTATTTTCTCACTAACAGGTATGACCACCTGTCTGTGCTGTGTGAGCTCATGCCTTTGGCTCTTCCATCACTAGCAGCCTGTCTCCAGACACTCAGCCATGGTCACTTCAGTGCTGAGGCTCAAAGCAAAGTAACTGAGAGCCTGGGTATTTCCTCAGTGGAAGTAGAGGACATGGGGAGGTGAGGCTCAACACTGTGTTACGATTACACTACACAGTCACAGTTTAATATCCAGGTATTTCCAGGTTAACAGGATTTTGTTCCATGTGACCTTCAGGACTTCTGCAGGCGACTCACTGTTCCCAGGAAGGAGGCTGGCTGAGTTAATTGTGGAGCTCAATACGCTGCTGAACTCAGAGGACATACGAATGTTTGAAAATGACATGTGAGTTAACTCAAGATTTCATCTCCAATGTCTCATCTACCTTAAAAGAATAATTTGACATTTTGGAAACTAAGCTTTTAATAGATCATTGGAGTTGTTGTCTTCATCATTAAACAATTGCCAATGAAAAACGAGTAATCCTGCTCCATCACAGAGGTCGTCACAACTTGTTCACAGAGTTCCTTCCTCACTCTCTGATTTATCATCTGGTGTTTCCCAGGTTTCCCCAGTTAAAGCAACTAGAGCAGGCAAAGGGGATATGAGGCCATTGACAGTCGACCAAATGAAACAAACTATGAAATTACAGATTTCTCTGAGTTTGAACATTGTTTGAAACAATTGAGGTGGTGCAAGTGCACAAATACAACATCAGTCTACTTGTTTTTAGAGAGTTTAATGTGGAAACCTAACATGATACCCCTTTAAAGGAATAGTTCAACATTTTGAGAGACACATTGAATTGCATGCTGTAACTTTTCAACAACAGTCATGAACACCCAAAAGTCCAGTGCCCTATTTAAAAAAGAAAAGAAAAAAAATGCTGCCTTTGGTTTTTGTACAGATTAAACAAACAAGTTAAAATCCATGAGCTTTATAGGTAATATATGGGTAACAGAATTAGTTATCTGAGGACAGAGCCATTCCATAACTGTTGCCACTTCATATTTAGTGTACAGACATGAAAGTGTTATTAAAATGTTGAACTTTTCCTTTTGGCCTTTGCAGAGATCTATATTCTGTGTATAAAAAACAGCTGATAAACTGTTTGCCTGCGCTGCTGTAGGTTTGTACGAGGATGGTTCAGCCCCTACCACCGACAGAGGAAGATGGTAACCCCTCTCATCACCATGCAGATTCACAGCCATGCCTCAACGTGAGAATTATTTGTTGTCTTACAGAGACACACTGCTTTGCCTTTCTGAAATGTGTTAAGAGCACTTGTTTGGTCTTTAACAGAATCCCTATCTCATTTTGTCTTCTCAGGTTTTTAACTACATTACAACAGAAGGCGGATGCCGTGAGAGAGGAGATGGTGCGTCTTTACCCAGACTCAACAGCCCAGGAGTGGATAGAGGAGCATGTCAGCCCTGTTGTAACCCCTTTACAAAGAATAACAGAGGATATTAGAGCCTGTGTGAAAGAGATGGTTCCATAGAATAATTAACTAGCTCAGAATCACACTGCTTTTTTGATGAACTGTGAAACTCTTATTCTCTCTTCTTCTTCTTCTTTTTTTTCTGCAAACAGCACTGAATTTAACAGGTCTGATTTTATGTGTAATTTTGCACTTACCCAAGAGCTGGTGTATTTAAATTACAAAAATTTTTGCTAGGAAAGGAAATAACATTAAAGGAAGACTTTGGTTTTACATAGAAAATAACTTTATATCATTCCTGAAAAAGTATCAAAGTAAACAAAGACAATAAAAAGCAATCAATTACAGTTACACAGCCCTGATTACATACAAAGAAAAAGATGTTTTCGACCAAAGCACCAAAGTGTTTGCCTGAGATTCAGTCTTTGGTTCACAAAAAGTACATGAATGTTTAAAGACAGGACAGCAACAGGCCAAATCATCTCACGCACAATTCACTCTTAATTGAGCCATGAAAATCCTTCATGCTTGATTACAGTTTTGCACATGCATTCATCTGGTTTGCGGACTGGGTATGAATAAACATGCACAAGGTGAGTATCAACTGGGTGGTTTGGAAAACTGTGGGAAAAGAACTTTCCATTGACTTAAAAACATAAACACTTATTAGTTCAGTAGGAAGGCACAGTAAATCTGTAATCTGGAGTGTATTCGCAAATAGTAATTAGCTTAGAAAGGGTAAGGCATGATATTCATTTACAGAGAGCGACATTTGCAGTACAATAACAAAGTCTCTTTTCTGTAATTCCTGGAATTGTTTTAGAAAACTTTGAATAAACTATTAAACATTTGCATGACAAAACTTATAATCTCGTGTTGTTTTCCATCCCAGTTCCCATGGAAATTAATAAAATAGTCTCCCAAGGCCTCCATAACCCTACCTGATATGTAAACAAATACAAGGAATGAAGACTAGGAGACACTGAGGATACTATATATCCTTGGTAATACATGCACATGCTAACAGTAGAACATGTGACTAAAACTGTCCTAAACTGTAATGCCTTAAAAATACCATGATGCCCCTAATTCAATCCCTCGAAAGTTACAGTGAAGTTGCAAGTCACAGATCAGATTTCCTCAGCTTCATCATCTGAATCACTGCTGTTGTCCAGAGAATCTTCCTCTTCCTCCTCCTCTCCATACTCTGCCTCTTCCTCCTGCTGCCTGCGTTGCTGCAGCTCCTCCAGCCCCAGGAAACGCTTCAGCAATGCAGCCACTGCCTCCACATCACTGACGGGTGGCAGAGGGAACAGTGGGAGAACAGGGATATACTATGTTATCCTGTAGTTACTTAATTCCACTAAGCATTTTGTTTGTTTTGCCTTTTCCTTCCTTCTGTTGCTTGGATTTAATAATAAAGACTTTGAATCCAGGTTTAAGAAAACAAATCATGATATGCAAAAAGTATAAAATGACTTCTGCAAACACACCATTGAAATTATATCTCCTTAAAAAGTTGATTCATCATTAGCATTCATTTTGACTCATGTTTCTGGGCACCTGATGAATGGAATATTGACTCTCCTTTGAGCTCAGTTTTGGTCTCCACTAACTCCTGAGAAAAATACGTGGATCTTTGGCTGCTGAATGTTCCACTATACTTACAAGCTAGTTGCTAACTGTGTCTGTCACAGTGGGGTTGAGAGCTGTGAGGGTGAATCACAACAGTAAGGTCATGAACCCAAGGAAGCTTAGACATTCCATTGAGCTAAGGGAAATACAGTTGGATGGTTATTATATGTGGGTTTATTAGAATGAGAGATATTTTACATTATACATAGTCATTTGATCCATTGTTAAAAATAATAATATTGATTCTAGCAGCTTTAAACTTAATTGATTTGGTGACACCAAGTGGCAAGTGTGTCTTAATAATGGAAGTTCCAGAAACTGGGGGCAGCAAAACAAGACATGCAACAGAAGAAGAGCAACTTCTGTATCAGTTTACCACACAGGGAAATAAGCCATTTTCTTAAAGGACCCATGATGTCATGTTTTTCAATAAAGAGGACAGTCAGCAATGTCATTCAACAGCATCATATTAAACGCATGATCAAATGTTGCCTTCCGCATTATGTAAAAGAGACAGAGCCAAGCAGCAACAATGCATTGAATGGCGACTGCTGAAAAAAAATCAGGCCTGATATATCAAAAAGGACGAGATATAACTAAAATTACAACTTTTATGTGTTGGGACTGTCAGCAGCAGATACCTACCCTCGTGCTCCTAGTGTGGCACTCTGAGTCAGGGGGTAAGAGAAACCTGCAGCCAGCCGCAACATCAGCAGGTAGCCCTTCCCCAAATAGCGAACCCTCTCTTCCTGGACACAGACGTCACACAGCTGTGTCAGATCCAGCACAACTGAAAGGGAGAAAGGAAACAAAACATAAGATCTAATATTCTGCTCTCTCAAACAGCTAATGGAGACTACTTTACTGACTAACCCACTCACTCTGCTATATTACCGACCTTTCTCTTGCCCCTTCCTCCATAACGTCAGGACTAAAGCGTACAAGCTAAAGCTCTTGAGCTCAATCAGGTTCTTGGTTTTGTCAAACACAGCTTCCTCCCATTCCTCCATGTTCTGCATGGCTACGAACAGACAGCCAGCCACGTAGAAAAGCTTCCAAAAGATACTGTCTGTGGGATTCACACAAAAAAGCGGAATGAGTTGCAGTGAGCAAATATGGAAATTTATGTTAATGGTGGGCTGCAAATGAACAGATTATGCAAATTCAGTTTGTGTACCTGAGCTGTAGTATGCAGCTGCCAACCCAACAGATGCTATACCTGTAATTAAATTGAGATGCTTATTATCTGGAGGCAATACAGGAAGAAAACTGAGGAGATGTTTTAATTACGTAGTTTGAACATATTGAGGGGATAGTGGATGGGGTAGTTTGGGATATTTATTAAATCTTTGAATATATAGATCTTATGAACATTTGCATATACTTACCCACAAGAAGAGACCAGGAACGAATGCCCGGGGATCTCTTCAGGTGGAGCAGGGTGAAGCTGTGCTCCTCTACTCTCATGTATCCCATCTGAACAGAGGCAAAAATGTGTATTTACTTTTTGCTTGTAGTGTCTAGGCAGGTAGATAGTTTGGGATGTATGCACCAAAGGTTTTGAGTCCATATCTGCCATTTCAACTTTCCCAGCAAATTTAGATTTTGACTTGTTATAGGACTAAAAGCACGGGAGTTTTTAATAACTCTAACTGCTTTATTATCTTATCTTAAGGCCCTGTCCTGACGAGCCATTTCAAGACATTGGATTGAGAGGGTTCATTTTCACACACTTCAAAAAAGAAGGTCAACGTATCATAAAAGAAGAAATGTTTGGCTCTATGGTCTGCTTTGATTTTGTATATTTTTGACTGCCTGAAGAAACACTTAAAGACAGACCCTCACTGTGTCTAAATCTAGTTTTAAGATCTTCATTATTTAATTTAATTAATAAATTTTTGAGCTTGTGTTACCTATTTCTGGATATTAATCAAACAACCACAAATCAAATCTTGGCCTAGGCAGAGTGGGACTAACACCCATCTCCCAGTTTCCCACGCAGGTTATTCCAGTCATGTTCTGCCCAGTCTGCCCAAAGCAATGTCCCACTGACTCAGGATAATCCAGTCACCTTACCAACAGCAATTTTTAATGGGACTCTTTTCTACCTGAAGAAATAGTCCCAAAACTGAAATCTGAAATGTTCTGATTGTCCAACGTTAGTACATTAAACTTTTGACATTTTTTATCCTTTGAGCAGCATAAATGAAAGTTCATTTACCTCCATTGTATTGGGGTGGGATCTCAGAGTCTCAGAGTAGGATTTCTAAACACCTCAGTGCATAAATCCCAAACTAGCCTTTCTGCATGGCTTCATATCACAAGAGGTAAGATGGAAAGATGGATTTTTTGCGATTTTGGTGAATTGACCCTTTAATTTGATTTGTAAACCCAAAAGACAGGAAAGATGCTCCTCCTGATGATGGTGTTTTGATGTGATCAATGTCTCACCAGAACTGTATAAAGATACCAACTATGAAGGATTTTGTATCACTTACCTTAACGTCTTCTTTCTTTCTCTAAACCGCCTTAAAGATTTAGCAAAAGGACATTTGTAGAAGGAAACACATGCAGAGAATTATAAGGAAGTTCTTTACATGTTATTGCAACAACTGTCCTGAATGGGTGACACTTCCTTCCTGTATCCGGCTGCTCTGATTGGACGTGTTCACTTTCACGCCTCCTTCAAAATAAAAACCTAAAGCGCAATAAATTCAGAGAAAATATGTGTTTGCATGTGTAGTCTGTTTACTACACAAGCCTTTCAATTTTCTATAACACAATAGAGTTCTTAAAACAAAAAACTCC
Source organism: Centropyge bicolor (assembly GCA_037975185.1). Lineage (NCBI taxonomy): Eukaryota > Metazoa > Chordata > Actinopteri > Pomacanthidae > Centropyge > Centropyge bicolor. The sequence continues at coordinate 5,591,388 of JBBMOC010000024.1, read as the reverse complement.
CGTTTTGTGCGAAACTAAGATCAAGGTTTACTTTATTTTGACAATAACCACTTTTAAGTCTTATTTTGTCACATACTTTGAAAACCAAAAACCTCTATCCAGGGAAGCTTGCTACATCTGGTAAATAAGACACTCCACATCAAACGGGAGTTTTCAAACCTTGACATATCACATTTTGTTAAATGTTGTGACATCTTTTTAATACTCGCACCAGGCAGCTTGAGAAACATTTAAGTCAAAGCTTCCGGAGCAGACAGCTACTGTGTTTGCGCATGCGCGTGGTTCGCCGGGGTGCACAATGGAGGCGGACGTATATAGACATGACTGGCTTGAATATTAGAAGCCTTTGAATGCGCTAGTTTGTTGACATAATCGCGGAGGTTCAAGAGAGCAGTGACTCACCGACAACAGACAACTGGAGCTGAAAGTGAACTGGTGCTGAGTAACAGTTCACCTGCTCTCCTGAGTCAGTGCTGCTGCCCTGCTGTCCTCTGCATTTGTTTCCATGTCTTTGTCCGAATAGAAACCGTCCGGTGAGTTACCTTAAAATTCGACCTTGCGATCTAAACACTGGGCCTGTCATGCTTTAACACCAACACACAGTTTAGCAAACACATCGACTTAATTACCCGACAGGAGAGAAAAAAGGCCTGGAGCGCATTATCTTAGTTTTTAATCGCACTGTTAGCTAAAATCAAACTTAGCTAATTGCACATTGCTGATGTTTTTAGCTAGAATTGAGCACGAGCTACAATAAAATGTTCACCACAGAGTCGCTGTTTTTCATATTTTACATCTTAGTAAAGTGGCATATTGCACTCATTATATAGTGCATTTTCACAGGATGCTGGCCTTCCAGCCCATACTTGTCTTTTTTTCCCTCATGCGAACATAAACTGATGTAATGACCTTTGTGGATGTTTTTGTTGGCACTGTATATATAATTAGCCTTATCCTTTTAAATTTTAATGACAGGATACCGGTCTGTGTTCATTGTCAATTTCCCATCATTATGGAGCTGTTGTGTTTATGATAAGTGTGCTGCTCGTGATAGGACAGAGGGGGCAGACAGACAGAGGAGGGTGGAGCTGACAACACAACATACAGCAGCAGGAACAGTCCTCATGCCAGTGCTTCAGAGGCAACTGTGAGGAAATGATCTGCACTGGGAAGCTCATGGTTGTCTGTCTATATATATCACCCTCAATTTACAGATAACCACAGAGGAAAATGTCAGAGGTCAGCATAGCAAAGCGCAAGGAGAAATGTGAGAACTGCACCAAACAGGTGAGTGTCTGCATCACTGCATCGCTTACATATCAGTTGACGCTCTTTTGCATGCAGAATTTGAAAAGCTTTGTCGCGCTGTCAATCGTGGACTTAATGACTGAAATACCACACACAGTGCAACAAGAAACAGAGTGATGACGGTGCCAACTCACACCTGGAGAGAGATGAAATTAATGGACAGGTAATGTCTGTTCACTCACCAGTTTTATTTATTACAGTTGTTCTGGCAAAATCCATTCTCATCAGGTTGTTCATTATAGCGCCACTCACAACTATTTTGTACATTAAAATGAGTTAACTAATCACACAGAGTACTATTCAGACAGTATAATATCTACTGCTGCTCTGCAGGAGATGTGTAAAATCTGAAAAATAATGATATCAGCTTGGCCTTAAAGACTATAAAGAGAGCCTTTGTTACAAACTGGAGGTTTGCATTTCCATTTACCAGGCATGGAAGGTTTTTAAAAAGTACTGTATTATGCAAAGTGTACAATCCAGTGACTAAAACTCAAGATATCTCAACCTCTGTTAGTATGATTTTTGATCATACTTTTCAAAATCTTTCTCTTGTGAGTAGAGAACTCTTTAGTCCACCTCCCAATTACTGGAATATTTAAAACTAATGTCTTTTAAAACCCTCCACCTAACACACTCCTTTTTTCCTCTAAGGTGCATGAAGGATCCCAGTTGCTGCTGAGTGCTTGTCTGTCCTGTGATGGCTGTCTATCCGAGGAGGAGAGCCTGAAGATTTCTCAACAGAGCCTGGAGGAAGTAGAACAGGTTCTGGCACTCAATAAGGTACAATGTGCAACCAAACCACCTCTGAAACCTGAGAAAGTTAGAGACTTGTCTTGTTACATTTTGAGCCATCCCTTACAGTGTTCCCATTGTTTCTCTGTTCCTGTCAGAAGTGTGACGTATCGAAACACAAGGTGCTGGTAGCATCAATATGTCCACAGTCTCTGCCTTTTTTTGCTGTCAAGTTTGGTTTGGATGTCACTGAGGCTGCTCAGAAGCTCTGTGGCTTCCTCAAGAGTTTAGGTGAGCAAGATGGGTTCATATATTGTCGATTAGCTGTCACATAAAAACTTTGCAAAATCTTTGCACAGTATTAAAGTGCTCTTTCATCTAGTTATTTGTAGTCTTGTTTTATTTTTTTTTCCATCTCATTCATTTCTCTTCATGCTCACTCTAAAGATTTATCTAGGTGAGGAGTTGTGGATGTCCCTTTTTGATTGAGTCAGTGTCTTTAGCCTCATTCAGTCTGAACAACCTAAATTAATTCTTTTTGTTTTGTTTTATTTAAGTTGTCATTACTACTGTGCAATTTAAAAAAAACATTCAAAATGTAGGAAATTAACTTCAAGAGACATTTCTCAGTTCTCCCTTTGTTCTCGGTATCTTTCCTCATCTCTCTGGGTTTTCCCTGCAGGTGTGCAGCATGTGTTCGACACCACTCTGGCAGCAGGTTTCAGTATCTTAGAGAGTCAGAAGGAGTTTATTCAGAGGTATCGCAGGAGGCACCATGACTCCCACGCCTTGCCCATGTTCACCTCCTCCTGCCCAGGTAAAACTCCCTTCCTCTTCACCCCTTCTCTCCCACTATATTCTCATCCCTCCTTTACTTTTTTTATTCCCCTCCTGTCAGGCAGAGTTTCTTGCCAGCTGAACTACACTCTACCTTAATATTTGCCTTTATTTTCATCTTTTTTGCCTCTTTCTGCTGCTGCTCCTCAGGTGTGTGACTGTACAGACACATAATTTGCTTGCTGTGTGCCGTGTGAGGGAGACAGCTTGTTTTAGAAGTAGAGATAGCAGTGGTGTGCTGGTGGGGAAAGATAGAAAGCTCATCTTTCACCACTCCCTTCATCAGCAAGAGTTAGGGACTTTCTTGGCCTCTCTTTTTTCCATTTCATTCAGTCTGTAATCTTTACCATTGCCCTTATGTGGTCTTCCTCAGAAAATGAAATTGTTGTGGGAACCAGAATGTTCATCCCTGACCAAATCAGGAAGTAATAACATATTATTCATTAAAATATTAGGTCATGACTTTGGAATTCCATGGAAAAGTTGTGAATTTTACACCAGGGACTGCTCTATCAGCATAGCTTGCTATACTGTATGTTTGTATACATTATTTGTTATGTTGTCATCTTTTGGCACTGTAAATGAAAATATTCAATCCCGGAGTGCAGATAGCATGTGTATGTGTATTTACAGGGTGGATCCGCTATTCAGAGCGTGTCCTGGGCAGTTTGGTCACCCCTCATATCTGCACAGCCAGGTCCCCTCAGCAGATCATGGGCTGTCTGGTAAAAGACTACTTCTCTAAACAGCAGGTGAGGATTACTGTCAGAACAGTCAAATTCATTTAGTTTGTCGGTGGTACTGCTGCACATTATTGACAACACTAATAGTTGTTGATACAGTGGCAGTAAAAGCTGGAGGTAAAAACAATGAGTTGTGTAAGTTGTGTGTGAACTTTCCTCTCTGATAAATATGATAGTTCAGATCAGTTAAGTAGACCCAACAACCTCACATTAACTGGGTGTGCAGATTATGAACAGAAATCTTAGGGGAAATACAGAGTCCAGTGTTGTTTAAAAAAATAAGGAAGTCAGTCAGACAGCCTGTCACAGGTGGTGATACGCTGGTTAAAGCTGAAGAATGTCACCGGAGTATTCATAACACACCACACCCAGTGCACTGGTATGACTATAAGCATAAAGGTACATGTTCTGTGATTCAGATCTAAAGGGAACAGAAAAGTAAGGCCGTCTGAGCCTATAGAAAATGTGTAAAAAGACAAGAAAGAATCTGCTTTATTGTATTGGTTTTCCTTCTGCCATGTCTCCCAACAGAAGCTGAGCCCAGAGAAAGTCTACCACGTGCTGGTGGCTCCCTGCTTTGATAAGAAACTGGAGGCTGTCAGAGAGGAGTTTTACAACAGCCTGCTGGAGACCAGAGATGTGGACTGTGTCCTCACTTCAGGTTCGATCCTCTGTATCTTGTACACTACTGCTTGGGGACGTATAGTGTTTACAGATGTTTTTTAGATGTTGTTTTGACCCCCAAATTATGCAGAGGTTTGGTTTCTCTGAGATCCAAATAGTGCATATACAGTAGGAGGATATAAGGTATTATATACCAAATAGATTTTATTATTACATTATCTTAAATTAATTTTCCTTGCATATTAATGAGTCTCAGGCATTTGAAAAGCATCTAGGAGGTCCATCTCCAGTCACATATATAGGCCCTAACTAACTAAGTATGAATGTAGAAATTATGCGTATCACCAGGCCAACAGGGTCCACATCCTCTTTTATTCTGTCCTGTTGAGACCCATCTGTTTTTGTCAAGATGCTTTTGAGTGAGGCAGCAGCTTGCACCTGGCATCACAATACACCTCGTGATCAGGTTTTGCTTCATTTGTATACTAAGACAAATTTATTTTGGTTTCAGTACCTCCCATTACAGTCTTAGTAAGTGACAATAATATGGAAATGTTTCAGTGACAGTGATTTATTTATTTATTGTTTCAGGGGAGATTTATTGCCTAATGGAACAAAGGAAGCTGTCAGTGGAGGAGCTGGACTCAGTTCCATTGGACCATGTGTGAGTAGATGGACTAGTTTAACTTCTACTTCAAATATCTTGTAAATGATGTTGTGTCTCTTTGATGGATAGAGTTTATCTAGTCTGTTTATATTATTATACTTTGCTACTACACATGATGATGGTTATTTTGCACCCCCCCTACTGTCACTACAGGCTAGGGGAGGCTGGAGACGTGGCGCTGGTGAGGCATGAGGGCCGAGGCTCTGAAGGCTTTCTAGAACACGTCTTCAAACATGCTGCCAAAGAGCTCTTTGGTCTGGACGTCCATGAGATCACATACAAGAACCTCAGGTGAGACGCAATGGGACCCTGAGACTTACTCTGGTGGGATATACAGCTCCCATGGAAGTCCAGCCATCCATCCCATGCTTTTTACTCCCCAGTTCCCTTTATCCTGAATAGTTCATCTCGATTGGTCCAGCATGCTTATCCTTGAGTGTAAATACTTGAGAGCAACATTGACTGTATCATAACGTCATAGCTTTTCATTGGGACATCAAATACCATTTTTTTGTCTGAAAACTCTCCTCCTGTGCACTATGTTGGTTTCTTAGGAACCGGGACTTCCAGGAGGTGACTCTGGAGCGGGACGGGGAAACTTTGCTGCAGTTTGCTGCCGTCTACGGTTTCAGGAACATCCAGACCGTGGTTCACCGAATGAGAAAGGGGCGTGTCCCTTACCAGCTGGTGGAGGTGCTGTCCTGCCCAGGAGGTAACCCCACAACTACCAACATGATTGTAAAGATAGTAGGGATCGGCGGCCAATATTCAGCATTTATTTTGACACATATCGGCATCTGAGAGCCGATAAGAGATCAATTTAAAACTGGGTTATTTTGGGTTGGATGCAGCCGGTACCATAAAACAGTACCATGTTTCGGTACATAAACGCATCATGGTGACTGTGAGGGAGTGGAAGAGTCCGTGATTTTCCATGCCGGACTTGAACACAGCATTGCACGCACAAGAGCGTAATGACGTCAGCAGTCGTGGCTTCCGTCAACAAAGCAAGCATGGCTGATAGCGGTCGAAGGTACGGCTCCACTTTTCAAAATGCGATGCAGATTACGCTCGCTCAGTATTTGTGACGCGAAGTGCGAGGCCAGCGGCAGGAATACTTCTACTCTGTTCCCTACATCTGAGGGAACACCTGGTTAAGCAAAAGATTTTTCTCAAGGCTGAAGAGTGCACGATTTTTGACAGCCTCAGATCTACAGCTACAACTCCTGCATTCAGCACCATTAGCAAGCCTGCATCCGTTAGCGACTCTACTATACCTTTATTTATTTTTACTCCATCCTCTTTTGCTCATTTGTTCTCTCTTTATAAGAGATGCTGCTGAACCTGGAAGCTCCCTGCACTTTTTGTTACAATTTTCAAACACAGATGTTGTTGCTTAAAGGCATAGAAACAAAGTTAAGTGCTGGAGTTCTTATTATTCAAAATTTTGAAACCAATATTTCCACTTTTACTGCAAATGAATATCGGCTCCAAATATCGGTTATCGGCCTCCTTGACTACTAACAATCGGTATCGGTATCTGCCCTGAAAAATCCATATCGGACGATCTCTAAGAGATAGCCACTGTTTTAAAATCAAATCCTGCCAATTATAGAAACGTTACCTGTAAATACTGCCATTCAGCTTGTATCTGCCATTGTAAGCCTTCTTGTGTCTCCTATGTGTCCACTCAGGGTGCTTGAGCGGCCGTGGTCAGGCAGAGAGTGAGGCGGGAGGACGTGTGGATAAAGCCCTGATCCAGCAGATGGAGGAGGCCTACAGCAGCCTGCCGGTCCGTCTCCCAGAGGTCAACCCCGCCCTGCACACCCTCTATCAAGACTGGCTGCAGGGCCAGGACTCAACACAGGCCAGCACACTCCTGCACACCCAGTATAGAAATCAGACTCAGATCCACACACAGCCCCCACACATGCAGTGGTGAGGAGAAGGTGAATGTTTTACTTTTAAGACATGATGGGAGTTGAATGGGGGATGCCTCTGGTTGATTCTGATTCTACTTGGACCATCTCATCATTCATACTGGAACCATGAGGGACAAGCCGAGGACTGCACTATGAACCCATAGAGCAATTCTTCCATTTGGCCACAGGGGGGTGATGTCTGTTTGTAACATTGGTGGATCACCTGTGCCAGGACGAATGAGGGTCCAGAGTCCAGTGAAAAACACACTTCCATTTTATGGAGTCTGAAGCAGTGATGTCAGTGAGCTGCAGACAATGGCTAATAAAAACATTAGGTACAAAGTCATCTGATCCACCGGCTGTTTTGAGAAAAGCCTGTAGCAAGTGTGAACTGTTTATGTCAATTTACAGAGAAATAAGCCACTGATGAAACATAACAACTGGAGCTCTTGAACTGAACTTGTGGATGCTGAATGTCCATTTGAGGAGTCTAATGTATTCCAGATATGTCCAATGAGAAACCTGCTGTTTTACCATATGTTAAAGTCGCCTCCACTGTTCTGTGCTGAAGACAAGACAATGTGTTTTCAAACTCATTGATAACTATGCAACAGTGCAATGGTCTTATCTCAAAACGGATAAGGCTGCTGTGTTCCAGGAGGTTAGAGGTCTTAATAACACTTAACAACCCGACAGTGTTTGCTTATGTGTAACTACCAGTCCAGTGTTTGCTTTATCCGTCCCAGTGAAGAGTCAGAGTAATTATTTTTTAATGGTACAACATGATTTCATTTTTATTATCATTTTGTTCCCATTTTACAAGCTAGCAATTTTAAGTTAAATGTTGTTTTTGTTCTTTGTTTTACAAGATCAAACATACATGTTAAGCACTAAAGTATTATTACAAATTAAGCATTGTCTCATTTCTCTGTCTCTGTGGATGATGTCATTGTTGACTGATCAGTGGCAGCCTCCTGTAGGCTTCCGACTCTTTAAAGTTTTTGGAATTTGCACTCAACAAAACTCGACAATTTTTAAAGTTCTAATGAAAACTTATCAAATGGAGGTTCAATTTAATTTTTAAATCCTAAAATCTAATTGAATATTTTGGGATTTTTGATTGTTGGTCAGACAAAACAAGCAGTCTGAGGACACACCTCTTTGCAAATTCTAATTGGCCTTTTTAAAAATATATTTTCTGATCATATACAGAGCAATAGATTGATCTAAAGAAATCATCACCATTGGCTTCCACAAAGGGATACTGGGGTCAATACAAAATATTGACAAAAATAAATAAATAAATATACAGATACACTTTATCGCTTTCACCCTCCAGTGAAGGGCCCACAAGAGTGCACGTTATCATGTTTGTCATGTAAGACCCTCTGAGTTCACTGTTGTGGGTTCAGGTTCAGGCTTGTTTGATCCACACATAAAGGATATTAAAACATGCCAGGCCATGACAGCCTCCTATACATCTGTAAGTTTTTAAAAATGTCTCTGGAATTAAGCATCTCCTTTAAATCCTATCACAGAAACAATATGAGCAATCTAGTCAGAGAGTAAAGAGTCACTTATCACTCTGGTTTTAATCAATAGACAAACTGATCGGGGTGACTTTAAGAAGAAAATCCCTACTACCGTAAAGGAATTTCCTCACTGTGGGACGAATAAAGGTTTATCTTATCTTATTTGCTCATTCAACCACCTTGTAGTAGTATTGGGTTTACTACACATGTAAATTCCCTCAGGCTCTGATCGTTCCTTTAGGGATGGAGCAGGAATTACCTGCTACTGTTACTTGTTGAACTGTCATCAGTGGAAAACAGGTTCAGGTAAACAGTCACTGGGCGAAAAAGAAAGTGCTTCTTTTACACACTGTTGTGCCAACAAAAATGTCTTATCAGTGCCAATCTTTAATCTACATCTACCCTCCCTCTTCCCTGACTTCAGCCCTCACTCAATGCAGACGTGTTCAGCTTCACGTCAACGACAGAAAATTCCCCCAGGTGTGGTTTGTGTGTGTTTAAATGTGGATCGTATACTGACATGGTTTCGAAATCATTTGGGAATTGTCACACCAGAAGGAGCAACTCTCTGAGGTAATTTCTTCTCTGTCTGTGTATTTATTTATATAAAAGTGTGCACTTGAGGAAATTAATGAGTCACTTGGAAGCTCATCAGGGTAATGGAGGATAGTGATCCAAATATGTTAGAAGTGAATATAAGCAGTTCATGGGAGTTTGCTGAGGGGCTGCAGTTAGTCTCTGTCGGTTACTTTTAAATAACTATTACTATTAGTACTATTCTGTGCTTGCATAAATCCTTTTTCATGCACAAAGACAACTTGTGGCTTTACATTGTTACAACTGACTGATGTTAATTGGAGGTGTGTTACGATAAAATCAAGGGTCATAACAATTTGTAGTTCTATTTGGAAACTGAACACAAATATATCATTAAGTTGATTAACTCTCAGTCTTTCTACATATCGCCTACCAACTGTAACAGTAGTTTATCCCAGGGTACAAGAAATGAAATGTGGTAGAAGCCTGCAGTTAATTGAACAAGTAGACACATCTAATAATAATCTAAAATTGTAACTTTCCACCACTGGTCTCAAATGGGACAGCAACAGATAATCACATTTTGATGAGTTGATTATAAATGCTTAATGAATGTGTGATAATGGAATATTAAAAGTAGAGGGGGAAAAAAAGACAAGACGTAATAACTTCAGGAATTTACAAAACAAATGTATCACAACAAAGCCCAAATTACGCATGTGTTGAAATGCATAGTTAGGAGATATCCTTAACCCAGAAGAACCCATGTTGACACAGGTGTGACATTTTGAATGCCCTAAACTCTTCTTCTCAGTTTTATGCTTGACCCCAACTCACGAGTGACATATACTAAACATCCTGGTGTGAAAGTGGTGTGACATGACTTCCCCAAAAATAGTGGTGTCACCTGTAGCAAAGGTGAAGGAAGTAATTAATTTCAAAAAGTTAGTTTTTCGATACTTTAAAACCCATTTAACAGTACAATACTTTAATAACATGTCCTGTGTTACATTTAACCTGGTCTGACCATATTTCTGGAACAAATTAATATAAAACAATAAATACAAATAGGCTATCATAATTTTTTTTATTATTATTAAATCAAAAATAGGAAATGTGTTCTATATGTTTCACTTGGCCTGTGGTATATCCCACATAACTTTCTATAAAGTTATGACATTGATCTAGGCTCAGTTAATGCAGAAAAAAAAAGTAGTTCAATCCAAACTGCTCTGTAATCAGGCACCCTGTCTGGAGGTGACACATCAGTCCTGGTAAAGTGTAATGAAAAATAAAGTACACAAATGTAGGGCTTAAAGATGAGTATTAATGCAACTACATTTTACCCAGTGGATCACATTATATCTCACAATCACTTATCTGTGATACAATAATCTGACACTTTAGGAAGTACAGTACGTTTACTTGCTTTTTTGCAGATTGCAGAGTTTATCACCTTTAAGTCTCACTGATGTGCATGTTCAGTCTAATTTGCTTGATCTGTACAACAGGCAGACTTGTTGGCAGGTTGTGGTTTTACAGGATGAGTTGTGTGAGGATTGTTTCTTGGCTGGGTGCAGTGATTACCTGGAGTCTCCACTGTTTTCCTGCTTACAAGAGGAGCCGATGTTGTTCGCCAACAAATCACACAACGCTTTGAATGGGAAATAGATCATTCACTGTCAAACTATCAATTATGACACAAGTCTGCAGTTCTCCTCATCTATACTGACCTTTGTAGATTCTTTCAGTCATGTGTTTTGTTTTAATTACCTGCAACTTTACTGTGTCTCTTCACTCATCATTCTCACCATTTTTGGCTACATCAGGCAGACTGATTTCACTGAAAAGCTCTTGTAAACCCGCTGTAGCTACTTGCTCAGCACCAAATGGCAGAAAGTCAACATTAGTGACTCGAACATATGAAAGCAGCCAGATATTTCCCTCAGGTGTTGGTGGAGACCTGAACAGAGTGAAAAAGTCAGAAAAGTGAATATTGGGTATATATTGATCAGAAGGGTGCAAAGAAGCAGGGTGATGTGTAAAGCATCATAACCTTGTCTGAATCAGATCATGATGAAATAAATATTCAACCTTAGATAAGTGACAGATTGAGATGCCTGCCCTAAAAGATTTGTATCTGACACTCTCCCCAGTCTGCTAGGCTGAGGCAGAGCAGTACAGGGGCCCTCCATTCTTAATGTCCTTTCTTTCCTTCCAGTTTCTGACAACAGAGGAACCTCCAGGATGTCCTGCCTGTGGATGTGTTTGAGTCTGCTCTATGCTGCTGCTTTTCTACAAAGCAGTGCGAAGGAAGAAGGTATTTTATTATATTGCTTGTACCAGAAATAAATATGCTGTAGACTGCAAATACATTATGAATTTTTTTTTTTTAATATTTGCCCTTTTTTCCCCATCCAGTCGTGTCACTGAAGTGCAACCAAACAGTGGAAGTTGTAGCTGGCGAAACGCTGACACTAAACTGCACTATCATTATCAATATGAAATCTCCAGATGAATGTATGGGTACAAATTATCTCTGGTATGCTAATAACAAACATAACATCATACCATGTCAAGGTGGACACAAGTGTGAATGGGATAATCGCACTTATGTGTCATTGACCATCGCAAATGTTGTGAAAGCTGAAAATTACACTGTCTACATATGGATGGACTGTGATGAGGAATACTCATCTATCACAGTACAAGTTAAACAGCCTCCCAACAGCACCATGGGTGAGTAGCTTTCACTGTCATAAAGTCTTCTAACGAATGTATGTGAATGACTGTATCATTATTATCCATTTCTATAAAGAGAAAGTCTTGTTTGGAAAAATTTGGATTTAATATGCATATTAAGATAAGTATATTTTATTTTGCCAGATACGCCTGAGTCATCAGAGGAGCCTGAGCAACCCACCAATTTCACCAGTTCCACCACCAATCCTGTGATACCTGCCATACTGTGTGTTCTCATCGTCCTAATTGTTTGTGGCATTTTGTTTGGAACTAAGAGAGGCAGAGAAATAGTCAAACGTGTCTTTAACCCTCATCTTGCATTTGGTCATACCCCCCCTTCCATGATCAAAAGTGAGATATCTCTGGATCTGCCTATCCATTTTGTTTTGAGAATTTGAACAGTCAAAGCAAGTAGAATCAAGGGGTGTCAGACAGAATAACACCAGGGGTGAATTTCATGGTATAATTTTGGATTAAGTTCAAAGATTGCGTTTGCTGTACATTACATTATACTATAAAAATGCTTGCCATGTAGGTTGTGTTTACTGGAGATGGAAATGCTTTAGTTAGTGTTGTAGCTGAGACTCTTCCCCTTCCAATGATGTATGGGATGTATAGATTTGATACAGGCAAGCCAGTGTTTGGTCAGTATACAGTCCGGACGCACCAGTCGGCCAGTCGACCAGTCGAAATGCAAGAGAAGGGGTTTTGTTGACATTAATTTTTAGATAATTGATTGGTAATTGTTAATTGATTTGTGCTTCAGTGTCAGTGTGTGTGTGTCACACTGTAATAATCACTTTTCTTCAGAATTTTCTTCAGGTCTTTTGTACAGATTGAGCCATGTGGATATGATGATTTGATTTTATTGAGCCCTGCGACAGACAGGTGACCTGTCCAGGGTGTCCCCCGCCTTCGCCCAAAGTCTGCAAAGGAGTAAGCGGTAGATAATGGATGGATTGATTTTATTGAAGAGTACTACTGGGTTTATAAAAACAGGCAAATCATGTCTTCTGCGGCTGTGAAGATAGCTTTCTTAGCATTACAATCAAATACCTTTATTAGACTCAAAGTGGATTTTTTGTGTCTTTTAAGAATAAAATATCAAGATATAATCTTTTCTATTTCATACATACTTCTTACTTGTTAAAACCTGCCTACTACATTATCCACAAAGCAATTTGAATGCCAACAGTTCAGATGGAGTTTTTGGTGTGTTGTGCTTATAGCCTCGAGCCACCAGTCTGCAGTAGAGATGAGTAGCTACAGATGCTGCAGAGGTCAGAAGTCATGTCACTTGAAGACATTTATCAGACTCCACACAGACCTAATAAAATGTTTTTAATGTGCAGTATGTGGACTATTGAGTTACATTATGGGTTCTATAGGGATTAATCATTTAAAGAACCTGATCTGTACTGCATTGGTTTTTTTCTTTTTGTTATATATTTGAATGTATAGATTTTTATGGAAGCTCAATTCATTCAGCAATAAAATGTAAATGTGACAGTAAATGTGATATTGTACACTGTGAAAGGAGTGAATAACATAGTATGCTGGATATTCTGTGTGTGGATTATGGTGCAGGTTAGTTTAACCATTGTACATGAAACATTTCTGGGTGATGGGAAATCTCTTTGAATAAAGGTTTTCTATGAATAAGCGCTTCCACATCTTTGATCTGATGCAGCACAACACAACACTCACGCACACAGCTGATTAACACCAACTAGCAACATATGTCAGTGTCACATTTCCTTTGCATACCTCACACCTCCTTTAAAGCATTCATGTGAGAGTCAGCCTGTCTGTTCGTCAGGCTGCTGCGTCTCAGGCATCAGAGTCTGTGGTAGCCTGCCTGCAGACCAGCTTGCGGGATGAAAGCCCACTGGTTCAGCTGTGTATTGGGATTGCTCTGCATGCCTGTTGAGGTAATACTCAGCACCTGGACAGGTGAGCATGTGTGTGTGTGACAGAGAGAGAAATTAGTGCAAAATATTATTAGGTTTTGGGTTTAAGATGCAGAAAAATGAAGATATTTTCAGTGATGAGTCTGAGTCATCTTTTCCTGTTTGCAGCCTCATCCTGTTTTTGCCCTCTGAGCAGTGTCTCTAAAGCGGTGGTCTAAAAATGATTCTGATTCTTTGCTTCAGTAAAAGTATTAATGCAATAGTGAATTGCAACTGAAAGTCCTTCATTCAGAATCCTGCTCGGTTAAAAGCCATTTTATCAACAAAATGTCTCAAAGAGTATCGAAAGTACTCATTCTATAGAAAAATGGCATTTCTGAGTGATACAATATCATTTTACTGTACTAAACTACCTGCCATAACAGCCTAAAAAGTACTAACTTTATTGAAATATTGGGGGGAAAAGTCATGTATGAAGTCTTTGGTGAAACTGCTAAGAACCTATCTGAAAAGTCCAAGTAGACACTACATTATTGTCAGAAATCACAAGCCAATTCAATTAAACACAATGTTAAATGTTAATACTGTTAAATAAGACATGTGTCACTTATTATTATTACAATTAATGTTACTTGTGATTCATGTTAAACATATTACGTCATTTTGTGTTGTACACAACTTTGTGTTTTGTTTGTGGAAAAGTGACTGGGCCACCACATCCTGGCTGTGTGGTGTGGTGTACAGGTACGCTGCATGAACAGTGTTGGTGAAGAAAAAATGCAGAGCATGCATTTTTGAAATTCTACTGTATGTGTTGCATGACATCTGGCCTTGACCTGTTGCATTTTGCAGTGTGCTTATTCTCATCTCTGTTTCCTCCAGGAGTCATACAAAGATTTTGAACTTTCAAACAAATGTGAACCAGTTTTTCTGCCTGAATCAATATGTACATTAAATCTAAGCTTCTTACAATTCTGCTGTTCTTTTGAAACCTTGAAATACTAATACAAAAAAGCACCAATGCATACAATGCTTTGCTAAAGATTAAACTCTTCAACATTGCAATCTATAAAGTAACTCGTAACTGTAGCTGTATAAATGTAGTGGAGTATAAAGTCCAATATATCCCTATGAAATGTAGTGGAGTTGAAGTATAAAGGTGTCATAAAAAGGAAATACTCAAGTAAGTACAAGTACCTACAAATTGCACTTTAATGTACATAGTTACTTTTCAACACTGTCTGAAACCATCTATCAGCCCTATATATGAATTCCCTTGAACAATTGTGTTTGAAATGGTCTTTGCCAATGCCTTTTCTTTTTAAGTTTCCACTAATATTATGACCTTCTGATGGCTATTTCTACACTTGGAGACTTCGAGTGAGGCAGTCAGTAACAATGCATCTCTCCCTGACAGTTTCTCAAGAGCCCTTGTCCACCTCTGTCGTGAGAATCAACTCATCGATAGAGATCACATGCTCCACAAATTTGTCCCACCCGATGGGGGTCTACCTACACAGGGGTTTCCATAGCAACAGGGATGTCGCTTATCTGGAGTTGCAAAATGGACAGGTCACTATAGATACAGAATTTACAGGACGAATTCGCATAATTCAGGACGAGCAGATCACGGAGGGCCATGGAATCACCTTGCAGCTGTCTCTGCTGGGGTTGACGGACACAGACTTGTTTTACTGCAGCTGGATATACTTCAATTCAGAGAAGGCAATGCAAGAAACCAAGTCCAGCACTGGCACCATTATCATCATCAGAGGTGAAAAGATACCAAACCCATCATTTGAGTTCAAACACTGTGCATTCACATCAAAAAAAAAAAAAGCTTTCGACTGACTTTTTTGCTTTTGGCTTTACTTTGTTCCTCACAGAGGGAGATCCCCAGGAAAGCTGCAAGGGCCACACTCAGGATCTCATCTATATTGTCTTGACTGTGGCAGCATTAATTTTGATCCTCTTCATTGGAGCACTGATCGTGAGATGCAAACGAGTAAGTAAACAGATGCACCTGCTCTCATAATCACAGAGGGACAATGGTGTTCCAATTAATATGTTTTCTTTGTGTTTGTACAGTTTAAAAAGAACTTCAGACCTGCCAGAGCTGTTAAACCATCCAGACCTGCAAGGCCTCCACATGTCTGTACTCAGCAGAGAGTTCATCATTGCACCTACTTGACCACATCTCCAATTACTATGGATTTCAGTCGTATTTTGTAATGCCAAGAGTCAATGTGATGATCATGATAAGAGATGAAGATACTTTGGAAAAGCTATCATTGATTTTATCGCACAGACCGTTTGTTAGAAATGACTGAAATGAGTCAGTAGCTCGCCTTACTTGTTCCACCAAGAAAAAGTGCTCTCCTCTTCATTTCCTGTTGTATACAAATTTGGGTTTTGTTTGCAGAAAGGTGATTGGGCCACCACATCCTGGCTGATGTGTGCTGTACAGGTACGCTGCGTGTGAGCAGTGTTAGCGAAGAAAAACTGCAGAACATGCATTTTTGTGATTCTACTGTCTGTGTTGCTTGACCTGTTGCGCTCTGCAGTGTGCTTATTCTGTGTTTCCTCTGTTTGTCATACAAAGATTGTGAACTTTCAAAACAAATGCGAACCAGTTCTCATGCCTGATTTGATATGTACATTAAATCTCAGCTTCTTACAATTGTGCTCTTCCTTTGACTACTAAACACCTCTGCATCCTTATCCTGGGGGAAGAAGAGAAAATCCACCTGAAAATAGCATTCTCATTGACATCATTCACACATGTCTTGATGTTAAATATTACTGTTAAATACACTTTTAAATACAGTGCTTTACTAAATGTTGAACTTTTCAACATTGTGATCTGTAAAAAGTATAAAGTTTTTTCCCTATGAAATGTAGTGGGCTAGAAGTATAAATGTGGAATAAAAAAAATGAAAAACAAAATGAAAATACTCAAGTAAAGTACAAATACTTAAAAATTGTACTTTAATCTACTTAGTTAATTTCCACCACTTTCTGAAACCATCTATTATGAACTTTCAAGCAAACGTGAACCCAGCCTGATTTGACATGGATATTAAATCTAAGCTTCTTCCAATTTTGCTCTCCCATTCCTTTTTCTAAAAGCAATACAAATAAAATAAAGTCTTGTGTTACAAATACAAGATACTCACTTAGTAAAAGCTAATAACTTCAGCAGTGCGTCTAAAGATGTTCTTGCGGAACCAACGTACTATGTGGTCTGTGCTTCACGAACTGTTTTGGGTGTAACACAAGGTGCAGCCTTGGAAACTGTCTGTTATGGTGGTAGTGCTGTAACTATGTGATAAAGTCAATAATTGTTGAAAAATCAAACCTGGTTCGTAACGCGTTAATGCAGCTAGCTGTTAGCATCAGTTAGCTAGTCGAGAGAAAAGCAGCCGAGAGAGACAGACGGCTTTCACCTTGGCTTTTTGCTCTCAGTCCTGCTGACTGTCCAAAGCTCAGAGCAGAGACAGCCATGCACAGCTGGTTATCAAACAGCAGGACAACAACCCAGCGGATCTGACTATTTCTTGGTGTAAATCCAGGCACCTTGTCTGTAGCCGGGAGAGAAGATGAGCGGCCATAGACTGTTGTTTTCCGGGTTGAGCTTGTGGAAGTCAGGGAGAAGTACATGGATAAGTCGACTTCATGATGGTGAGACCCTCTGAAACATATTAATGCTGAATATGAAGCCCTAGTTCTGTCAGCGTTAGTGTTCCTGTATGGAGGCGACCCGCGCCAAACCCTGTACAGAAATGAGTCAATTATTATTTGTCTAAGTTCCCTTTCATCCAAGCTGCACACTTGCTGGATAAGATGTGAAACTTTTAACAAGGTGACTTCACACAGCAATTCGGCATATACCCAACCAGCACTTATACAGCCACTTCACTTATATCAGCATGATATAATGTTCTATAACTCTTGTAACAGAACAGTGGTTGTAGTCCAGAATAACCTTTCCCCTGGCTGTGTGTGAACTGAATAAGATGTTTCCTCAATAAGATGTTTTACCCAAAGTTCAGATCTGTCTGTTCATTGCAATTCCAAATCCCATTCTCTGCTGATTCTGTAGGTGTGAATAGTGCATCCTTTTCCTCCTGTTGCCCAAAGGTGTGCATCGTTGGCAGCGGTCCAGCAGGTTTCTACACGGCACAGCATTTGGTCAAGGTACTTCCCGCAACCAATTAGGATTGGATGATATGAATTAAGTTTTTTGTCATGTTGATATACAGTATATTGTGAAAAGGTAAAATTTCATGAAGATTACAACCTGTTTTGGGATTAAAAAGTAACCAGATATATTAAACACCTGACAAATCAAGAAACTTTTGACCAAGAAACTAATGAACTGATTGTTGATTTGGACAAATTCATATAATTTTTTCATATTGTCCATCCTAACAGACATCAAGGTCTTATCCCTGCATTTTTCATTCCTTCATTGTACTGTGATCCTCAACTTTATCTGCTTCACCAATATAAACTTTTTCTTTATACCTTCACATTCATTTTGTTGAAGGAAAAACAATCAGTACTAGCATGTTAGTGTCTTACTCTAATACTCTATCATTATGTTCTTTATTGAGGAAGAAAACGGCAGTCTACAACTTGTGCATTACAATGTACATTTCTTTATCTGTCCTATATTTCAAATGATATTTAGGCAGTTAAGCTATTTCAAGATCATTTCAATAAGGTATTTCAGCTTGGCCAAAAAGAAAATGTTTCTTCCAAGAAATTCTGGCGTTTTATTTATTTATTTATTTATTTTTGAATATTCAGGACTAAAAATGTTCATTTGTAAAGGTATGTATTGTTGGTTTGGCACTTAATATTGACTGCATGTAGTTTCAACCTTTAACCCACAGGTCCATCTAGAATAAACAATGACATCAGAGCAAAAGAAAGGGTACCTGTCACACCCTATCTGATTGAATCACTTGATGCCTTTGAAATAGATGTTCATTCTTTCAATCACACAGGGCTGCTATACGTAGAAGAGGAAATAAATTTCACACCAAGCTGATATTTTTGAGTCACCCAGCTATGTCAGTACGCTATATGAAATGGTTAATACAGCTGCATCTTTAGCTGAGCACCTGGAATTGACCATCATGACCTCCATTATATCCTCTGAACTGTCATCTCTTTCCCAGATTAGATCAATTAATAAAAATTAATGTGAAGTATCATTTTGAGCTAAATGTCATATTCATATCACGTATTCACAATGGTAATTCCAACGTGCAGTAAATATAATGGTTCCTAGGTTCACTGTCTTAGTATAGTGTATTAACATGCTATCATGTGCTAATTAGCATTGCACACAAAGCAAGGTTGAGGCTGACGGGAATATTGTTAGTAAGTATTTGACAAGGAAAACTTAGGGAATTGCCACAGTTCATCCTAAGGGGAGCATCAATGTGTGTACCTAATTTCATTGCAATCCATCCAATGTTGTTGAAACATTTTTCATTTCAGTGTCATGTTACAACTGTAAAAGGATTCCATTTTACATGCTGTGCCTCTCTTCCCCTTTCATCCCTCCAGGCCCGTCAAGATGTTGAGGTGGACATTTATGAGCGGTTGCCCGTCCCCTTCGGCCTGGTCAGGTTTGGGGTGGCCCCTGATCATCCTGAAGTCAAGGTCTCTAATCCTAAATAGACGTGTGACAACAGAGAACTTTCTCCACACTGTTTGGGTGTTTACAGTTCTGATTTGTTTTCATGCAGTGTGACCTATGTGAAACAGCTTTCATTATGCTGACTTTATTGTTTGTCCTCTCAGATGGATGAGGAGGATTGTTATTTGGAAAAGCAAACTTAACAGTAATTCCAGTTCTGCAGCATGTCGATTACACCAATTGGCACATTTGGATGAAAACAAAACTCAGTCATAACCTCAGGCAAACCTGTTTATGAAAGTACTTTGTGGTAGTGTATAACAGTTTAGACAATCACTGCGGTATAACTGCCTCGAAACTCCCTGGCACCAATAATATGTCAATAATGTAAACATGTCAGGCAGGAAGCAAACTTTGCAAATAACATGCTTTTTTTTGTTTTACATCTGTACAGAGTCAGACTCGCTGTTTCCTCCATTTCAATTCTTTATGGTTAACTGAGCTAATTTTCACATCTAACTCTCAGCAAGAAGGAAATGTTTCCTAAAATATCCAACCATTGCTTTAAAGGTGTTCACAGAAACATATTTAACAAGACTAAAGTATTAAATGAACTTCAGTTAACATTTGCTTTTTCATACAGAAGAAATTGAATTATTTTGCACTGTTTTCTTCTAAACGGACATGACACAAGGAGAGGTGGTAATCATCATTTGGAATGACACCGCCAGTTCCAGTTGCCAAAAGAAAGCATTTTTCTCAGAATTCGTTATTGGATTTTTGTTTGTTTTCCCATTATAAGGAGCATTTGCTTTCTTGTCCGATTGTGAGTTTTCCTCACTAATGGACAAATAAAGGGTTATCTTATCTTATAGTTGGCCTTAGTTTGAATTATAGTGTCACTTGCACTCCTCCAGTTTTTGCTTGCCATTCAGTGTGTACATTCACGTAGGTAATCGCTTTCTGCAGAAATCTCACCGTGAGAAACTTGCTTTTCTTAATCAAGATAGGGGATCAGAGAAACCTGCTTTGCTAGAGTATGCAGACTGTTGGGGCTAGGCAGGGAACACAAAGTGCAGACACAGGGTGGATGTGGATGGTGACCAGGGAAGGCGTTTGAATGAGGCGAGCAGCGAGTCTTTGTTCTGAAACAGGGGGGAGATGTGGCAGGAGGCTGGTCAGAGAGTGCTGAAGCAGAGTCTATATTCTGGCGATGAATGGATGGCTGAACCGGTCTTAAATAGCAGGAGGTGCGTGATTAGTTGCAGGTGGCTCAGCCTCCTGCTCAGCTGTCACCACTCTGCAATCACAACCACAGCCCCAGTCACAACCACACCCACACCACACACAGAGAGAAGGAGAGAGACAGCAGAGTGTCGAATTGATGTCAGACAAAAAGTGAATCGTGAATAAAATGAAATTAGCCACTACAAAATCTATATAGATTGGTTTCGATCGCAGATCTTTTGACCATTTGTAAAATTATAGTGTGCTTTCACTATATAGTCTGTGCTCTCATGGTGCCATCAGTCCAGCACACACAAATTAATGAGCAAAGATGCTCCTCATAACTCCAGAACTATCACCCCATTTTTACATTTTCTTCAGTATCAAAATAATTCAGTGATAGTTCTCTGTACTTTCATTGGTACATGACAAGGAGGAGGAGCTATAAAACTCATTTTTGTGTTTTTGTTTAAATAATTCTGTTTTTTTTTCTCTTGCCAGAATGTCATCAACACATTCACACAGACAGCCAAACATTCACGTTGTAGTTTTTTTGGTAATGTGAATGTGGGGAAGGATGTGAGCGTTGAAGAGTTGCAGCAAGCCTACCATGCAGTCGTGCTGGTAAGAACGTGAAATCACACTGCTGTGCCAGTACAGTAAAATCATCATTGAATAAAAATTGTCCGCATGATGTGTTTTGTGAGTGTGCATACGTGCAAAGGCATCTTTGTTTTTTGTATATTTCATGGTAGAGTTACGGGGCAGAGGGAAACAGGAGGATGGGGGTGCCAGGAGAAGACCTGGCAGGTGTGTACTCTGCCAAGGATTTCGTGGGGTGGTATAATGGGCTGCCTAACTGTCGAGAGGTATGCATTAGACCATGTAAACGATTATCAGATCAGTCAGACCTTTTCTGGAATTTTTTTTCTTCCAGTTCTACTTCTTTATTGTCAAATCACAGTTTCGTTCTATTATCTTTTCCATCCAGCTGAGTCCAGACCTGAGTTGTGAAACAGCAGTCATTCTGGGACAAGGCAATGTGGCCTTGGATGTTGCAAGAATCCTGCTGTCTCCCATTGACATTTTGAAGGTGAGAAACACACAGCTGTGGTTTTATAAGATAACAACAGAGTAGTAAATGTACACCAAAAAAGCACAGCAACCACACAGCATGATATCATATGTATAAAACCAATAAGACATGTAATGAAGAGAACAGTTTCTAGTCTTTCAACAGCAAATCTTGTTATACCAGATCACTAATTACAAAGTGTGTGTTGTTGATAACCTGAGGGGATTTGATTGTATCTGTTAAAATGATCTAATAAGCCAAATTGTAATGCCTATGGTTGTGCTTTATATGAAATAGAGCTGGTTTGGGAGATTGAGCTCAGTCCATGTTCAGACAAGTCAAGGCGACCGCTTACAGAACCTTCCCTTCATCAGCAGGGCATTAACATTTTATATACCACTTTTTTTATATTGCAGAAGACTGACATCACCCAGCCAGCATTAGAAGCTCTGGCAGAGAGTCAAGTACGGAGAGTACTAATTGTGGGAAGGCGTGGCCCCATGCAGATTGCTTGCACAATCAAGGTGTGTGTCAGAAGAGAACATTAGTTAGAAAGAAAGAAACAAAGAGAGAAATATAAACTGTTCACTGTTAAATATTGTCCTTTTAAAAGTAAAAAAAAATCTAATTTGCACCAATTAGAAATGCAACATGTGGACTACTGCTTGGGACAGTATCCAAAATCAAAATCTGTTCAAGGTTCGAATAGTAAAATTATTACCCAGACTTTCCCTGGTTCAACTTTGACCTACTGTAGTTGGGCAATGAGGAATTTTCACCAGTATTTCAAGTGCAACCGCTTCATCAACCACTGTCATGTTGGTAAGTATGTTATGTTAAGTAGCAGTACCACATAAAAGTGGATATCACTACATTTTTTTCATACAATTCAAATGTTAGTGTTCCAACTGTTACCACCAGCAAAAGTTTGGCCATTTAAAAGGCCATCAACCATTAACCTCTTACTCTCAGCTATCTCTTTTTAACCATATATCCATTGCTTTTGTTTATCTATTACTTTTAGCTGGTTAATTCAAACCATTTCATCCATTACTTTTTTCTAATTATTTCTTCTCTACTCACTTGCGGGTTTTACACATATCAGTAATTACAGTGAAGGGTGCAATGTTACCAGAGCCAACAGAAATGATGGCTAAAACTAGGAAACTCTGAGCCAAGTTGATCCAAGTAAACCAGACTTATTCTTTAACCTCACCATAGTCATTCACTAACAGAGACACCTTCTTCCAGCTTTAAATGATTTTCTAGTCAAGCCCAGCCATCCCAGCTCTATTCCTCATGTCTACAGGAGCTTAGAGAAATGCTGAACCTGCCAGACACCAGACCTGAGCTGCTGGCGGCTGATTTTGAGGGTGTCGCAGAGGCTGTTAAAGGTAATGAATTACATTCTGTCTCTTTTTTTTTTCTTTTTGAGGATGGCACTTCCTTTTTACTGCCTCTTCAGTCTGCTCTTCAACTTGAGCTAGGTAGATGTACACTGAGTTAAGGCATTGCAATAGACAAATATATACAAAAATAACATATTTACATATGCAATACAGAATAAGAAGAGTCAAAGTTGTGTTGTTGTTTTTTTTGCCAAACTTGCAATACAGAACATGCAAAATAACTGAGTTCAACAGAAATACGACCTTGACCTTTTCAGAGCCAAAGAAGGAAGGAAGAAATGTATGCTGTGGTTAACAGCAGGAACATACTTATAGACCTATAGTATACACAGTGAGGTGAATAGAAACTGTAAAGAAGTAAATGCAGATGTTGTTAGGTGTTCTGTAGTCTCAAAGTTTTTCTGCTGGTGTAAGAAACTGCACATTAAGAAAAAAACGCCATCCTCATTCTTGCTACAGAAATGACATTGAGCTGACTGAGTGTGCTTAGTGTGTTCCGGCATATAGTGATAACAGCCTCCTTGCCCGTGTTCATGGCTAATTATGAGAACCTTGATCTAATCTCTTTTTATCATGATAAGCAGTGAGTGAAGAATGATCTTAGAAACTGGTGGTTTGTGTCTGTCTCCAAACATACGCTGTCAGTGATAAGATTACCAACACTGCTGCGATGACTGGTTCGTGGTTACATCAGAAACGTTGCACTTACAGGAAATTTATGAAGGCCAGAGACTTTCAGCATATTTACAAAAAAAGATTGCTGGTTTCACAGCAGACAGTTAAGATTCTGACGTTTCTCTCAGTCATGTGGGTGTGTAGTTCCTTGTATGGATTTCTGATAACTGGCATTTTGTATGTGTAAACACATCTGCACATATGCACACATTTTCACAGACACACCTACACACTTTTTCCATATTTATTTTAAGATGGCAGGGACTACATGACCAAGCATGCATTTCCAGTAAAATATGAACACATACATAGATGGAAACAAACATATGCACAAACACATAATGATATATGATAGTGATTTAGTTTTGCCAACTATGTTGAGTCTTAGTCCTGAGATTAGACATCTGTCAATTATTAATTTAGTCTGATATTTATCGAAGAAAAAAAAAACCCAAGTTGTATGAATGTTGGATTTTATTTACTTACTTATTTTTGCCGTGGTCTGTTTGTTTCTTCATATCTGTCCATCCCATCACCATGTCCATATCAAGACTGATTATGTTATGCACTAAAAAAAAAAAAAATCCAATATATCATCAAAAGATTTCTTCAAAGTCCCAAATATCAACATTGGCTGCCCTATAACAAATACGCAAAGCCATTCAGCATAGAAGTTAATGCTCACCAATGTAAATA
This sequence comes from Centropyge bicolor, assembly GCA_037975185.1. NCBI lineage: Eukaryota > Metazoa > Chordata > Actinopteri > Pomacanthidae > Centropyge > Centropyge bicolor. The sequence continues at coordinate 5,567,096 of JBBMOC010000024.1, read as the reverse complement.
AGGAAAAAGTGAGGAAAAAACATTTAGAATCAGAAATGTTCTTAAAGCCAACAGATGCTCATTTTAAGCATAAGTATCTGTCCTCTGTCAGATTTGCCGAGGCCCAGGAAGCGTCTGACAGAGCTGATGTTGAAGACAGCCCTGGAGATCCCAGGAGAGAAAGAGCAGGAGAGACGAAACAAGGCCTCCCGCGCGTGGGCCTTTCGATTCTTCCGGAGCCCCGTTGAAATCCTGGCCAACCCTGACAACAACAGAACAGCTGCCATCCGACTGGCGGTCAACAGGCTGGAGGTATGCAGTCCTATATGTAGCCATGTGCAGCTACTTAGTACATTGGCCTGGTTAAAGTTGGTTGCCTCTGTGTGAGCAGGATTCAGGTGAGAGCGCCCGGGCAGTGCTCACCGGAGAAGTGGAGGATGTGACCTGCGGCCTGGTCATTAGCAGTATCGGCTACAAGAGTCTTCCCATCGATCCATCTGTGCCATTTGACTCCCAAAAAGCTATCGTCCCAAACAGCATGGGCCGTGTTCAACAAGCTGCAGGTACTCTGCAAACACCATAAAGAACAAGCTCGCTTAGCAAGGTACAACGTCTAACTGAAAACATGTAGTGAGCAAGTCTTTCTTTCCAGGTCTATATTGCAGTGGCTGGCTAAAAACAGGCCCCACTGGGGTGATAGCCACCACGATGAACAATAGTTTTGACACTGCACGATCTTTGGTGGAGGACATGGACTCAGGAGCGTTGGATGTGTCTGCTGCCAAGCCTGGTTCACAAAGCATCAGTGGCCTTTTGGAAAAGAGAGGTACTCTAATGAACAACTATGAACTCTGAAAACTCCCTTCTCAATATTTGCATTGAGTACATTTGTTAGATGTCTAGGACGCGCTATGTATTTTGGTGAGTTACACTGACTTGCAACCGAAACTTTCAAGAAAAATCCACAAGGCACCTTTGAGTCAGCCTGTTAAATCTTTGTGTAAACACCCTCTATTGTCAGTCAGAGCATGTGCAATAACTTGTTACAGAAGGGAAAACGATAGTATCTTCACTGTTCATACCAGCGGAAGATTATCAAGTTCAAATGATCAGAGCAATCACAATATGTTATTTCAGATTTTTTGAGAGGCAGCTGTTAAAATCCAAATTTATTTCAGTCACAATAATCCACCTCTTGCCCGGCTTGACTGTATTAACCTCAGCTGACAACAGTCAACATTTAGTCCATATTCTGTTCCCAAACTATGAACTCTAAAAACTCCTTTCACATTATTTGCATTAAGTGCATTTGTTAGACATCAATGTATCAAACACACAATGTACTTTGGTGAGTAACACTGATGAATAACAGAAACCTACCACACAAGAAAACTCCAAGGAGCACCTTTGACTCATTCTTTTGAATATTGTATCAACACCTTCCACTGTCCGTCAGAGCACATACAATAGCTTGTTATTACAGAAGGGAAAATGAGGCCAGGGCCTGTTGAAAATGACTGCTGACTTTTCCTGTTGGGAAAGTCATTCAAACTACTACAAAGAGACTTACAACTTAATGTGAGAGATGCAAAATGACAACAGAGTATGACTATAGAGAGACTGAAAATGAGACATGAGACAAACACAAAGAGCCTCAAAAAAAACAACAAATGAGGCAGCCACGTTGTATGAAGTTATTGCCTGGGTACAGATGGTAGGTCCATTGTCTCATTACCCATCCATGATTTATTCTGCATGTCTCTTGACGCAAATACCCTGAGGGGGCACAAAAGCTTCTACATGTATTGATCAAACTCCTAAAGTCATAATAACAATTGTCAATTTCCCGGAGGGAACCTCCCAAAGGGATTAATAAAGTACTCTGTCTGTCTGTCTGTCTGTACTCTGTCTGTAACAAGGGGAAAAAATGCAAACACAAATGTCACCATGTCAGATTTCACAACTTAGCTGGAGCATGTAGATTTGGACTAGTTGTTGTCACTGGCCATGTTACACAGCTACTGTCATAAAATGAAAATGAATAAACAACAACTTTTCTTCTAGCCATGTCATTATCACAGCAAGTGCCAACACATCACTCTTTCTCTGTCACTTGCACGCACCCCTTATTTTTCCAACAGAAGGATGTTACAAACCTCAGATAATTTCTTGTATTTGTGAAATCATTATGGCAAGTGTCATCACGTTGCTCTCTCTATACACATGAACAAAACACAAGTTTCCCAAGGGAAAGAAAAATGCTTGGTGCCAATGCCCTGGGGGGGGGCTCAGGGACATAACACGTCATGCTGATCGAAACCAAAGGAATGTGATTCTGCTTTCGGTTCATTGTAATGAATACAAATAAAAGCTTTATGACAGATGCTGACAGTTAACACGAAATCACCACCTAGTTTCACATTATCAAAAATTCACCCTTCTAAGGTCAAACCTACTATACCAGTCCAATTTTTGTTTAACATTTCATTTAGTTAAATGCATGTTACTTATTTTGCCACAAAGTGTACGTTGTTCAAAAAAAAAAAAGTAAGCTACGGCCAAATGTGTTTTGTATTTTATCATCTGCAGGAGTGAAACCAGTGATTTTCTCAGACTGGGAGAAGATTGACAGCGTGGAGATGAGTAGGGGTGAAGCCACTGGAAAGCCAAGAGAAAAAATACTGACTGTGGAGGAAATGCTGCAGGTGGCTCGAAAGTGACTGAAGCAACGAAACTGTTAACAGGTGGACACAGGACACTGAATAAGCATTGTCATCACATCGATTGGGATGTCAATGACTGACCACAATGGGCACAGAAAAAAAAGGCATTATGAAGCACTCAGCACGGGCATATTCATATTGTACACATAGTAAACATCAAAAGGTAGCAGATGCTGTAGTTTACCCCTAAATTCATTGTCTGGCCTCAACAGACAACAAACAGGACCTGGTCTTGGATGATAATGAATTTATTGTAAGTTACTGTATGTATGTTGAGTAAGTAATGTTTACACTCAATCTTCCTGTAATGACATTATTTTTTTATCATTTTGAATTATATTTAATACTAAATTCAGTGTGACTTGAATTGTTTCATTCCTGTCTTGGAGTTACATTTCCCATTCCCAAATATTTACCATTCATGCAGTTGTTTTGGCCTATATTGTAATATATTACAACTACATACAACTTGTGGAGATATTAAAATTTGGTTACATCTGCCAGAATGACAGAACTGTATTTGACTTTGCTGCAGGGATTAATATGTGACAACAAAAAATAGCAATATAATCAGCCACTAAGCCATAAGTCAGTTAAGTATTATAGCTGCTAAAACCTGCGGACTGCTCAGGAGCTGACCAGAGGTCTGACACAATCCCACAAGTACTTGAATCATACATGTATGAACACAAATACCTCCAACTTGCAGCGACTTAAATCTTTATCAAACACATGCCACAGGTTGACATGTGTCATCCTGGACCAATTTTGTCTCTCCCCTCCATCCTCAAAATATTGTGGCAAAACTCCTGCGCTAGGCAACAGTTTCAGTGGAACTGATGCAACTGTATTTGGCTTAAACTTAAAAAAAAATAAATAAGGAAACCAATATCAATTAAGAGTTTTATTCAAAGCAGAGAGATAAAAACTGATTCATGCAGAAACATCTTCAATGTACAATGAACTCTTGCATGATTCCTCAAACATATTCCCTACTTTAATGGACTCTTAATGCAACCACATGAGACCATGATTTGGAGACAGAGTTCGTGCTCAGTTTTGAGGCTCCAAGTTCCCAAGCATCTCCTACTCTCCCTGCTTTAGCCACAGTGGCAAGTTCAGGTGCCCCTTCTGTGGCTTCACGAACAGCTCTTTTAACGTGAGGAGCCACGTTGGCACCAGAAGACACGTCGTCGCCGGCCGTCACGTTGGCGCCAGGAGCCATGTCGTCGGCGACCGTCACGTTGGCGCCAGGAGCCATGTCGTCGGCGACCGTCACGTTGGCACCAGGAGACACGTCGTCGCCGGCCGTCACGTTGGCACCAGGAGACACGTCGTCGCCGGCCGTCACGTTGGCACCAGGAGACACGTCGTCGCCAACAGTCACGTTGGCACCAGGAGACACGTCGTCGCCAACAGTCACGTTGGCACCAGGAGACACGTCGTCGCCAACAGTCACGTTGGCCCCAGGAGCCACGTCGTCGCCAACAGTCACGTTGGCCCCAGGAGCCATGTCGTCGCCGACTGTCACGTTGGCACCAGGAGCCATGTCGTCGCCGGCCGTCATGTTGGCGCCAGGAGCCAGGTCGCCAGCGGTCATGTTGGCCACAGGAGCCAGGTCGTCGCCGGCCGTCATGTTGGCGCCAGGAGACAGGTCGTCGGCTGTCATGTTGGCGCCAGGAGCCAGGTCGTCGCCGGCCGTCAGGTTGGCGCCAGGAGCCAGNGTTGGCGCCAGGAGCCAGGTCGTCGCCGGCCGTCAGGTTGGCGCCAGGAGACAGGTCGTCGCCGGCCGTCAGGTTGGCGCCAGGAGCCAGGTTGGCGCCAGGAGCCAGGTCGTCGCCGGCCGTCAGGTTGGCGCCAGGAGCCAGGTCGTCGGCTGTCATGTTGGCGCCAGGAGCCAGGTCGTCGCCGGCCGTCAGGTTGGCCCCAAGAGCCAGGTTGTTGCCGGCCATCATGTTGGCCCCAGGAGCCAGGGCGTCGCCGGCCGTCAGGTTGGCCCCAGGAGCCAGGGCGTCGCCGGCCATCATGTGATCGTCACCTTTTGGCTTGTTCATTGGGTGTACAAGTTTCAGGTGGCTAACTTCCACTTCATTGGTTTCCAGTTGTACTGAAAGGAAGACAGTTGATCAACAATTGAGAATTAAATGAAATTTTGATATATTCTATAGACTGATACACCACTGAGAGAAGTCACTGCTGCTCGCTCACTCTACACTGAGATTTTAAAGCAAAAACTTGTATTAACAGGCTAAAGAATTGCTCCAAGACTGAACTCTAGTCAGTTAGTTGATGACAATTACTGATGCCTTCGTGAATGCATGGTGTCAAAGGTATATACTAGAATGCATGCATGGTTTTAAGTAGACAACAGCAGCTGTATGACACTTAATGGTCAGTGTAGTTTTAGACATCTCTGTTGGAAAACATTTAATGCCAAGACAAAAGTATAAACTGAAAACCACATTGTGAGGCACAAACATGTATTTTGCTAATAGGGTTCTACAGAACCAGCTCACCTTCCCTAGCATCTGGCTCCAACATGGACTTCATTGACCGGAGAAGTGCAAGGGCCTGCTTTATAGAGAGGTCATTGGGAGAAAGATCTGAAGCAAAGGGGGGAGAAAATTAGTGCTGGGAAATCCCTCTGAAAAGATTCAGCCAAATGTTCTTACCTTCCTGTTTCCTCTGCAGCTCGAAATCATATTTTTTATTTGTCTCACCCACTGGCCAACAAGAGCCTACAGACAGTGCACAAAAGTTAATCAAAGGCTGGTGCTATTTGACGGCACAACACATCACAGACGTGTTACAGTTAAATTACATTTCAGGGAACTTTCAAAACTTATGTCATACTCTAGTATGGCCAAAGGTTTTGTCTGAGGCACATAACCTTACTCTTACATTTGCTATACTCCAGTGCCAATTTCTCTACACAACACAAGCTGGAAACAGAAGGAACATAAAAACCTTTGGCGAGCCAAACTGTCAGCACACACATAAGCAAGGCCCAAACAGCTCCCATTGTTTCAGTGACCAAGAGAAAATGCTACCTGTGCAGCATAGCAGGCTTAAAAACGCCCATCACGCAGGTGGAACAGCTGTTGCTGATCAGCTCTAATTATCTCTCACATCAGGGGAGTTATTCCTATTTGAGATTCAGCCCTTCCTGTGACAAGCATGTAAAACAGTTTGTCAGGTTGCAAGACCCTGACACTGTTTATTTATTTCACATTCCTTGTTTTGGATTTACATTAAATAGCAGTTCCAATATTAATTACAATCTTATATTAGATCCAAACACTGAGAAAGCTCTATTAGGTAGAGTCCTGATGTGTTCATGTTGAAGGAGGACAGAGCTATGCTGAGATTCATGTGAGCCAGCCCTCATGTACCAATTAGCAGTGACAGGCAGATGAAGCCACATGAAGCTTTTTGGGGCTTTCTCTGGGTTCGAGCCAAAACAACAAGCTGCAGGGATTCAAAAGGCAGGAGGCACAGTGACATCTGGTGGTTTGCATAATGTATAGCAGCCATTTAAAAAATGGGAGCCAAAGCACTACGAAACCACTGATTTCACATGAGTGCTATAAAAGTCCAAGAGGCCTACGTGTTATGTATTAAATCGGTACTCTTCCTCAGAAGTACTGCAATAAATAAATATATGAAGGTACCCTATTGGTGTGTGTGCAGGCCCACTGTCGACTGTGGACCCCATGCGGACCCATTGAGACAATCAGTTTGAGATTTAGTTATCCTGACAACATACAAAACCAGGTTATTATGACTTATCTTATTAAACTTCCGAGGACTGTGTGATGGAAAACTAGCATGAAACTGCTTGACAACAAAGACATAAGTACAGCTGCTCATTCAGTTTCTTTTAAAGATATTCAGCATTGGTTACAATAGAAAATGTTCAGAAGTGTCTTTTCTGCATTTGGATCTGTATTTACATTGCAGTAGTGAAAAGTACATCTGCCAAAGAAATGGCTCATCTCGTGATGCTAAAAAAAATCACTTTACAACTAGATCCTAAATCCTGGCCTGGTATTTACCTATCTTTTAAGGATTACATTTAAGACTGTGCTAAAGAGACAGTTTAGGAGTAAATAAAAGTTATGTGCTTAGTGTGATGAATGATGCACACATGCTGAAATAAAAACAAAAAGAAAGAGGATGAAAGAAAGCCTGTCACTGGTAGGGGATCGACGCCAGAACAGTCATATGATAAAGAGAATTTAATACCAAATTGACAAGTGCAGACTATGACGATGCATCGAAAGTAGTTGCAACTAACTGCTAAATTAAAGTCAGTCCTATTTTGGTGTTTCTTTTCTATTCCTCGCTTTCTTAAGCTTAGTCTACCCACAATGCAACTCATTCACTTCAGTTCAGTCTGAGATTTTGGTTTATGATAGTGTCGAATACAGCAGAGATGAGGAGTGGGCTACAGAGGTCTTGTGAGCTCATTTCTCCAAAGCTCCAACCAACACTGACTCAACTGACATCACTTGAGGACATTTATATAATTTCACACAGCCACAAAAGGCTTTATACATTTTTTACGCAGTAGAACTCCCCAACACCTTTAAATGGACTTTAATGTGTAATCAACCAAGTTCCCCTCGCAGTCCAAAATGTCACTTTTGGCAGCCAAACTTTCCACAAAATCATACTGAAACAAATATATGAAATATCCTGCTCATCTGTTTCTAACTAACAAAACTGACATATGATCAAACAGGGCTGAAAACACAATGCAATCTCAAACATTTGCTTTATTCTTTAACATAAATATGACAAACATAACAGCACATTCGCAAGGAAATTTGTTTTCTTCTCTCTGTGAAGGTGTGTCTCATAATCAATATATTCCATAGGTGTGCTCCTTTCCATCTCTGTATCTGTCCAGGTAGCGCAGGGGCTGTCCGTGAGGGTATTTGACCTGTGGAGGGTGGTACACTGGAGGCCGGATGAACTCAAACACTGGCTCTCTCATGTCTGCAAGGGGAAGGTACAAGAGACAGGCTTTAGTCTTAATGGACAGGCAATTGCAACACAAACCTTTTGTGCCAATTCAGACTTTTCCAAAAATCTAGGAAGGATGAAGTCATACATGTCTTTGTTTTTTGTAACATGTCCGAAGGCCCAAAAACTTTCAATGTGTTCATGTTTGTGAGCATTAGTGTGACTCACTGAGTGTGTTGTGAAAGGTGTTGGTGACAGATTCATCCCACTGGCACTGGAAGAAGGCGAGGCCTGCAGGGGTCATATTGTCCTGGTGCTTTCTGTAGAAATCCACAGTCTTGAATGTACGATCCACCAGAGAATGGCTGTGGAGGAGAGGCAACAGTATACTTGTTGATGTATCATACATGAACAAACACACATTTAATGTTTTGCTTGTGAATACAGTACACTGACAGGTTTCACGACAACTGACAATGACAACTTTTCCTGTCCTCATCCCATAGTTATAGACAGTACAAAGTATAGAAGGTATATTAAAAGCGAGATAAAATCCAGATTCCAAAAAAGTTGCTAGGCTGTGAAAAGATTAATAAAACAACGTGGTCATTTGCTAATCCTTTTTGACATATACTCAATTGAAAACACTACAAAGACAATATATTCAATGTTTGACCTCACCAACTGCTTAGTCTGAATTTGATGGCAGCAACATGTTTCAAACAAGTTGGGAAAGGAGCAACAAAAGACTGTGAAAGTTGTGGACTGATTCAAAAACACCTGTTTGGATCATTCCACAGGTAAACAGGTTCATTGGTAACAGGTGATAGTATCATGATTGGGTATGAAGGATTCATCCTTTAAATACATGATTGTATGAAGTACTTGACTAGAAAAAGAAAAATTCTATTGAAGCATTTATCCCATACAGTAGTGAGTGTATACGTATACATAATTGATCTGGTTATATTTCATACTATAAACAGACATAGTACTAAGAGCATCACCTTCCTGTCTATATGTTGAGTATATTGCTCACCATGGTGACGGCCTGACATCCTCCTGGAAGTTGATGGGTCCCTCCTGCTTGAAGAGGACATAGATGTAGCGGTGGAAGCCTGTTCCTCTGGCAGGGAAGGGAGGCACGTAGTGACACAGCTCCTCACCAGCCTGCACTGCTCCGCCTGGAATGTTCCCTCTACAGAAACACAGGTCATTGAAGGATGTACAACATTCTTACAATCATATTTTATTCTTTTTATTTCACTGAAAAATCCAGTCTATGTATATGAAAATGTTGTTGATTAAAAGTTTAACTGGTGAACACAAGAGAGGGGGACTTTCATTTTAACTGAATTTCCTGATTAAGGATAAACTGAACAAAGTAAATAGTGACTGTAATTTATGTTTGTCATTTAAATGATTTAGTTGTACTTTTAAACTTAGCTTTATAAGCAACTTGGTCAACATGTTGTTTTTAAATGTTCTCTACAAATAAGAGCACAGATGATGTAACGTACTCACACTAGCCAGTGGATGTATTCTGCCTCATTATCCAGGAGATGCTCATCTGAAAAAGATGAGAGATTATTTTAGACAATCTGAGATGCTCAGAATGCATCAATTATCTGTTGATTAATTCCTGAAAGGCAGCATAGAGAGTTGCTGATTATCCCAATGGCGATCGAGTGCCTCCTGTGAAAGCAGATGCTGACCTGGACAGGTGAGCAGAAGTGTCCACAGGGAGCCTTCCTCTGCATCAAAGCTGATCTGTGGGACAGATGCTGCCTAGAGAAAAAAGCATGGCAATGAATACAGTCAGAGAAGACATATGAACAATAAAAAGCACTACATATGTGGAAAGCAGGAAGGGAATGAACAAAAGGAAATGGAGGAAAATAGTTGTACTTTAAGGTGGCCTTCACCCCTAGAAAAATAAATTCTATACTATAGATACTATAAAACTTCCATTCTTTCAACGTACTTCAGTTGGTGTCAGCCGATTCCCATAATGCACTTGACCACTGTTGTCCTGGCCATAGCAGATGCCGAGTGGGACTTGAGGTAGAAAATAGGCCATGGGGAAGAGATCTCTGAAGACCCCGTAGTGGTCTGCCAGTCTCTTTAAATGAAACGGACCATTGCTCTTCTTCCAGGTTTCCTGCACTTTATCCAAAGGGATTTTCACTGGTGGGACAAAGAGAAAATAGAAAAGTGAACCAACTGCTCACATATAATTAAAAGCTAAAGTATTCCCTTTGTGGTGAACGTGTGTTAGCTTACAGGTGCGCAGACGAGAAGCTCTCTCCAGCTCAACATTCTTCTTGTTGTCCTTCATCAGCTGCCTCCTCTCCCTCACCTCTTTGGTCCTGTGAGGTCGATAGTATGGCAGCCCAATGTCCACTAGCATTGCACCTGCAACAAAAACAAGACTCATATAAATTTCCAGAATGAAGTCCTTGATCAAAAATGTTCACAAAACCAGAGAATCACTCTCTACGGTAGCTTCCTCCTCTGCTCTCACCATGCTCAGGATCAGCTTTCTCCACATAGCTCCTGTAGGTCTTCCACCAGACAGGTTTGTTGTTTGCCTCCTCAGCTTGTCTCAGGTATTTAGTGTAGCTGCGATACTTCTCTAGTGACCCCAGGTTTTCAACATCAATATCTTCATTGGGCATTGGACCCAAAGGGCGCATCCGTCTGCAGAGGAAAGCTGGTATGTGGAGACAACAGTTAGTTAGTTACAAAGCCAAGAAAATGTTTGGCATGTTGTCTCCTTCTTTCTGCCAATATTTGTATTTGTATGTTTCTGATCTGTGTTTATTTGTTTGATAATGTGATCCTAAACTAAACTTGAACTGCATTACCAACATCAACAAGGTTTTGTGGTCAAGTATCAACAGGCCAGCCTACATAAAGAACATCCTCTGTTCATGCGAAACTCCCTTTGAATATTTGATGGTTTTACGTTAAGAGGGAGCATGATGTTAAACATATGCTCATCATCTGCTCATTTCAGCACATTTATAAAGATACACCCAGTACATCAGGCAGTACGTGTTTCACCTATCATGTTTGGTTTTCCTTGCGTTTCCGCAAACCATTTAATTGTCAGTGGTTGTTTATATGCGACGGGATCAGTACTGACAGTATCACGACTCTTGAACTAGGTCTTTTGTTTTGAAGAAATGTTTCCCTTTGCGCAAGTTCGCATTAAATTGTAACATTTCTCTGTAGAGTTTGGTGACATGTCTTTATCCTCAGCATGTAGCGGGGGCTCTGCTTCAAGCTAAGGTAACCGAAGGTACATGTAAGTGCGATACTGAAGAACGGCGACGAAGTTCCTTAATGTAAATCTAATATAACTGAGCAAACTTGTTACAATACCTGTTGTGGCAAATGCCCTCGCATTATTGACCCCTAACTCTGTCCCAGTTCGCAAGGCAGCACTGCAAACCGTGCGCAGCGCCATCTTGGAAAGAGCTATTTCCCTTTAGTCAGAAAATACGGTGGCCGAGAAGGGCGAACGCAGATTGCACGTTTAACTCTTTTGTTTTTTGTACAACCGCCAGATCGTATTGTAGTAGCGCAAAATAATGGTAACAAATATTAGGGTAATCTTACTTATTATAATCAGAACAATATTTTTACATTTTAGTATATTTCTATTGTACAGCATTTTAAATTTGACGTTCTATTTTTTGGTTTTGTGAGTAATTCCTAGCTACTGTTTAAACACATTGAATTGGTTTTAATATTACAGTGTAGCAAATGAGTCAATAAGAACAAAGAATACTTTTGTTGCAAATAATGTCAACGTTAGATGTATTATTTATAACACATTGTAGTAAGGATGTAGTTTTGTTGAGTTGTTTATCGATATTCCCGACATCACTTAAAGGCATCATTTTGGTCTATGTCGTCATCAGGGAAGCTTCATCTGACGAGATTCGGTGTTCACACAGATGCTGTGCACGGATGTATCTATTCAAGTGGTAAGAATAAATATGGTGTCATTTCTCTGTTTTATCGAGGCGGTGAATGTGAAAACGTGCGCTGATTAACAGTCAAATCACCAGACTGTTTGAACATGTTGACTAGTATCTGTCCCCAGGAGTGCTAGCTAACGTGAGCTGTGACTTGATTCCAGGCTACCTTTAGCTAGCGTTAGCTTTTCATTCCACTTGGTTAAGTTGATGTGTGGTTTTGCTGCTTGACCGTGGCTTTGCTGTTGCACAGTCTCATTACTGGAACGAACAAAAATTGCCAATTTAAAAGGTTTTTTCTTCCCTTATGAGAAACTGTTTCTATATACAGAACTTAAAATGTGATATCAATCCTTTTAATACAGAGAGGTGAAGCAGTTAAGTCACATTACTGTCATTGTGTGGTATGGCCACGGAGCATGTAGTGATATGTTTGAGTTCTGTCACATCTTTATCGACCTCTTCCTTTCCTTCTTTTTTCACAGAGGCATCAGCTCTTCCTTCAGAGATGGAGTCTCAGAATTCAAACCTGACCTGCATCATATGCCTGGAGCGTTTCCGAATCCCCGTCACCATCCCCTGTGGTCACACCTTCTGTCAGACATGCATCACCAAGTACTGGGACACCAAGATCAAGTCTGATATCGGACCTCAGTGCCCAATCTGCAATGAGAGGTTTGACACCAGGCCCATCCTCAAGCGTAACGTGTCCCTGTCAGTCCTGACTGAGGCAGCAAATAGTCCCGGCCCCTCCTGCAGAGAGACACACATGAGGGGAAGCGAAGCAACGAGGGCCATGCTGCTGTGTGATCGCCATAAAAAGCCTCTGGTATATTACTGCAGACAGGACAGGACGTCTGTGTGCTGTGAGTGTGGCATCTCTGATTGTGAGAACCATGAGAAGGTCTTGTTGGAGGCAGAGAGAGAAAATCAAGAGGTACAGTAACACAACATGGAGTATCAGTCCAGTTATAACAATGTCAACTTCACTCAAGGTAACTGTGATTGTGACTATAAAGTAAAGTCTAATGTGTCATTGTGATGTGTTTTCTTTTTAGCTGCTGCTGGAGAGGAAGAGTAAAGAGGTGGGGAAACTCATGGAAGAGACGGAAAAAAGTATTAAGGACCTTGCTGAGAATATCAATCAAGCCAAGGTGAATTCCCGAAACCTAGATACCAATATACATAATTTCTTTTGTGAAAAGTAGCCTTAGGGTTTTCTCAGCATGTTGGAAAGGTCACTTAACTCAAAGTTATAGAAAGACGCCGCTTATCAAAGAGACGGGGGATATTATACGAGAAGAAAATGCATGATTTAGGAGTCACCGTAGTCCAGAGTTTTGTTTTACTGTTTATATCAGCAATCTAACAAAAACTTTACTGTTTTATGCGTCACTCCTCTTTGCCACATGTGATAGAGTTCAAGTTTAACCATTTGGTTTAGTCATCCCTTCCTATGTTTCAAGTCATCCAACGTCAAAATTTAAGCCAGTTTTTCTCAAGCAGTGCTAACTCTCTGTGGTTAACCACATTGGCACAGCTAAGCACGTCCTGCAGCTGTCTCACAGTTAAAGCCAATTTTAACGAAAATCCGGCCATTGATTCTTCTCTTTGCACCCCCACAAGACTTGCCATGCCTGTGCAAGAAATGTTCAGGTCTTAACTGACAAAGCTTGGATAACAGTTAAGATAACATAAGATATACCTTTATTCATCCCACAGTTGGGAAATTTACAGTTCCCATTAAGCTTGCCATTACTTTAGATAAATAGAAAGACCAGAAAGAGTTGGGACTGGACACCATTAGCAACATGTTCCTCAAAGTCCTCAAAGCAGGCATGTGATGCTGCATTTTCCATCAACAGGTGACTCTTCAGCAGACTTCCACCTGGGTCAATGTCAAGTTCTCCACCCTGATGAAAATACTGGCTGAGAAGCAGGAGGCTACAGAGCTCTTTATTGAGGAGCAGCAAGAAGCTGCCATCAGTGAGGCGGAGGCTCGACTAGCTGAACTCGAGGAGCGCTCCAGGGTACTCAGAGAGAGCCAGGGGCAGATAGCAGCTGTACATACCCTCCCTGATACAGAGCTCATCAAGGTTCGTACCCCTACCGTTACACTATCAGTCATTTGGCTTAAATGAGAGACTGTAAAGTAACAATTCGACTATATTGCACTCCTAGGTAGAAAGTTAAAGAAAAGTGACTGCTGCACCAAATGTCATTATTTTCTAAATCTTATTGTGTAGTTCATGTGCTGTCTGCTTGTCACCCTCCTGCTGTGAGAAGTTTAGGGTGTAATTGTCTAAAAGTTGTCCTGTGATCTCAACGTTTGGAGAACAAAATATTGCTCATTCTATAAGTGATCTGTTGTGTCACTACATGAATAACATGATTCGGAATTTACACATTCCAGGAATCAGAGCAAGCTGAGTGTGTTCACTTGCACGTGGACAGTTTGACGTTAGTAATGGTGGCAAATCAGTGTTCCATTCACAAGCTTTTTTACATAATGAAGAATGACTGTTCTCACCCTTGTTTACCGAGTGAGTTGAAACCAGCAAAATCTGCACTTCCAACCGAAGGTTCACAAATTGTTCAGAATGGAAAAACAGTCTTCTGAAGTTCACATATGCTGTGTACTTTATTCTTCTGTAATGCACAAAAGGAACAAGCACAAATGCTCTGAGTGTGAACTTCACAATCTGGTTTGGCAACACTGAGAAAAAGAACAATAAAGGAACAGATGTCTGGAAGAGGATGGATTCAGCCTCTAGTCTTGTACTGTAGGTACCTCACAACAAAGATGTGGTTAGAAGCAGCATTGTGTGCAGGGATTTCTAACCATCTTACACTTCTGACCACACCCAACGGTGAGGATATAACATTCAGTAAGGTGAATATTTCTACTGCTAGATGGCAGCAAAAGCAGCATCTTAATTCTGTGTAGTCTCTGTTTAAAGACTTTTGACTGCTAATGATGAGTAACATTTGAAAGGTTAGTCATTTGTAACTCTGACAGCATTGTTTATATAGTGGATATGTAAATGTGGACAGCATGACATCATCCTACACTGAAGAAGCACAGTTGGTACTCGAGCAGTTGACAGTTGACAGATATTGATAAGAAAAGACAAAACTGGCCCGGGAGTGTAGATTTAAAAAAATCCTGTGGATATAACGGGTGAACAGGTAGAGACATTATTGGACCATGCTTGAACAAACAAATGTGTTAAGAAGAGTGTATTGCTTGACTGTACTACAGCCAGTAATCCAATTACCCCAATCCCAGTTTCACCTACAGTATCTACACACATCCTGATGATATCTCTAACTAGTATATTACATATTGCTATTGTTATTGTTATGTTAGTATATTGATTGTTTGTTATTGTAAATATACTAACAATGTCCTTGTATTAATGCCAAACACATGCGCTCAACTTTGTTAACCCAACCTCAAAAATCAGCAACTGCTTAATTGTCAAGGTCTCCTTTGAAATGCATATCTCTACACAGGAATCAATGGTCATTGAAGTTCCACGTCTCAAGGACATTCCCACAGATGTAACGCCAAGCCTTCAAGACCGATTGAACGGCGTCACAGACGTCCTGTCCCGAGTCTCCAAGCTGGTGTCTGAGGACCTAGAGAAAGCTGTGAGCACGGCTGTGGGTCCAGATAAAGATGGTAATCTACCTCTGGGAGTCATAATGTAGCAGCGTAGAGTGTTTCACTACCAGTCGTCTTCTTCTATGTTCTCAAGCTTGTCATTGGACTCCAGGTTCACCACAGGATAAGAGGCCGATCCTAGCTGTGGTTCCCAGTCCAGCTGCTCCATGCCACCCTGGCGGAAAGGAGGGCCTTAGTGCTTGTAAGTGCTATTCAACATTTTGGACTGCATCTTTGTTCCAATAATTTACCTGGTTTTCTGCTTCTACTAATTTTGAATAGTTTGCAAAAGTACAGCAGGGAAGAAAACGTCAGTGCTTTGATGACACTAATTATGAGCAGTCAGCTGTCTAAGTATGTGAACAGTGTAGAAATCAATTCCCATTTCAATCTTCCTTTCTGCCTTATTACAGACCGGTGCTCTCTGACCTTTGACCCTCGCACAGCCAACGAGCACCTGTTTCTGTCCCAAGAGAACCGGAGGGCGGAGCACCTGACCTCCGGCCCACGCCCCGTCCCACCACACGAAGCCCGCTTCGATCACACCTGGCAGGTGCTCTGCTTTCAGGGCTTCACCCGGGGACAGCACTACTGGGAGCTGGAGGTGTCCAAGCCCTGGGCCTACCTCGGGGTAGAGAACTGTGCATGTTGTTTGTTCACTTTTTTTTCTGATAGAGGTTCATGAATTTCCAATATTCAGGAAAATTAGCCAAGCCGATTTAAACTGGAATCACGATATGATTATTTTAGGACTTCACACAGTGTCTGGAATGAAGTCTTACACTAACTGTCCGCAGCTGTTGAAGTGAAAATTGTCTGACAAATTCCAAAGGTAAATGAGTCTAAAACTAAGGGCATTAAAAGGTTCTGTTCCAAAAAAGTATTTCCAGAAGAGCCGTCCCTGCTGTACACAAATTTGCCAAAAATATGTTTTACTTGCTTGTGGTCATTTGGGTGGTAAATTTGGACAACCCAACATTACCTTATTTTTAGTGTTGGAACTGCTGCGTAACAAAGTCTCACTTCGTTTCTTTTGCAGTATATTGAATAAGACACAGAGACTTGAGTCATGCTAGCAGCTCTGTGACAGTGTACGTAGACATAGGGACGCCGTGAGTGAAATGCCGACATCAGCATGGTAACATGCTCCAAATGACCATGCAATCATGCTGATGTCAAGCAGGTATCATTTTGCCATGTTGACTATCTCAGTTTAGCATGTCAGCACTACTCTCCAAGTACAGCTGAGGCTGAGGGCATTGTCATTAGTTTTGCAGGTATTTTATCATGAAGTGTTGGATGATGATGATTGCACTAGAGGAAAGTCAGGGGAACAATGAAGTTGAAAAACCAAATTTTAATGTTTACAGTCTGCGCCTTTACAGCCTTCCTGTTTCCTTCATGCTACAAATAACGTCACCCACATCTTGACAGGTTACCTACGAGACCATCCCTAGGAAGGAGAAGGGCAAGAGGTGCATGGTGGGTATGAATGAACTGTCCTGGAGCCTGCAGCTGGACGAGCATCAGCTCAGCGCCTGGCACAACGGCCGGCGGGAGACTCTGGCCGGCCACTCCCAGCACAGCCGCATCGGCATGCTGCTGGACTACGAAGCGGGGACGCTCACCTACTACGGAGACGGGCAGACCAGGCTCCACGCCTTCCACTGTGCCTTCACCCAGGAGCTGTTCCCCGCCTGCTGGATCGGAGAGGGGGTCAGTATCACCCTCTGCTCCACATGAGCTGACTCAGAAAGAGAAGCAACGACGGGAGCTTGGTAATACGAAGCACTATCAAACACGGGCACTAGCTGACTCAACATAGAGGAGCCCCCTTAACCATTTAAGAGGTGTTTTAAATCTTTTTTTTCTCTTTACAATGACTGCCTTCTTACATTGTTTTAAACAGAAGAACTGACTTTGATGGGCTTTTCCCCCCAAGACTGGCCACCTGGCGCCGTCTTATTCACAACACTGACCACACAACAATAACATAGGTAAAAGAAATGGTCACAAACTGGTCCTAAATATATTTTAGGATTTTAGTTTAATGACAGCACTACATCATTCTAGTTTTGTTTTTGTTTTTTTCTGTAAGGAATAATCTTCAATTTTACATAGATGTCTGCTTTAAGGTAGTAAAAGACCTAATTCCTCAACTCCGTATCTTGAGACTCTTACACAAAATGTTGTTCTACAGTGAGGCAGCATCCATTTATTACACATTATTTATCACAGGCAAATGACTCATTATAGAATACAGTGATTCATAAATTCCAAACCCATGCTGTGGTCATGCTGTTGTGTGCTGCATGATTGGACACCAGTGGGTTTCTGAGGAGCAGAGCAAGTACAGTGCTACCAGTTTACCCATCATGTTGCTGTTAGAGTGGACAATGCTGACTCCTACATTATTTTCTTTAAGCCCCAAGTCTTGACAGATTTTTGAGTGTGGCACATGTGCAGTTTGGATGGTCTTACTAAAAGACAACCTTAGAAGATGTCTCTTAAGATTCTCAGTCATCCAGGTCATGTTTATCCCCGGAGGGTTGAATCTAGGGCAACTGGACTTGGGTGTAGATTCTTGGTTCTCATCCAAGGGGCTTTTTCAGTTATGGACAACTTGTGCGAATCCACAGCTCTGCTACATGAAGCTTCAGTTCTGAAGGAGCCCCTTTGATGGAAAATGAAACGTTTTTAAGTATAGCATACATGTATAGCGCAACCAAGTCCAGTTGCCCTAGATTCAGCCCTCCTTGGACAACCTTTAAAGGGTGACTGTGGTCAGATTTTACTGTGCCTCCAGTGTGCTTTGAAGAAAGAAATCATCATTTTTGGGAGATCTGCTAATTCATTTTCTTGCTGAGAGTTCGGTAAGAATATTGATAGCCCTTAAAGCCAGCACCTCTGAAACTCACTGATTACCACATTGTATGTTGTCTGGTGTCCTTCTGAGACAACAGAAAGCCACTTGCACACAGTCAAGAAATAGTCCAGCATGTCCATTTCCATTAAACCACAACTTTATTTTTACACTTTGAATGAAACAAGATGGAATGTGTGAGCTTTAGAGGTGCTGGTTGGTGGATTTTGTTACCTTTGTTTACCTTTGTTTAAGAGCCCAGATCGCTGTTTTCCCATTTCCAGTGTTTATTCCGAGCTAAGCACACAGACATGGGGTTGTATCATTCAAACTGCAAGAGAATGAATAAGCATATTTCTTCCTGGAATAAGCGCCTCTAATTGACCACTGCCTTTTTTTTCCCTTTTTTTTTTTTTTAAAAATCCAGTCTGCTGAGGTGGAGATGGACATGACTCAAACCCTACCTGAGCCACAGTGTCCAAACACATATAAGAACTCATTGCAGCACTGTGTGTGTGTGTGAGAAAAAGAAAGGGACATTTTTGCAATGCTATGAGAAGCCATTTGTTGAGAAATTGCTAAAAGCATAACTTGACAATATCGCTTGTTGTAAATTGGGCAATTCTCCTGGTTATGCTTGAATTTTAAAGTATCGAATTTTAAGTACCTGCCCCTTGCAAAAAAACCCCCTAATAATTACATTAGTGTGCATAACTTTAACTGATTTTTATCTCTTACTGGAATTCAGACTCCAGAAATGAATGGAAGCTAAATCATAATGCGGTTTGCACAGGGCAATAAGCCTCTGCAGGGTGCACTCCACACAATTCAGTTCCCCCTGTTGTACCATAAATGATGTGGGTGAAACCAAATCTTTCCAGGCTGTACATTACTACTGAGAATACAGAACTGAAAATGTTGCGCCCTTTTAATCATCTTGGGATCTTAGCATGATGCACAAACAAATCCCCTGCCTGCACAGTCTCAAACCTGTGATGCTGACAAGTGTTGTAATGGAATCTGCTGTACTGTACAAATGTTTTTAAAGGGCTTTTGGCCTCTTTTTTTTATTTTTAAATCATGAGCACTTAAGAGGGCATAGCTGTGACCTTATGGAACGCTGAGGTACTCGAGGCTCAGGACATGCGTCAGTCTTTGGGAAACTGTTGTGGATTTGCACAAGTTGTCCAGAAGGGCAGACGAGGACTACTGACTGAGAAGGGAAAAGCACATTTCTTTAGGCTGTTTTGGCCTAACGGCATCAAACACGACCCCTCCTGCTGACTCTGGAATATATTTGTTAATTATCCTAATGCACTATGCTGTGTTCAAAGTGGAATACCAATCAATGTGTGATATAGCAATGCTCAGTGTAGAAATAAAGACGGACAGTTCTGTTTCACATGAATCAAGATCCATTTAATAAAATCCAATCCAATGCATACATGCATTAGTTGAGATCATGCTTTGTTTTTCTTACTTGAGCCATTTTACATTAATTATTCAATAAATTAGTTTGAAATTAATACAGAGCTTTATCATTATTATTATTTTACACACAGCCATGACAGAGCAAAGAGGAGCCTGATGCATAGCATTCTGAAAGTGCAAAGAATCAGCCGCAGATGTGCCACAGATACAGTAAATAGATAAGGGACCATAGAGGAAGAAGAGTAGAGGCTGACACTGAGGTGCTCCAATCAGATTTAAAAGAACGATCTCAAACTGGAGAGTTCAGATCACAAACACAGAAAGTAGAAACAGAAGATCCTCTAATGGGCTTGTTTGTTTTCTATAATGTTTAAAATGTACGTTAGAGGAATGAAAGGTGAAGCAGGCTGGCGGTGAGTCTGACCATGTTTGTTCTCGAACGTTCAGAGGCATGACAAAACAGGAAGTGACATCATTGGGGTGACTGCTCTGTTC
This sequence comes from Centropyge bicolor, assembly GCA_037975185.1. Lineage (NCBI taxonomy): Eukaryota > Metazoa > Chordata > Actinopteri > Pomacanthidae > Centropyge > Centropyge bicolor. Next base: position 5,546,984 of record JBBMOC010000024.1, on the reverse strand, counting down.
TCATACATTACAAAGATAATCCCTCCTGGCAGTACGTCCCTCCAGGCCCTGCTCGCCCTCGCTCTCTGCTCTAATCCAGGATCAGGGATTCACTGCTGGGGCGCGACGCTTCTCTCTAATCTTTGTGGTCCTCTCATCCGCTAAAACATGTCGAGGCAGACCGGGCCCACCCTGCAATCTGCTCACTTTACAAAAGCTAGTTCTTCTCTAGGTTAGTGTTCTTGAGAAAATATCGCATTTTAAAAGTCTACATATTAAAAGCCTGTACACACAAATAATAGAAAAATAAAACACTGCATTCAACTTGCCTCTGAATAGATTAGCAAAGTAATTAACATCGTCCGATTCAGTCTAGTTTCATAGACAGTCATAGAAAATTATAAGTGAGCTTCACAGCACAGCTAAATCTGAAGATTAGGGTGGCGGTATGATTCTTGGGACCTGCAAGGCAATGAATGCTAAAATAGCTCGTCAGGTTACAAAGTTTTTGTCATCAACATTCAAAAAAGCTCCCAAATCCTGACAACTTTGGTCAGAACAATGTTCTTGTTTCACTCAAAAGGTTGCTACCAATACTTCTAGTTTCCATCAAGCAAAGATGCTTCTGAAGAGAATGAAGCTGATTACAATATATGAATCATTAGGAATGTAGAAGGTATGGGACAGCGATGGAATAAGAAAGAAGTGAAACCGAAAGGACTGGCTTGGAAGGAGACCAGGAAGATGAGAAAGAGGGAATAATGTTAATAAGGAAAACTTTGGCCTTCCTGATATCTAGTTAATAGAATGAGAGATGAGGTGAGATAGTAGGATGGAGGTTACAGGAGACAGAAGAGTGAGGGACAGATCAAGCAGGTCTACTGGTTCTTCTTGTCTTCTGGAGGGGAGTAGGGAGGAGGTTTGTCCTATGGAGAGAGCAGAGCGATGGTTTGAGACAACAGTACTGGACAGTAATCCATCTGAGCAAGTTAAAGGCCTTTTTACACACAGTATGTCACAAACTAATATGATCAATCAGTGCATCAAAAGTACAATATTTATTTAGTGATATATTGATACAAGGACAAGATAATGAAAAATATATTTTGGTGATATGGAGAAGCTGTGCATGTAAGAAGCCAAGCCTCTAATGGCAAGTAGATGTGTTGAAAAAAAAATTCTCCCTTAAAACGAAAAAAAACAAGGAAATAGCTCTCAAAGAGTTGGATGTAAATCGTATGGAAGGAAGCAAACTGTTATCAATATCTTCAAAACTGACAGAAGCAACGGAAACATTGTGATAGCTACAAACAGCCAGGTGGCAAATGAAAGGAAAGCCTGAAAAACTGAGCATCTGAGAAGCATAACAGATACAACAAAGGGGACAAGTGGCATTTCAATGACTACTGTACTAAAGGACAGTGATACTTGACTTAATAATAAAGACAGTATCAGCCCAATATCTATGTATAAATCAATTCAGTGCTTCTTCAATGGAAGACAGCTTACCTGTGGCAGGTACACATGTGTAGGAGGCAGTGTGGCACAGCTGGCACTCGCTGCTGCCTCAGCAGCTTTGGCCTCCGCTGGGAAAGAGACAGAACAAGAGAAGGGCGGGGAAGTTAATTAAACATGGTTTTACAGTTAATCCCCTGGAATATACAAGATGACTGAAGCTAATCAAGCCTGAGGCACAAAGGGTGGTGTAATGAGGAGGGGAAAAGGAAATGTAGGCAAAATAGAGACAGCATTATTAGCAACAGTTTTTCTGACCGTGTTTATTGTATTGGCAACATAGTTCTGGGTTTTAGATTACAATTATAGCGCGATATAGGACTCCATGTGGAGATGTTTGTTTTCTGTATTTTTGGCAGTGTAAAATAAAGTTTTGTTGATTTTGTATTTTACTTTTGCTTTCTTTATTAACATGTTGTTAATTAGTACAGGACATTATATTACAATAAGAACGAGTCAAAAACATTTACAACCTAGAACAGTGGCAAAAAATGGACTTTAAGTATAGATTCTCACTATAGAAAGCATGACACAAAAATAGAATAGCATCATAATAACAGCTAACAGCAATACAATAAACTGTACAAGATGAGATTTTTTAATACAAGAGATTTTTAAAAATGCCAGTGATTTAAACAGCCAAAAGCAATCCCCTTCCCAAAGTAAGCCACCTAAAGCAACAGAGCTTTCCTTACATTTTCATTTTTATTTACACATTGACTGAACTTGAGCAATCACCACCTAGTTACAAATCAGTCACAGCCTCTTTGTCAGGGAGACTTACCTGCTGCTGAGGAGGGGAGGTCTGGGTCATGTGGGGGCTGCTGGCCCAGAGGAGCAGAATAAGGAGGTGGAGGTATGTAAGCTGCAGAGGCATCAAATACTGGAGGGTTGGGGTAGAATCCACCTGGATAAAAGAAGGATAGAGTGGTGGATTAGGCCAGCTGCAGTGAATGCTTCCACAAGACTTGAAGGAGATGACAATGATCACGGCCCCTACCTGGTGGAGGAGGGTTGGGGTAGGAGTAGCCAGGTGGAGGTCCGGCAGGGTACATCCCGTTAGCAGGGGGAGGAGGGTAAGCGTATGCACCGTTGGCCATGTAAGGGCATCCACCAAATCCAGATGTAACTGGCTGACCTTTAGATGCTGTAAGACACAGTGGAAGGCAATCAGTCAAAATGTCAGTATTGTAACAAGAATTTTATGACACTATTAGTGTTGATTTGTAGCCATACCCTGAGCTGCAACCTGCAGCATGTACTGGCCAAACTCTATAGCTCCTCCAGCAGCAAAGACGAACTTGAATGTAGCACTGCCCTCCCAGCCACCTGTAAGAAAGGTAACATGAGGAATCCATATAATTAATGAGTGCTGAACAAATTTACACAGAATAATGTACACACCTATACCTGCACATACACATATAAATATATACACACAGTGTGGTCCAAAAGTCTCAGACCACATGGAAAATCTCTAATATTGTCAAATAAACTTCAATAGAGTCACAAAAAGTCAGATTTCCTTGAGTTGTATCGCTTCCATTAAAGTATGTGTTCAGATGACAATCAGATGGATTTGATCTGCTCAACAGAGGCTCGTTCAGGTAACTCAGTTGGCTTTGTTGTCTCAGTGCTCTCATAAATGTTCAATGGGATTGAGGTCAGGTGACTGTGGAGGGAAATCCATAACAGTAGCCACTCCTCTACAATCCTTCTCCACAAAGATGCAAACCAAAAGGTTGAACAGGTCTTTGAAGAATGGAGTGATATTTCTTCTTCTTCTTAGTCAAGGTATAATCAGTTTGGTGCAGGTGTCCAACTCCAGAGTAGGGAAAACAACCCCAGACTTGAATATTCCAACCGCCATATTTCACTGGCGCCTTGATCCACTATCCACTATCCACTATCATTCTCTCGTGTGTCTCCTTACAAACATTCTTCTGTTACTGCCATAAATCTCAAACTTGGTTTCATCAGTCAATCAGACTTTTTCCAGTCATCCACTGTAAAATGTTGGTATTTCTTAGGCCACCCAAGCGTTTGGCCACTTTTCTTCTCCTGAGAGGAGGTTTAGAAAATGCTACTTTCTGATTATTTCCAGGACAGATATTTTCAATGGAGTCTCAGACTTTTGGACCCTACTGGATGTCCTACTGGATGTCCTACTGGACACTCGCTGCTGTCGCCAAGTGCTTGCTCATGATGAGAACTGTTGGGTCTAGATAAGAAATATCTTAAAGAGTATGGTCTAAAACTGCTCTGTATGTAAAGTGCCTTGAGATGACTTGTTGTGATTTGGTGCTATGCAAATAAAACTGAATTGAATTGAATACCTACCTCCAGGCTCTGCACTGACAGTGCCCTTGATGTAATTGGCTCCCAATACAGGTTGTTTGACCTCACAGCCCTTCATTAAGTAGAAAGGCATCATGAAGGACTGAAGTGCATCGCGTCCTTTAGCCACAAAGATCACCTGGGAGAAAACAACAAGTATCATCTCATCACTTGCATGAACTCAAATTGCAGTCTTAATAAATGTATAAGTCTTATAAGAAAACTAAACCTGCTTGTTAAAGGAATCAGACTTCTGCTGGTTGTTGTACTTGCTGTCAATAGCATTAAGTCGGCATGAGGCTGTGGCTAAATAATAAATAAGACATCTGGGTCCTGTCTCTCACCCTGTATGGAGTTAGGTAGATGCTGCCCTTCTTGCTCTTTCTGAAGGCTTCGGGCAGACTGTCCGCATCACAGAAAACCAGCTCCACGTTATCATAGTTCATCAACACACTGGTGAAAGAGATCAACAGAAGAACACAACCAGTTTGTCACAGGACATAATTCAATGCTAAAAAGAAAGAAAGAAAATAAATTAGATCAATGTGAAAAAATAAAAATCTACATTACTTACATAGGGTTTTGTTGATTACCAATATGACTGACATCCCACTTTCATAATCTGTGACTGAATAGCTTAAAAATGAGATCACTGGGCTATTGTGCAACTGTCCACTTACTGAACATGGGCCATCAGATGCTTTCAGTAAATAGGACTATAGTAAAAGGATTAGACTTACATGCCATCTAGTGACAGGGCTTACTACTGGTCCTAGGTGAGCTGTAATGGGTTTATCATTACGATCCAGTGTGTTCTAGAAAAAGCTGCCACTGATGTTTTCATGTAAACTGTGGTGACCTGGTCTGGATGTGACACCTTTAATAACAGAGCAGGCCAGAGTGCAGTAGCTGCGACAAAATGCTATGTTGCTACATGATTAAAGAAAGTTTTTACTCTCGATGTTTGGTAGAATACGGAGTTTCTAACAAGTAAACATTTATGTAATGACAAGTGAAGCCTGTTATGGTTGACTGCAGTGATGATATAACAGGTTGAAGGCCATGTTTGAGTCGGACACCAGGTTCCGTGGATGCGACAGGAATATTCCATTAAGAAACATGGCGTTGTAACAATTAGTGTAGCCTTGATTGCCACCGAGCATTTCTGTGCATGTTTGGTGTCGTTCTGCACAGATTAGAAGCCACTATTCAATTCGGCTTTCATGTGATGATGCCACAAAGCAAGCTGTTGCAATAAATCATAATAATAGCTTCACGGTGCTCACACGTTTGTAAAGAAGTGGGTTGAATGAAAAATGAGCTAACAGATGCTAAAAGTTGTCATTTCAATGAAGTTAGCGTCAGTTAGCTGCTTTGAGTATTAGTTAGAAATGTCGAATTTGCAAGTGCAAGTGTTCATGGCATGGGAAGTATAACCACCAATTAGCATTAGCACGTTTTTGTTGTTATTATTAAGTGAGTTTGGCGTGAGAGAGCGTGAAACCTGACACACAGGTTAACGGTTCCTTGCTAGCTTAGCCAGCTCCCGTTACCTTTCACTGTTGTTGATGATGACTCCGCCGGACTCGGAGTTGTTCTGGTTCAGCGTCATGTCGACGGGCCTCCGGACTCTCCGATGACTAGAAGGATTAAAAGTTGTGTCCCTCGGTCAGAAAAGGGTCTCTGCAGGCCTCTCTGCTGCCTCTCCCTCCGCTATGATAACGCTTGTTGTGATAATGCTCCCGGGTTTGATGTTGCACCTGCTCTTCCGCCATACATGTGACACGCCCACAAGATGACGTCACACATGAAATACTGGAAAAAGGGAGATTTTTCTGGTTTATGTTAAAGGAAAAGTGGCCAGCAGGTGTGTATTGGAAATATTAAATAAATATAACATTTCAATTTGGGGGACATAGTGAATATTTTTGAATAGTGACAAATAATGTGTAAGTAATAAAGTAAGGGAAGTTTCTACAGAGGCAAATTTTGTTTTGTCTTTGCACAGTTGTTACAACAAAATATAATAATAATAACAACAATAATAATAATGATAATGATAATAATACAAAATATACACATTTAAAAGAAGATATGAGCTGCTATTTTTTGCCAAGTATTGATTGACTATGGCACCACAATTGTTGGATTTGTTTGGTTTGTTTGTTTGTTTGTTTTTTTAAAAAGGCTAAATGGTTAAATACCATTTATGTTGTTAATAATTTAGGGTCCAGAAGTCTGAGGCCGCATTGAAAATCTCTAATATTTTCTCGTAAATCTGGAAATAATCAGAAAGTTTGAGGACTGGAGGTTTGAAGGAGTGATGTAAAATGAGGAAATGTTTTAAGATTCTGCACTATATCGAGGTCAGCAATCACATTTTAGCAAATTTGTTGCATGGACCAAACTAACTTTATACAAAAGGTCAGTAAAGGACAGAAAGGTCAGAGCAGGCCTCTAATGAGTAGATCGAATCCACCTGAGTGCCATCTAAATGCATGCTTCAGTGGAAGGGATACAAGTCACGGAAATCTGACTTTTTGTATTATAATAGAGATATTCAATTATAATTGTAGGTGTCCCACATTCTGTTAATGAAACAGGAAAAAAGAGCCAAAGTCTACTTTATGTACTCACATGAAAAACACTCTGTTTACATGTCAGCAGAATATTACACAAAATTTATCCTTGTTATCTGTAAATGCATCTGTATATGTACATTCCGTTCTACTAAACATTTCTATACTGTGTCTATGTAAATGCATCAGGTCTTAGACTTATAACTGTTATCTGTTATTGCATAGTGACATTCGTACTAGGAAACATCCTTTCAAGGTGCAGAGAAATTGCTTCAGAAGAGCTACATGCCAACACGACAATATTACATCAAACATAGGTACAAAGAAATCCTTTATGCTTTGCCATAAGAATAGGGAAGTGCTATAATGGTTGTATTTAATGTGTGACCTCTTGTATATACCAGGTACAGGGTCTGTGCCTCTTACAGTAAGGACTAGCACTTCTCAGAATGAGTCAGGGAAAGGAGAGCGGTCAGGTTGCAAAAGTATCCGCATGCTGGTAAAAGATGCAACAAGACGCAAATTCATGGTGTGGGCTGATAAACAATAGTGGAGGTCTTTGTCTGTCAGGGACTCTCATTGTTTCTCTCTGGCACACACACACACAGTCCCAATCACAAAGTGGAACAGAATGGAATTGACTTTTTTGTACAAATGATCTAACAGCGACACAGTAGGTTGTGTAAATGTCATATTTAGCTCAAATCTCTGGGTCAAATGTAGTTGTTCACTTGCACAATGCAAAGGATGTGGTGTAACTATCATTAGTGCTTAAGTATACAATTCATATGTAGAAGGGGCCATCAGGCTTTGACATCATACCTGAGCCCAAGACCTGGCGCATGATTCATTTGTAAGCTTATCTAAATTCTAACATGCAGCATCATTGCACAAAAGTTAAGTTGATCGATATAATACAGTTCATGTCTTTACACTAACACACATAAATACTGTATATGCTCTGTGTGACTACTGCTCGTTTGGCTGATGCTCACTTAGAGCTGATGCTATTTATTCAATTAATCAACTAGTAAATCAACATAAAATTCATCAATCAAGTTATATTTTTATTATTTTTTCTGAGTAAAAATGCCACAACTCGACCTGTTCCTGTTACTCTAATTCAAATATTAGCTGGGGGTTTTTTTCTTTTATAATTTAATGATCTTTTATGATAAAATTTGAATAGGGTGAGGGTTCATTGGCTTTTGGACTGTTGGTCAGAAAACAAACAATTTGAATATGTCAACTTATGATTTAGAGCATTATGGGTTTTCTTTTTACAGTTTTCTGCCTTTTAAAACAAACGACTATTCAATTAGTTCAAAAAAATCAATAGATCATAAAAATAATTTAAATTTGATTGAAATAACTGTGGATCAAAATGTCTTTTACATTGAATTTTTCACATAAAGATGAATTAATTTTACATCTACAGTATATATATAATTTTATAAAGTAAAATGCAGGGAGAGGTTTGTAGAAATAGATATAGATATACGTAGATATAGAAAGCCTACAGATGAAGATCGAGAGTGTTGACACATGTGTCTGTAAATACATATTGGAATAAATGCAGACAAGTAACTCTCAATGCAGTGACCATAATAGTATAGTGGAGTAAATAAAGTTTTGAATAGTATAATAGACCAGAGGTAGAGCAAACAGTACACACACCACAGATGGCCTGCTGTGGACTGTCTCATGTTACATGCAGTTTCATTACCTCATTCACCTACAGATAATCATATGTCTTGTGAGATGTGAACCATGGATTTAGATTATCCATGGTAATAATGTAATAAAGCTAAGAGTGAAATAATAACAGTAGGTCTGGTCAACAACTTGCCATGCAAAGCCACAACCATGATTACAACCAAGGAACAGCTGACGTAATGAACAGTTCAGGTTTGTGCTTCGGCTTCAAATCACCGTGTGTGTGTGTGTGTGTGTGTGTGTGTGTGTGTGTGTGTGTGTTCAGGTTTGTGTGTTCAAACAGATATAGCAAGGAGAGGTGTGTTAGTTTGCATTTAGACAAAATGTAGGGCTCTAGAAGAAAAAAAAAGTCATAAGTCACAGTTACTGACGTTACCACCTTCTACAGGAAGTGATGACTTCCGGCTGCCGTGTTATAGTTCATCGAAACACATCGCAGCAACAGCTTCCCTATTTCGCACACACACAGAGAACAGCAGCTTCTCAGGCAGGAGTCTGCTGGTCAAATATTAGCATCATTATGTCAAGTCAAAATGAGCCCACCAGGACGGGAGACAAGCTACTGCAAACACCTCAAGAGGTATGGACTCAAAATGCTCTTGTATATATTGACATGTGTGAAATATACTACACACTTGTTTCATTTTGGCTCTCTGCCATTTACTAACCATCTACTTTACATGGCACTGTGGTGATGGACAAAGTGATAATCCTGTCAAATATATTGAAATATTATCAACTTTTGATCTGAAGATGTTTCTCTTTATCATTTCTGGGCAGATTCTGGGCAATCAAGCTTTTAGTTAATAATTTTCATTTTTTCTTCTCTGTAAAAAAAACCCATAACTAAAATTGTCAGCTGAGTTACAACAGTATTAAAATTACACCCAAACACTGAGTCATGTCGTCCAAATGCCTATTTCAAGATGCTGTGACTGTGAATCATCAAACAGTTTTAGGTGTACTGTATGCTTGGATCAGATGATGAAGCATACTGGTCATGGATGACGGCCATACAACGTGCTTCTGCATGTGCTGTAGTTGTTGGCAATGGATCCATTTGGAGGAGACTCTGTTTGACCTCTGTTACATTAATTGTGCAGACAGTATTGCTACTGAATGCAAACATAATGAAAATAGTTATGTGTGTGTGATAAGGTTGACTACAGATGTATTTGTATATTTATTTTTACGATGTATTTGTTATTCATTTTGAGGTGAATTTTCTTTTTTGATATTCAGTTTAAATATTGAGTTGGTTGTTGTCTTAAAGTCGTCTTCATTATCAATAATAGAGGAAGTGTCTTACAGAAGCAGGCCTTATCAGTGATCAAAAGCATGAGTGCTTCTTGAGCCTAGACTTTAAATTTTATTCACAAATGGAGGTATTTTAAGGTCTTTTTGCCCGTTCATAATAAATGCTGACAATGATATGTGATCACATTTACTTTACCTGTTTGTTTTAGTTTGATTTTTAATTAAACTATGCACTTTGAAATCATTATTAGATTTGCTGTATTTAAACATAAGCACTGTCTTTTTTCCAGGAAGGTGGCTTTACAAGACAGAGACAGGTAAAACACATCAGCCGCCCGCTGTAGCCTTGGATTTCAGAGGGTCACTTCTTGAGAATTTATATGGAAGATTTGTGATAATGGACTGAATCCTTCTCTTATGCAAGTTTCAGTCCCTTTTTTTTTACTGATTAAAACTCAGTAACAAGACAACGGTCTACAGCCACACTAGCCAAGTCAGATCAAGTTATAATTTATCATGAGGGGAACATGAATATACCAAATTTTACAGCAGCACATCTGTCCAAATGTCATCCTAGTGATGGCACTAGAAGAAAAGACGATGACATTAGGATACACCCTCTGGGCACCATGAATGTCTGTACAACATTTTTTACAAGATAATCTAAAGCTTTAATCTGCTGGTGGTGCTGGAGGAAAGGTTATTGTAGGTATATTCATCCTGAGGGCCATGATATCTCTGTACAAGATATTATAGTAATCCATCCAATAGTTGTTGAGATATTTCAGTCTGAATCAAAGTGATGAACCGACAGATCGACAGACGTTACAATCCCAAGAGGCACACAGCTGAAAAATCAAACAACAGACACTTAGAACTCGTTTGAGTGTGTAATCCATTACATCAAGTTTGTATTGATTTTTTTGCAGGGTTTTTTGCATTATTAAAAGTCAGGCTATCTTGGCCTCTGGTGTATTGATTTTGATCTTTTTTTTATATAGCTAACTTTACAGAACTGTGATACTAATTGTGAGAGTAAAACTTTAACTTCACTGTCATGGGATTACACAAATCCAGCAAGTTAAAAGTCTACACTGTGGCATAGTATGGAAAATAGTCAATGGTATTCTGAAATATTCATGATTTATAATAAATGGGCTAAAACATGCCAAGTCACTGGTACAGTCCTCTAAGTATCTGTCTTTGTCTTGTCAGTTGTCGCCTGTTCGCAAACTGGGGTTGACGAGGAAAATGCGAGAAAGGAGGGTAGGTGACACCCTGTAACTCAAGTTTATCTTTACAATATCTTAGTTTACCTCATGTATCTGATGGAATCTTGGAGAAAATATACTGTTCTTCTTTAGGATTTTAAAGAAGATGAAAACCCAGAAGAGAAAGCACGCAGACACAAGGAGCTAGAGGTATCAACGTCATCATTTATGTGCTGTACTGCACTTAAAATGTGTTTTTCCAACTGAGCTCTCACTGCCTTTATATTCCTGTTCAAAGCTGAAGCCTCTGTATAAGGAGCTGTTGTACACCATCGCTCATAAGATGGGCTACCCGTCATCGACTGAGATCTTCACAGATAACCAGCTTCACCAGTATGTCAAGGAGGTAAATGCGTCGGCTTCACACGTACTATAACACCACCCATAACCCATCAACTGTGTTGGTGTGCGTCTGATTACAGAGATTGCTTTCTCTCACTCTATCTGTTCCATCTGCAAGGCTTTCACTATGACAGAGTCAGAGCACAACGGCCTGATGGAGAAAGTACAGAGCACAGAGGTGAGAAAAGGAAGTCAGCATATTTGTTCCAATGAATGCGCCTTCAGAGACCCCTAATATCTATTTATAGTCCTCAGAGCAGGCATTTCAATTTTCCACTGCTCTCCGTTTATGTCACCAGTGGCAGAAATGATGTCGTCTGCATGTCTGAGACAGCGATAAGTGAATTTCTAAAGCACTAAATAAACTGTGTGGCCCTTACAGCCCCCGGTGTACTGCCTGATGGCCACTGTAAAGGAAGCCAAAGGAATCCTGGGAAAAGACGTCAGTGGTGAGTTCTTGCTTCAGCTGTCAATTTAGTCATGGTCCTCTGAGGATGAATCTTAATAACTTTGGTGATCCTCTGACTTTTCATCTCATACCACCAGTGGCTCAAAGTTTTCATTTAGTCAAATTTATCTCAGCATCTACACAGTGGGTTTACACAAAGTCTGGTGCAGACATTCATGGTTCCCTGATGATGTATCCTAATGACACTGTTGACTGATTTTTTCATCTTTGCGCCACCAGCAGATTTACATTTTTCTTACAAAATGAAATGTCTCAAACTATTGAATGTATTGCCATTGAATACAGACATTCATGCTCCCCCTCAGAATGATTTGTGCTGATATTTATAGACCGAACTTCTTAACTGATTCTTCAAAAGTGATTCCTTGGTCAAAATGTAAGAACTTGAGGGGTTGGTTTTTTTCCCATCTCTGCTGATGTGTTCCAGGTGACTTCCTGTTGACATTTTATCCTTCATTTTCACTCCTTGTCCACTGTATGTGTTTTTCCTTTTGCCTACTCGTGGAGCCATCTCTTGCTATCTCTGAATTATAAAAAGAAAATGTTACCACACTCAATGACCCTTGTGTGTTTTGAGCAGGCTTCAGCGACCCATACTGCATGCTGACCATAATGGAGGACGAAGAAGAGAGTCGAACGCGCCGGTCCAGAGCCAAGCCCAGTAAATCTGTTGTAAAGGATGCTGTATCAGTTGACAAAATCTACCAGACAGACATAAAGAAGCAGACTCTGAACCCCATCTGGAACCAAACCTTCGTACTGTGAGTCCATGTGTGTGTTTATATCAGGTGGACCAGGTTGAAATGAGTTTCTCTTATAAGTCTTTCTTTTTGGTTTAGAGAGTTTGAAGACATCGCCGGTGCCAGCTTCCACCTCGAGATGTGGTGAGGGCAAACATCCATCCGTTGGTTTGCATTGAAACCTTCATTACATTCACCTTAACAGTGCAATTTCGGTTCCAGGGATAAGGACGAAGAGGTTTCGCTCACTCAGAAGCTAGAGGAGATCAAAACCAACTTTAACAGTTTGAGAAGGTATTACTCTCTCTCCCTGCATCACTAATAAACAGACAACCAAGCAAAGCAAGTGAACCTTTCTATCTGTACTTGTTTAGGATGATCAAGGAGGCCAAAAAGGAGAAAGGCACAGATGACTTTTTGGGAAGCGTTGTCCTAAAACTGCAGGTACCGTATCTTCTTATTTTGATATCTGCTTTTTAACTCTTCTGTTTCTTTCCAGTCTAATGATAATTTATATCGTCTCCCTTTAGGATCTCCACTGCACTGAAGACAACTGGTACAATCTGGAGCCCAGGACGGAGACGTATCCTGATCGAGGCCAGTGCCACCTGAATCTCAAGTTCATCCATAAATCGGTTAAAAAAAAAACCATAGCATTCCTCTAACACTTTGTTGGTTTTATGCACTTATATAACTTTTATGCATCAAAACATCTGTTAGAAGAAATGAGCATGTCACAAATTCAGTTTTTTGCTGGACCCAAGAGCAAAACACAGACGAGGGGGACTGAGCAAAAAGGACTTATTAACACAAAAAGCTCCAGGACTTACAGAGAAAATCAAAAAGATGACTAACTAAGAGGAATCCAAGTGGTGAGGAGCTGCTTCAGTGGCTGAAGGCTGGTAGGTGGGTGCTGAGGCTGGATGGCGGCGACATGATGGTGAAGGTGAGGAACGAGCACTGGAGAACAAATGGAACACTAGAAATACTGGACATACAACAAAGAGCACAAGAAAGCAATTGGAACATACAACAAGCGTGAGGGGTCAATCCAGCAGCTTGCAAGTGAAACCAGAGAGCTTTTAAAGCTGCCGGTCGTTAGGGGGAATGAGGGACAGCTGTGAGAAGGGAGAGTGGACCCCAGCATCTGCAGGCCACACCTCCAGCCACTGAAGCAATGCTTGCACAAAAAGACAAAACCAAAAACACTGGAGTAAGACACTGAAAATAAACTAGTAAAACACAAGAGAACCAAAACCATGACAAAACAAATATACACAGATGAATTATCATGTGCTGGTTTCTCATAGTGAAATGTGTGCAAAAACAGGAACTCAAATTTATGGCCTCTTGTGAAGATATAAAAAGCCGTTGTATTAGAAGCAAGTGTGTGTTGTAGGACATAAAATATGACAAAAACTGTATATATTGTGTGCGTATGCTTCAGTTTGGATCAACTTTAAGACTGGTTTTGTGCTTTGTGGCTGACAGAGAGACGGGACGCTGAGTGCCGGTCGTAGTGCTTACATCAACTACTGTGGGATTCTGCAGCAGTTTGTTCAGGCCTACATCTCCAAGCAACAGGTAAAAGATGAGCACACACTTAGTTCTTTTTAAAAGCGCACTCAGATATATTGATTTCTTCTTACCTCCTGTATCTTGTTTGGCGTCTCTCAGGGTTCTGCTCCATGGAGAGGTTCACTGTGTGGCGAGGCTCAGACTCTGCTGGAGCTCTACGCTACGCAGAATGACCTCTCACCTTTTCTTCAGGACCTGGCGTAAGCACCATGTTAACATCTAGGACACTTACAGAAGATTATGAGTTTTCACCAGTGTTTAGATAGTGTTTAGATAGAAGGGAAATGATGTGGCACATTCTAAAAACATAAATCTTAATATTAAGCTGACACACTATAAATATGCTTGATAGTAGTAATTTCACATTTTTATCTGGATAGGTTATGTTTCTTTAGGGTTTTCTTTAAGCTTTAAATATCATGAATTTTTAGCATAGTTTAACATATTTTTACAAATTTCTGCTGTCTAAATGAACAATTCCACAAGAATTGTAAATTAAAGCAAACAACATACTATAATATATGCATCACATAATGCAACATTAATTTTATCAATTAATTTATTATTTATTTCACATTATCTCACTATTAACCTGTCAATCAATATTCGGGAAGCTTTATATTACAACCCTGATTCCAAAACATTGGGATACTGTGTAAAACTGAATGCAATCATTTTCAAACTATATTTACCAATAACAGTTATACAAAGTGAGTGAGAGTGTTGAACCTCTCTCCATTCTTGCTTGTGAAAACTGGGTCTTTCCAGGATGAACCTTTCATATCTAATCATGATACTATCACCTGTTACCAATGAACCTGTTTACCTGTGGAATGATCCAAACAGCTGTTTTTGTCAGTCCACAACTTTCACAGTCTATTCTTGCTCCTGTCCCAACTTGTTTGAAACATGTTGCTGCCATCAAATTCAGAATGAGCAGATATTTACAAAAGTCAATGAAGTTGATGAGGTCAAACATTAAAAAAATATTGTCATTGTACTGTTTTCAATTGAGTATGTGTCAAAAAAAGCTATAAGATCTATTTGTGTTCTCCACAGTGTCATAAGTTTTTTGGAATCTGGGTTGTAATATCATGATATGGGCTTTATTATGCGTGCAAGCCATGCTGTCTTTTTATTGCTCCTCTGAGTACGTCTGTGGATGTGTATACCCCTTACAGGAAGTGGGTGGCTTATAGTAAGCTGTACCAGAGTTTAGAGGTGGACTCGTCTGTGCTGTTCCAGCAGTTAACCAGTATAGAGTACCACTGGCATCAGCAGGAGCTGCCGTACCAGCAGGTATATATGCTCAGCTGACTGGCACATTTCCTCAAATACTGCACAATTCTGTACAATTTTGAGGTACTTGTGCTTTTGATTGAGTACTGTACTTCCATTTTATGTTACTTTATACTTGTATTCTACATTTCAGAGGCTAATATTGTACTCTACTACATTTATTTACATTTATAGTTACTAGTTACTTTGCATTCGGAAATTTAAGACAACATGGACATAATTTACTTATATGACAAGCTGTAAAGTTAAAATGATACTTAAATGTTACTCTTTCACTAATAATTTTTCAAAAAGTATGTGGTGGCTATAAAAAGTACCATTTTTGGACACTGTTTTAAACTGTGATGTTGATAGATTTCTTTAGTAGAGGATCTCAATACTTCCTGCACTGCCGCCAACTGTCTATTGCAACCTTATCAAAACGTATCAATATTACGCTCATTTGAATAGATGAGACACATGAGTGTTGAGAAAGGTGTTGCACTCTGTTACCAGAAACAGGAACTTGGGGACTCTCTTCATGGTTTCCTGCAGTACGGCCTGTGTCTGGTGGCCAAATACAGAGACATCTTCCCAGCAAATCCCAGTGCTACTCCGAAACTACACACCCTTCTCAGGTGCACATGCAGTCATTATATGTGTTTACAGAATTGGCTGACATAGTGATTAAAAACACATATCAAGCAATATGTGAATTTTTCAGAATCTTGGTCCAGATCTGTAAGACTCAGGCGTTTCAGAAACTGAACCCAGCTCAGTTTGAGTTACATGATGAGGTCAACGACGCCATACAGGTCAGTAATCACACTGGTGAGATTATTACCAACAGTATACATCGTGTGTTTTACCTGCTTATGACATGACTTCTATATCAGACAGGGACACAGGAGTGGTTCACCATCAAAAAGGGTTTGCATCAGCCAATGACTAAGGTAAGGACAAGCACACCACGAAGGCCTTTTCATTGAGAGAGATGTCGTTTCTCCATTTATACCACAGCACTATAGTTATATTACCTTTGCATCATGCTGACATACAGGACCTGTCAGAGATTGTGGGCGCCCTCTCCAGGTTGATTGGGGAGGTGCAGGAAGACATAAAGCACAACAAGGATGTCTGGAATCGGGTGTTTGTCAGGTAAGGTGGGCAATCAGATGTATGAGCATTGACTTTTTTTTCCATTAATAGACAGAGATTTGACCATGTGTCATTAATAAATATTGATCAGGGCTGCATTCCATTCAGTCAGTTCCAAGGTCCTGGTGTGATGTATGCTGGCTTACTGTCATGGTTTACTGGGGTGCCTTAATGCAATGAAGTCATCATTAATGCTTTTAGTCATTCCTGCTATTTCCTGCTATGGCATGTCAAAATATCTGCAGTAAGAGTCAAACCAAATTGGGTTTTAGTGGCACTATTAGTAAAGAAACAAAAAAAAAACAGCATGAAGCTCCAAAAGATAAGATAAGATAAGATAATTTTTTTTGATCCCCCTTAGGGGAAATTTACTTGTCACGGCAGCAGTAACAAACAGTAAACAGTAACTCAAATATAAATACCAGTAAGTGGCTAATTAAAAAATAAAGCAGTAATAAAAAAAACAAGAAACAATAAGTGGCATAGTACAATAAAGTGATGATATAGGACAATAAAGCGTCCAAAACAATTAGTAGCCACTGTATCTCTCTGTGTAGCAAAACAAACTGCATGAAAAATATTTTTTATTCTAGCAATTCATGTTTTTTTTCCCTCATTATTATAGCGCTGTGCAGGTGGATGTGTTCACTGTTGTCTATAAGAGGTTCGACTCCCTGGTGAGTGGCGGATGGAACCGTTTGAGTTCCCTCAACATTTGATTTTCTCGGCAAAATTCTTATTAAGCATTCTTATCTCACCTCATTTTCTCTGATATTATCTCGTCCTCAGCTTGCAAAGGAGGTGAGGGAAACCTTGTCCCTGATCGAGGGTCAGATGGAGCAGGCTCTAGCCAACAGCCTGTTCCCTGTGTACCTGAGCCTGCAGGCTATCCACAAAGACAAGGCGTTCTTACAGAAAAGGTCAGTAATCATACTTGCACCATACTCTGTTAGTTATTCCCAGTCTTTTTGATCAGACAGCCATCACCCCCAGGTCTCTATCAGATGAGTAATAACATGAATAATAAAAACAATAATAACTGTCAGTGTTTGGTATGATCAAGTTTGGATTCCTGCTACTAACAACTTGCTGGTTATATTAGTTTAATCAATTCCTAATTTTTTTTTTTCTAATTAATTTAGTTACTCCACAATCTTTCCACATACCTCCTGCAAAGTACCCTCTGCGATACAAGTATGTGTAGTTGGGATTTATTCCTCTACAAGATATAACTACAAATACTTCTACTCTTGTTTCAGGGGATTACTTGAGCTGACGAACTTCCAAGAGGGCTTCAGAGAGGCTCTGCCTTACTGGCTGAACCAGGCATTCAGCACGACTCAGGACAGGGTGGAGAGGGCTGTGCAGGTGGACCAGGTAACACTCAGGGTTTGAAGTTTTACTATAATGATAAACATAACTTATTTCACTAAAAAGGTAGTATTATCATAGTGTGTTTTAAACTCTCCTCTCAGCTCCAGCCCCTGCACTCTGGCACCGTGCCCATAAAACACAGCTCCTCAGCAGTGGACCTGGTGGCGTGTATCCAGCCTATCTGCCAGCTGTGGGAGCAGCTATCCTGGCCTGACCCTGAGGAGGCCTTCATGCTCATGGTCAAACTCACCGAGGTACAGTATTCTGCCATTGTCATGGTCCTAATCAGATGTTATACTGACCAGATTACTTGAGTATTTGTCTTTGTGTGTTTTCAGGATGTTTGTAAGATTGTGGTGAACTACTGTCGTATCCTGAAGGAGAGGGTCAGGCTGCTCTCGGAGAACTCTGACCACGGCAGAGCCATCAACATGGTAAGCACAGAGACTCCACGAAAAATAATACTAATGCTACAAGATAGAAATCTCGAATCTTCCTCTGCCTGTAGTTGTGTGTGGTGGTGAATGACCTGGAGCACTTGCGGTCAGTGCTCACCCGACTTCCTACGCAGCTGAACTGGACAGGACTTCGCAATACGACCCAAAATGTGATCGGGGAAAGCCAGTTCAACAACACTCTGCCCTCACAGCTTCAGCAAGCCCAGAGTGTCCTCGGCCGAGAGATTCGCTCTGCTTTAGACACTCTTGGGAAAAAGGTGACATATCACATATAACAACTGATCATCAGCAAATCCTTGAAAATGAAATAATGATATACAGTATAGACAAACCTCTCTCTGCCTGCTGTCTCTTCAGTTAAACACAGACATTGAGACTCATGTCAGAAGCATGTCGACCAGGCGGCGGATTCCCTCCCAGTCCACAGAGGATGTAGGTGACCATCACTGACAGTGTAACATAAATACAGATGCCTTTTATAGATGCTTGATTTCCAGCCTCTTCTCTATTTTAGGCTGCAGCTCCACTGATGCGCTACCTGGAAAAAGAGCTGCAGTATATGAATGAAAACCTGGTTCAAGAGAACTTCAACTGGTACAGGGCCTGATTATCACCTCACTCTTCTTTCGTTGTGCACTCTGATGGTTCTGTTATTCACCTTGATTTAATCCTATTTTTCACTCTGCATCTCCCTCATGACGTAGTGTCACTGTTGTTTTCTCTCATGTCCAGTCTCCTGACTCCTTTGTGGAATAACTCAGTGAAGATCCTCTACCAGGTGGCCACTCAGCATCCACAGCAAGAAGGGCTCATGGTGTTCTGCCAGAGACTGCTGTACACACTGCAGGTTGGTCCTCAGGCAGGGGGTTGTGATGACCACCAGGGCAGGGGAAAGCTTTTGAAAGAAAGAATTCCACTAAAAGCATGGAGACCCCTGTAGTTTAGTATGAAGGTTGTGAGCAGGGGGAATAGGTAGCCGGGCTCCGTCTGTAGGTTAAATAAATCAACCTACCACCGGTGTCGTATTTGTAAAATCTGTACCAAAGCTGACATTTCTTTTCCTGTTGTGTGAATTGCAGTGTCTGGAGCAGTGCTTCCACGCTGAGGGAAATGGACTCCCTCTCAAGACTCTCCACTCTGATGAGTACAAGGTAACTAAAGACGGAGGGAAATCATTTCATTGTCCACATTTCCTCAGACCAAAAGGAAAAAGACTAACATATTTCATCTTTCTCTCCTGCGTCCAGGCTCTCAAAGCTTACCTGACTCACAACTCAATGAGCAGCCAGCAGCTTGTGGAGAAGTTCCTTGAAAGTAAAATAATGGAGCAGGTGAGACAACTGCCTGCAAGAAACGCTTCTCAGACTATGGCAAACTCATGCTAATTTTTCCAACGTTCTGTTCCTCCTGTATGCACGACAGAAGGTGTACAGCGGAGAGAAATACGGTGCCGTCACCCTCCTAACGTCCTACAGGAGATCAGACCAAAGACTCAGAGTTGAGGTGCTGAATGCAGTCAACCTCTTACCAATGGACTCCAATGGTAAGACCACGCAGAGCAATCAGAAAATGAGCATTGCTAATTGCTGTGTGACATTCCCTCATGACCCAGCGCTTTGATGCTTTCGCCAGGTTTAAGCGACCCATTTGTGCAGCTGTGTCTGGAGCCCAACCACATTTTTCCCGAGGTAGAGCCTCGCTGCACTCACATCAAAAGCTGTGATCTCAACCCCCTCTTTGACGAGGCCTTCGAATTGTAAGCTGTCGGGTTTTATTTTTGTCAATATTCTACATCACAGCTCAGTTTTAACTCTGACAAGTGAAGCCGAACAGTCTTCGAATTTCCATGTGTTTTTGCCCTCCTTCATCTCCATCCTCTGTGCTATCTCCTCTATATCACAGCTTGGTATCTCTGGATCAGTGCCAGGCTCAAGGGACTTGCCTGGTTGTGACAGTTCTGGACCACGACACCTTGAGGGCAGATGACTTCGAAGGTGAGGCCTTCCTGGCTCTTAAGGCCATACCAGGAGTGGCTGGAAAAAGGGAAGGAGATGGACTCAACACGCAGCCAGATGCCATCCCTGCTCAGATCCGACTGCCTCTGATGCATCCAAAACCTAATGGTATGATCCGTCAGTGGGATTAGAGCAGGGGAGCCCAAACTTTTTCCACTGGTGGACCAAAACTGAAACTTAGTGGTGGGCCACTACAGTTGCATTTTAACATGCTACACTATTCAAACCTGGACTCATTAAAACAGAAAATTGGCCATATCCAACAACAGGATGCATTTTATTCTACACACTACCCCCTTGAAGAGCCTGGCAAAAACCAAGGGGGCATTACTTCAACAGTAACCTTTGTTTTTATAATCTACGCTCCCACTTTGGACTTCACTATTCAGCTCAAGCTAACAGAACAAAAGCCACATATTGTTTTTAAATAAATTAGTACTCTCTTTCAAATGATTATGGCACCACCCAAATAGCTAACTTACAAATCTATGTGCCAATCTGACTATCCTGTGAATCCTGAACTGGTTTCTCTCTATTTTCCAGAGGACAGCATTCTGAGGTTGCTGGAGTCCAGGAGAGGAGAGCGAGAGGCTCAGGCCTTTGTGAAGAAGCGAAGACAGAGAGAGAAACAGTCCCAGGAGGGGATTCACCCGTAACAAACACACACAGACGATTTCTTCCTCCAAAAATATACAATTTGTTTTAATGATCTGTACCAAAAACAAAGAAAAAAATCCACTCAGAAGGAAACACTGGTGTTGGATGAGTTGTGTGTGCACAGTATGCTGAGCATGGGTTTACCAAAGACCGTCACAGTGATCATGAACACTTTCACACCTGCATTTAAACCTCATACACATTTACATATCTGTCTGCTTCCTGATGTTTTGTCTAATCAGTGCAAGAGATAAGTATGACATCACTTAACTATGTGTGT